>JAJAGP010000440.1:7500-92500 GCA_025084515.1 Ancistrus triradiatus | reverse complement strand
TAGAAGTTTCCCTGGGGCATTGTGGACTTCACTCTTGGAGTGATCTTCATTAACAAAGGCCTTTAATTTCCTCCATTTGTGCACAATCTGTTTTCATCTACCTTTAGGACTTTTAGGCCAGCGCCGCCACAACAAAACCCAGAACAAGAACTTAACGGCCTGTTTTGGACGCTAAATGATGGGGGTTTTATTACTCAGACAGTAGTTCAGCCTGGAATGTCGCATAACACACACTTATTCTTTCACTATTTATCAAATCGATGATCAGTCAACAGGACAGCTTCTGGGCGAGGCTTTATAAATGTTCTTACACTTTTACAAAATGCAGATATCCATGCACACAAAGACAAACACAAAGATGTAAGAACAGTGCTGAATACCTGTGTATCCAAAGCAGCGCTGTCTGCATAGCGGGGAAGAAGAAGAAAGATGTTACAGATTAGAGAGCAGAAAATGAAATACAACCCTCCCTGAAAAAACCCTGATCTCTATATAATTACACAAATTACACATTGTTATCATGATTCATGGCTGGCTGGAGAGGGACAAGCAAACCGAGCCAGATGTTCATTCAGCTAACTCACACCTCACTGAAGCTGCAACCCCTTGCTTCATAAATCACCATTTAGCACCAATAATAAATTCCTCACCTCAGAATGGAGCTTGTAGCAAATACGCTAAGGGTCTCCGCACAACAGGAACCTTGTCATGGACATGTAGAACTTACCAGAAACCAGGAACATTCTCAAAAAAATGGGAAACCTTTTAGAAACCCAGGAATCTTGTCTGGAAATTAAACACAACTTTGAAACCCAAATACAAGAAAAATGGACAAGCCATTTCAGAAATGCAGGGACATCTGCAATTGGGAAACTTCTTCCCTTCTACCAAAGGGACCTTGTGAGGAACTCAGGAATTTGGGGACCATATCATGGACCAGTGAACCTTTTAGCGGCCGATCAAGCTGGTGAGGAAATCAGGGCTGTTTTTAGTAACCACCAAACCTTATTGGAAACACAAAGGCATTTTCAAGAACCCAGGTTTCTAATCAAGAACTGAAAATCCTTCACCTAAAAATGGGTTCCTTTTTTATAACCAGGAACCACAAAATTTTCAGGTCAGGAACTTAGGTTCAAAATTAAAGGATCTGGAAGCTGTTTGAGGGCCTCAGAATCTTTACAGAAGGAGGAGCTTGTCATACTGAAAACTAATAAATCAAAAAATACTTTCAAAATAAACCCTGCTCTTACTGGCCATGTTTAGCTAACAGGAACCTTTTTTCAGGAACCATGGCACCTTATAATAAATGCAGCAGGAAGTTTGTCAAAAATGTGGAAAAGAGGAAACTGATCATCAAATCATTGTTCCTTAAAGTCAAGTAAGATTTATTTCTATAGCACTTTTTTACAATGGAGCATTGTCTCAAAGCAGCTTTATAATTTTAGATTATCTTCTAATATCTAGAGCCAAAGTGACAGTGGCAAGGAAAATCCCTAAAGGTTAGAAGGAAGAAGCTTTGGAAGGACCAAGACTCATAAAGGGACCCGACCTGCTTAGGTGACAAATGTAAGATTGAAACTGACATGTCTAGACAAATAAGTCTGCAGTAATAGTTCAAAAAACAGGAACTAAGTAAATATTAACAGATTAATAAAATATTGAAGAAAATAACGTAAAAAATTTGCAGATCTGATTTTTGTATTTTGTCTGATACACACAGTCACTTTAGAAAGAAAGCAAAGACCTTCCTGGAAAGACAGAAAAGTTTTCAACAGCCTACGAGCTTTGTCAAGAACTCAGGAACCTTGTCATGAACGCAGGAATCAATTCAGGAACACAGACTTTTCTCCCTCTTGAAAAACCCACAACCTTATCAGGAACCCAAAGTGGTTTTCTAGAACTTGGGAAACTTTGAGTTGGAGTTAACCAAACTGAAATAGCTCACTGATTAACACCATGACTGAAACGTATGGTTTCTGCAGCCTATAATGCTTTTACTGACCATGTTTAGCCAGCAGGAACCTTATCAGGAACCATGAAACCTTATAAAGGAACCTTTTATGGAATTGGGAAACTGATAAAATCATTGTTCCTTAAAAAAGAAAACAAAGACCTTTCTGGAAAGACAGAAAACTTTTCAACAACTTAATAGCTTTGCCAGGAACTCAGGAACCTCATCATGAAAGCAGGAACAAATTCAGGCAAGAGATCGTTTTCAGAAAGACATGAATCTTGTCAAGCATTTAGGAACCTTATCTGGGATTGGGCACCATTTCAGGAACCAACAAACCGAGTAAACAATGCTGGTTTAGCTAGCAGGAATGTTTTCAGGAACCATGCAACCTTAGACCTTTCTGAAAAGACAACGTTTTTCAACAGCCTACGTGTTTTGAAAGAACTCAGGAACCTTGTCATTAATGTAGAACAATTGCAGAAACCCAGATATTTTTTCCTCCAGAAAATCCAACAACCTTCTCAGGAACCCAGAGTTGTTTTCTAGAACTTAGGAAGCACATTTTGACTGAAGGATCCAGGTCCAAATTCAACTAATATTTCAGTTCCTGTACTTTTACCTTACAAGCAACAGCTTAAGGGTGCTTCAGTAACTTGTTGTACAAAAACAGAATGACTTCTTTGGAACTAAATATAATAATTAACATCTTTGAAAGCAAAGACGCTGAGCAGAGAAATCAAATCCAGGGCTTGTTATTGATCATTATTTAAAAGTGACACCAGGCTGGTCGATGACATTCAGTGCTCATGCTTGACACTTTCTGTTAACTCTGATTAGTTCTTTGCTAAAGCTCCTAAATCTGATCATCATCAGAGGACCTTTCTTCACCTGTAACCTTGCTGCAGAATGTCTGCTGCTTATTCACTGATCGACACGTTTCCACCCGGAGCGACGCCATTCTTAAACCACCCCGTCTCTTCCTGAACTTCGGAGCTGGAAAGTCAGAGAAAGTCACTGACCGATTCGATCTGGAGGTCGAAACGTCTGGCTTCAGAGTGCAACGCGGTGTCCTACAGTGTGTAAGCTAGAGTTAAAAGCCATGTTGAAAGCAATCTGAAGCACGGTTCCTACAGAGAACCTCCCGATCTTTATCTTCTTCTAACATGCAGCTCATGGAGGAAGCTTTAAAGCTGACACTCCAGCCTTCCATCTAAACTTCCCTGTAACTGGTTTCAGACATGAAATAAGCTTCAAATGTGTGAGAGTACTGTTATACATGCAGGGCTAAATACCCAGGAAGGGCAGTTCTCTGGGTGCCATGTCCCAAAGCTCAAATGAATCAGAGCTAAGCACTGTTGTTCTAGCTCATCAGGTCTCTGTCACACATCGGCTTTAATAGCAAATCAGCTGGGCTCCTGTCACGGCATTTTACAGAGACTGGAAAAAAAGATTTTGGTTGGATTTTGAGAATAAACTTGCAATATTTCAAGAAGGAAATCTATATATTTTATAATCATTTATGATTTTATTTATAAAATCATGTGAATTTATAATAATTGAGAATACTGTATTTCAAGAGTAAAGATTCGAGAATAAATAAAAAAATATAAGAATACAATAGATAAATCATTCTCTAAATATTATGGCTTTACGCTCAAAATAGTACAGCTTTATTCTCAAAAATTCTCTAAATATTACAACTTTATTCTCAGAATATTACAACTTAATTCTTTTAATTTCTCAAAATACTTTGACTTTATTCTCGAAATACTGCAACTATTTTCAAAATATTCTGACTTTATTCTGATAATATTATGCATTACTCTCGAAAAATGCCTAAAATGTCGTATTAAAACGTCGTTGTACTTTCCAGCATCATGGCTACATTTGGGCTAGGGTCCACATTTCGTCTGTAGTTGATGCGGGACTCCAGTTCATCCATCCAGCCTGCACATCGCTTTCCTCCATCGATGACAAATGCTCTTTGCTAATGTTTCCACTGCATGCTCTTCATCAGACGAATTTGATTAGAGCCAGGGCAGTGTTATTATTTAGCTGCTCTGTGTTTCTGTTGTGCATGGAATGACCATGATGCCCTGATACAAGTCTTTTTTTATTGTTAGATTGGTGTTATTTCATTTATAAGCACTTTATTTTATTTATTTATTTGTTTATTTGTTGTATTTATTGGTGAGTTTTTATGTTGTGTTTTATTTGAGTTATTTTGTAACACTTTATTTTATTTATTTATTTGTTCTATTTATTAGTGATTTTTTTATTTCTATTTTTGTTGATTTTTTGTTATGTATTCTTATTGTTTATTTTTATAAGTGCTTTATTTTTAGAATAGTGAAATTAGATTCACAGATGCTTATTTATTTATTCCCATATTTATTCATTTATTTATTTGTTTATTTGTTGTATTTATTGGTGAGTTTTTATGTTTTGTTTTATTTGAGTTATTTTGTAACACTTTATTTATTTATTTATGTGTGTTACAGTATAAAACAGGATTCCTATATAATGGAGAGTTTCTACCAGCCTTAATATTCCATTCATAATTCCATCATGACGCTCTATGTACCTTCCAATGTATAATTCAATTCCAGCATTTTATTTCATGCTGAACCTCACTTACGAAGTTAACTGGCAACCTTGAAGGGCGTAAGTGCCAAATTAGCCTCTCGTGCGTTCCCCAGCATGGCTTTTATGATGCCGTATGTATTGATCATGATCATTTTATAAAGGCCTGATGTAGGCACCCTTTAAATAAAGTGTAACCGAGTCCTCCTCATTGATTAGGCAGTAAAATGTTTACACACTGCTCGAGTAGAACAGAAGCGTGAATGTCAGAGGGATGTTTCTTTAAAAAGGTGGTAAAGGTGCAGAAAAAGGACGGAACATCTGTAAAGCAATTATCTAATGAGCCAATCGGGGGCAGCGGTGCAGTGCAGAAAACCATGCGGATACGAGCCAGCAGCTCCAGCTGATCTCGGTGATTTTGACGTGGAGTGATTGTCGGTGCCAGACGGACTGGTTTAAGTTTTTTCACGACAGTTTATACATCCAGTGAGAAACGCCTCGCTAAAAGGACAACGAAGAATATCCTGACTGCTTCGAGCTGACAGAAAGGCCACGGTAACTCATAACTGCTCTGAGCACAACACCTCAAACCTTGAGGCAGACGGGCTACAACAACAGGTGACCCTGACCATGTAAAGTTCCACTTACTGTATGTCAGCCAAAGAATTTGATTTCTGTTGATGATTTTGGTTAGAATTTGGCACCAAAAAAATGACATCCAATATTTGGGTGTTAAAAGCAAATACATTCTTCTTCTTCATCTTATTATTATTATTATTATAATAAAGCCGTCGCCCTGGAAGTCATCGCCACACAATCATGCGGTTTCCATAGCATTACCTGGCACTGCCGTATAGCCTGGCATTCTGCCTGCTGGTGGGCGGTCTTTGTTGACTCCACAATCACATCAGTCTTGCCTGACTATTTCCCGGTCCTTGTGTTCCTGCTCCTTGCTCAGCTCCTGCTCTCTCTCCCTCTCTCTCTCTCTCTCTCTCTCTCTCTCTCTCTCTCTCTCTCTCTGTCTGTCTCTCTCTCTCTCTCTCTCTCTCTCTCTGTGTGCTATTAGCCTTATCCTTCAGCTTTCCATCTCGTCTGCCTGCTTCCGTTTACGCTCCTACTGGTAGCCTCTTGTGTTATTTGGGCCTACTTGTTCCCTCTCTGCTGTTTCCCCGTGTGCTGCCCTGTCTGTCCTCGTTAGCCTTAACAGTTTGGTCTCTTATCCGGTCCTGTAGGCTGAACTTTCCCTGCTTAGTTCTGCCTCTGTGTATTCCTGTGCATCTCCTTTTCTTTCCATGAGTCCATCAGGTCCTTATTCTTTCCTACTCTCATTAGCTGGAACGAGGGAGAACAAAGTGACAGAATCATGTCTGGTTTTGGAGGCTTTGAACGGTGCCGTTCCTAGGTGAACATCGTGACAGGTCTCAATCTTCAGGGCTTTGCATCCATCTTATTAGAATTCAGTCGAGTCCCTTTTGGCCTCAACGGACCGATGAGGGCTCATTAAAATAATGAACAGGCAATTGATGCTTAACGAGGGAACACAAAGACGGTAAGGCGCCAACGCTTTCCCTCACCAAAAAAGCGCAAGCTGCCAGTGAGGAATCCACCGAGTTATGCAGCCCTACTCAACCGACGTACTGATTACCACATTCAAAATGTGCACCTGATTGGAAACCTGTTCAGATGATCAGGTTAGAGACAGAGAGAGAGAGAGACAGACCTAGAGAGCAGAGTCAACACAAAGCAAAACACTGAATTAACACAAAGTATAACGCAGACCTGGTGCCCCCAGACCTAACACATAGCTAAACATAAATATAAACACCTACAAATCTAAAAATAAAACATACCAAATCAGGGTAGTGAAAACTAAACACACAGTGCTAATACAACAACAAGCACAAACAAACACACAAAGTTAAAAACATACCTAAACACATCCATCTAACACAGGGTTAAACACAAAGCTAAACAGAGACCTAAACACAAAACTAAACATAGATCTAACACAGCCCTAAACATACAGCCCTAAACACAAAGATAAACACAAATCTAAACACAAAGGTAAACATTGAGCATAACTCAGAGCTAATACAGACCTAAACACATACAAACGTCACCTAGGAACATAAAGACAAATTCTAGGGCACACAGACCTACACTAAACTATACGCACAGATCTAACACAGAGTTAAACACAAAGCTAAACACACAAAGTTAGTGCAAAACTAAACATAGATATAACACACAGCCCTAACACACAGACGTAAACATACAGAGATAACACAAAGCTAAACACATACCTAAACACTCAGATATAATATGGATCTAACACAAAGATAAATACACAGATCTCACAAACAGATCAGCACAAAACTAACCATAGACCTAAACACAGAGAGCACTTACTAACTAAACTTTAGAACACAGTGTAATACTGAGAAACACAGGCCTAAACTAAATACACAGTGCTAACACAAAGATGAGCACAGACCTAAGCACACAAAGCTGAAACAAAGCTATACTTGTAGCAAAACACACAAGTCTAACGAATAGTCACACGCAGACTTAACACAGAGATCGAACACAAAGCTATACATATATCTAATCACAGAACTAACACAGATCTACAACACACAGCTAATACATACAATGCTAACACAAAGATATGGCATATAACTAAACACAGAGCTAACAACAGATCTAATACAAAGCTAAACATGTATCTAAACAAACAGATCAAGCACAGAGCAAAACACAGACCTAAACACAGATCCAACAGAGCTAAACACAGACTGAAGACACGGATCTAAAACAAGCTAAACACAAACCTAAACACAGATATAACACACATATATAACACATAACTAAACTCGGACCTAAACACACAGAGATAACACAAAATGAAACACAGACCTAACAGAAGATATAACGCAAAGCTAAACACAGACCTAAACACACAGATCGAAAACACAGAGCTAACAAAATTAAAGTCCCAAACACGCAGATCTAACACAAAGACCAAAATACAGAAAAAAATAAACATAAAGGGAGTATTAGGGTTAATGTTAACTATGGACAGACAGACAGACACAGACAACCGGCAGTGTCAGACACAAAACTACAAGTGAACCAACAGCTAACAGTGCTAACACAAAGACACAGTGCTAACACAAAGCTATACACACAGGAAAACATGCAGTCCTAACACAAAGCTAAACACATCCCTAACACACGTCTAAACACAGAACTAAACACACAAAGCCAACATAAAACTAAACACAGACCTAACACTCAGATCTAACACAAAACTAAACAGAGCTCAGAGTCTGTCATTGTTACCAAAGTTATAGAGCATTTCTCCATTAATGTTGAAGACGACGTTTTTTAAATAAACACCCCATGACTCTGTGACCCTCTCTTCACTCCCTGAAGGCTTTGTCACTGCACCTCTTAATCAGCACTCAGGCAGTGGAGATACACAGAGCCAGCTCAGGGTGCAGACAGTGCAGACGGACGCCTGGGGCAGCTTAGGAAGGGGCCGCCAGAGCTGTACTCTGCTAGTTTTAAGTCCAGTCGTCAAATCAGATCTATAGAATGGTATAAACCTGCAGAGCCATGGTACAGAACCGTAGGGCACTATGACATCAAGTGCTCAGTTTCTGATAAAGTATTTCACTGATTTGGTTCAAAATACACTATGCAGTTAAAAGTATTTGGACACACGTGTCTGCAAAGAATCAGCGCCCAGGCTCACAGTCATGTACAAAAATCAAGGGCGAAAGCTTCTCAGAAGACTAAAGGCTATGTTTGCAGTCTGTGTGCAGAAACTGCAAACAATGACCTGCGTTTTTGGATCTAACTTTGAGTGTCCGCAAAGTAATGGCTATAACGTGTATTGTAAATTAGTGTAGTTCTAAAAAGCCTGCACTCTGTCCTAAAGTAGGCCGAAGTAGAATACTTCACAGATCTTCTTTCTTTTTCTTTTTCTTTTATTTACTACTTAATTTTGGCCTCTTAACTGAAGAGCCACGAGACTGAAGATCAGTCTGAGTCCCATCAGCAGAAATGCTGAAGCAGCTTCTAGCTGGGTTTGGTTTGATGGATCAGTCAGAAATGTTCCGGGAGTGTTATACAGAATCAGCAGCTCCGCCGGTTCCAGCAGCTCCTTCTTTCTGATTTCCTTCACGGCGTTTGCTTGTGTTAAACTCGGCGTCTCTCATTAAACACCATCCCCGGCTGATCGGAGCTTCATTCATGGATCTGTCAAGCCCAGCTCTGATTGACCCGACCGAGTTGCTGATGATCTAGAACTCCGAGTCTAACATTTCTGACTCAGAACATTCACATTAAGAGCTCCAGCTAAAATCATCTAACTTTGTTACAACCCCGGGATCTCACTCTGATTTGCTTCTGTTGGTAGAATAGTGCATCTTAGTAACAGCCTGCCTTATAAATTTGCTGAATGGAAATAAACTTTCTTTTTAATCAATACGCTGTGTTTAGAGTCTATAAATTCTGGTCCTCGACTATTATGACTGAAGGCTCTTTTGGGGATTTTTTAGGAGGTGACTAAGCAAACTCCTTCAAAGCTAGACCTGATTAAGTTAATTGACCTGACTCAACACCAGAGAGTTTATAGTGTCTGATTCCGACAGCCGTCATGACTAATCAGGTAATTTCCCGGTCCCTACTGAGCCGAGGCGGGGCGACTGTATCGGAACAGAAATATGAGGTAACCTGTAAAAGCCTCTCTGTGATCTCATTTGTAAAGTGGTTCTGTATTGCATCACTCTCCTGCCAGAGTGCTGGGTACGAGTTCTCGGTGCATTATAAATGTGCTTCCCACATCTAGGTCAAGAGCTTGCAGATTGCAGAGTGTGTAAGGCAGGTCGAAAATTCCCCCGGTACATTGCTAGACTGTAATAAACCTCCACGCCTGTCAAGAGCCCTACTAGCCGCTCTCCACCCGAGCGCACGGTCCGGGGTGATTGTTTTCAGACATATTATCGACAGTCGGTGCTGTTGTTCAAACAGAACCGAGGCTGAATGGAGACCGATGAGTGGCATTTTAATTTGGTAATGCCGTCCATTAACAGAGAAGCCGTCTGCTTTAGAAACTGAGATGCTGGACTGTGTTCAGAATTGGAAAAGTAGGCGGAAATGATGCACTAATAAATAAGGAGAGTGCAAAGTACATTTGCCGTACAGTAACCTGGGGAATTGGGTCCGTACTGGCAACCGCAGGGGAGAGTAAAGGGGGTGAATGAAACACAGAGCGAATAAGGTAGAAAGGTGAAACCATGGCCCCATCATTCAGAGATAAGGTAGGAATGTTCTTTGTCTGAAATCTTGTAACCCCACCATCCTCTGCCATAAATACAATCAATATCAAATCACCCCACAATCAATTCTCAATCTCAGTCTGCCTTCAGAACGTTCAGAGCACGCCCACCATCGGCCTACAAGTCTGTGTTTTTTTCCTAGCAAATGAACAACCATTCCTGCATTTTAGGCCTGCAACCCATTCCAACAAAACTTGGGACAGGGACAGTTTAGGGCTAGTAAAGACATAAAAAAGTAAATATGATGGGATTTCAAACCTGTGATTATAATCATGATTTGGTACAAAAGCAGCATCCAGGAAAGGCTTTGAGGAGTAAAGATGGGCAGAGGGTCTCCAGTTTATCAACAAATGTGTGAGAAAATGATTGAAAAAACAATGTTCCTCAAAGAAAGCCTGGAAGGGATTTACATATAGCATAATATCATTAAACCATTCAAGGAATCTGGAGGAATTTCCTAAAATGCCTAAACTGAAAAGGGGTGATCTCCGCTCCCTCAGACGGCACTGCATCAAGAACCGTCATTCATCAATAGCTGATAGAACCACATGGACAAGGGATTCCTTTATCAAACCTTTATCAAGCTCTACAATACAGAGTTACATTCACAGATACCACTTAAAACGTTACTGTGCTAAAAAGAAGCCTTATGTGATAATCATGTCCAGAACTGGCGTCTGGGATGGACCATCACACAGTGGGGATGGGGATTGTGCTCAGACCAATCAGTATAACAGATCTCTTTTATAAATGGACAAAAAAGATGAAAAGTCCAAAAGCCAGGCTCTGGCATGGTATGGGGTCGGTCAGGGCCCTTGGTAAAGGTCATTTCCACTTCTGTGCTGCAGCATTAATGCAGAAAGTACCCTGAGATTTTAGAGCAACATAGGCTGCCTTTAAGACGCCATCTTTATCAGGGACGTCCAGCATTTTTCAACAAGACAAAACATTATTTATAAACATTATTTTTAAACATATCAATCATTTTCTTACACATTTGTTGACAAACTGGAGATCCTCTGCAGTCTAATCCTCTAGTTTTTATTTCATTTCTAGCCCTAAATTGCCCTCATCCCACCTTTTTTTGGAATGTGTCGCAGGCCTGAAATGCAGGAATTTATTAACAAATGAAATTAAGTTGACCAGAAAACATGAAATATGTAGTTCTAGAAACTACATATTCATTTGTGTACATCTACATTATCAACACAATATTCTAATCTTGTCTAATATTCTAATAGATGAGCTCTCACCTCCGGCCAGAATCTGCTGCTCGAGCTCAGCCATTTGCTTCCTGTACGCCCTTAAAGCAGCTTCTTTGAACGATGGTCGCACCCTCTTCTTGGGCGCCGGTTCTTCCGCCGCTGCAGGGGCTTCCATGACATTTTTGTTTTCGTCTTCCTGAGTCATCGTTTCGTTTTTCTTGGTCTGTTCTGCAGCCATATCTTGCCCTTCCACCTCAGTTTCGGCCTCTGCCTCTTCGTCTTCCTGCTCGTCAGTCTCCTCAGCCGGCTCCTCAGTCTCTTCTAGGTACTCCACCATGGCCTCGTACGCTGCTCTGTCATCAGTCATCTGGTTTTCATCATAGTCCTCGCTGTATTCCTCGTCGTACTGGTCGTCCAGGCTGCAGTCATATTCCAAGACCGGGTTCCCTTCTTGTAAGATGTCGTATTCGTGCGAGACTTCGTACTCTTCTTCTTGGTCCTCTTCCTCCGCTTCGTTGGCATTTGTTCTGTTCTCGAGGTTGGCTAGCACCTGCTCCATGACCTCGACGTAATGCGTCTCATTGTCCACCGGCTGCTCTGTGGCTTGATCGTCTTCATCGGCTTTGTAGTAAAAGGGTTCGTTATAGACGTCCGAGTCAATGGTGGTGCTGGAATCGTTTGCCGTCGACTGGGACATGGTCCTGAACCTGCCTATAAAAGGAATAGTACTGGGTTCCTCGGCGGGAGCACTGGAGCTTTGGGATCCCTTGTTCCAGACGAAGTCCAGAGCTGACTTGGCTCTCTGTAATGTGGAGCCAAAGCCTCCAAAACTGAACGTCTTCTCAGACAGGTCTATGCTCAGCCTGCTGCTCCACGATTTTGGAACCTCCTCTGCTTTTTCGGTCCTGATTTCACTCTGGCTGCGGTACATGCTGGAAGACTTTTGGTTTTGCTGGAGTTGGCTTCCTTTCGTCTCTTGCCGCTGCAGGGTCTGGGGGGCGGACTCTGGCTTGGCATGGGCTTTAGGCTTGCTCTTGGGCTTCTTTTCTGGTTTAGGTTCTGGCGCAAGCACTGGGACAGGCATTGGTTCGATTACAGCTTCTATCTCAGGTTCGGGTTCTAGTTCAGGCTGTGGTTCTGGTTTGGGTTTCGGCTTGGGCTCGACGTCGACCTCTTGAGTCGTCTCGGGTGTACTGTCAAAAAAGGTCTCGCCCTCGAACTGCAAATCGACCTCGAGGCATTTTGTAATTTTCTCCGGGAACCCAGGGTTAGCAGCGGGATCAAATGGACTGCTGATTTCAGAGACAATATTTTGCTCTGTCGAACCGTCCAAGCCAGAGTCAGCGCCCTGTTCGAGGTGATGCCAGTCTTTCCAGGGTGAGAGATCACCTTGCAGCGATAGCTGAGAGGCACTGTAGTGACTTCGGTCCCCTGACATGCACACCAGTCCATTGCTGACCCCGCTGTCTATGGTCTCTGTGGTCTCACCTTCGTTGTGCTCTACGTAGGCCTGGTTTTCCTGGCTGAGGGTTTGACTGGGCGGGCTTGTGTACCAGGAAGAAGCCATGTCTTCCTGCTTGCGCTGCCAGAGCTCCTGGTCCGAAGACGACAGCAGGGAACATCCGTTAACCCTGCTGAAGTACTGGCTTTCGGAGAAGTCCTCGGAGTAAGACTGGCACAGTTTGGAGCAGTCTGATTCGGAGCGACTAAGCTTCGGGGTCGAGTAGTCGCTCTGGGAGAGCCAGCCAGGAGTGATGTCGCAGTAGTACGACTTGTTTTGCTTGTCGTCGTAAGCCCCGTCGTCGGCGTAGTGCACGGAGTACGTGGTGTCGTCCACGGACCGCCTGTGGTCGTGCTGCTTTTTTTTGTCCGGTTTCGCTTTCGGAAGCGGTTTGGACACGATTGCATATTTGTTCTTAGTCAGCTCGTCCAGCTCCTTATCGCTGTCCATGGAGTCCCAGTCATCGCTCTCGGCCCTGTCTTTGGCGGAGACTTTAATGTCCATGCTTTCGTAGGTCTGAGAGGAGCTCATCCCTCGATCCTTCTTCTCTTTCGGCTCATGAACCAGGCTATCGGTGGAGATCGATATCCCAGTGCCTTTGAGCTTGTAACATTTTTTCAAAACTAAATCCCTGTCTTGAGGAACGGAAAAAATAACTACGATAGGGCGAGGTTTAGCGTTAGAACATTCTCTTTGCTGGCCCAGTCGATGGGCGAGCTCGATTTTGAGCATTTTGTGTGCTTCGACGAAACCCATTTTCTCCTTCAGTATCTGATAAATCAACTCCTCGGTCCGTTCGAACTTCTCCTCAGGCACGTTCAGGAATCTCAGGGTGGCCTTGTTGCTCTGGTGGCTCAGCTGCCGGATGTAGTCGTGGATGTCCCGGGTCTCTCTCCGGGACTGCACGAACCCGGAGCGAAGCTGCTCGATTTCGCTCTGCACCACCTCCACGCTGCTGGAGATCTCGTCGATGGAGCTCTTCAAGGCGTTCACGTGCCCCCTCAGCTCTGAGAGCTCCGATTCGATCTGGCTGATTCCCTGAAGTTCCTTGAAGATCATCTCCATCACGTCCTGGGTCTGACTGATGCAGCCCGTCGAGCTGGACCCAGGTTCGAGCATGGTCGACTTCTGCTGCCTGCCAGCCCGGTCCAGGGATTTGCTCCGGATGCCGAGCGTCTTTCTCCAGTTGCTGGCCTCTGACGAATCGGAGGAAACGCACTCTTGGCTCTTCTTCCATTTCCGGAGCTTCTTGAGAGCGCCGAGTCGCAGAGTGTGGAGGCTGCTGCGCTCTCCTCGCTCGCCCTCCGAGCTGCCGTCGGACGGCGCCAGGCTGATCATGCTCTTCCTGTTCCTTCTCACGGGCATCGTGTAAGCCTTGTGTTCATCGAACCTGTGAACAAGTTTGGCCTCGTTCAGAGAGTCAGAGTAACTGCTGTTGATGGATAGCAGCTCGTGAAATTCATTGTTTAATGGCAGAGCGTTCTTCTGGAGTCCGTTGGCGATGGCAACGCGGTAACTGAACGTCGGGGAAAGCGAAGAGCAGTCGTTCCTCCCGTCGTCCTCCTCAAGAGATATATTGCGTGCCGAGGAGCATTTGGAGATCTTTTTGACCGTGCTTTTTAGCGCGGTGGAGAAAGTGGGATTCCGAGCGGCGTGCGGTTCGGGCGCGGGTTTAAGTCCTTTTGCGTTTTCGCTACTCTCTTTCTTCTTCGTGGTATTTGCCAGTTTCTTTGTAAACATTCCTTTGCAAATCTTAAAAATGTAAGACGATAGCTTATTGAGATGGGCAGAAACCATGGAGGGCGATATTCAGCGTGTTCGCATCTCAGACGCAGCAGAAGCAGGACCGCTTTTAAATCCAAACGTATCAAAAACACTTAAGAGTTCCGAGTCAACCCTGAGGGATGAAGAAAGATCGAGAAAACATGCCCTTAGAAGCAGCCATGCGAACCAAAGATAACGTCCATCCTCAGCATAGGATAAATCCAAAGCTCTTCGGTCCAAATGACCCCTGCGCACATCTGGAAAAGGAAAAGAAAGCGTGTAATTATGATGAAGAATAGAATCCCAGTTTCTGATAAAGCACCTGAACTGGTTACATAACAAAATAAAGCATTATTAAAGGAAGAAGTAACTGATCCAGCACTAAGAACGAACAAAGGAAGGAAAGAAAAAATCAGCAGTCAGTCCAACCCTGGAAAAGTATAAATGGATCCAGGACTGAGGAGGAGGAAAAAACTAAAAGAAGAAAGAAAGAAGCCATTGATCCAAACCTAAAAGACAAACAATCAATCATTCCAACTCTGACACAGAAAGAAAAGATGAAAGAAGAAATACGGAACAAAACAACTGACTGATCAAATAAAGAAAAAATAAGCAATTAATCAAACATTAACAATGTAAGGATGGAAAGGAAGGAAAAAGATAGAACAGAAGGAAAAAACAAACAATAAATAAATAAATAAAGGTTAAAAAAAAACAAAAAACATAAGAAACAGTAAGAAAGAGGGCAATAAATAACGCTAGAAAGTAGTAAATAACCCAAATCTAAAAAAGAAACAAAAAACGCAACTAATTCAATCCTAACTAGGGAATAAAGAAAAAAAGACAACAAAGAAAGAAGCAATCAATCCAACTCTGACAAAAAAAGAAAAGATGAAATAAGAAGGAGAAATAAAATTAGAAAGAAGTACTACGCAGCTCTAACAAGACAATAAGAAAAGAGCAAAAAAAATGAAATAAAAAGAAAAAAGAAGTTATCATTCCAACTCAAAGATAGTAAGAAAGAAAAATAGAAAAAAATGCATGTAAATAAACCAAACAGAAAAAAACAGAATAAAACAAACAATCAACCCAACCAAAAATGAAAGATGCAACTGATCTAAGCCTAACAAAGAAAGAAAGAAAATAAAGGGAAAAGAAAGAACAAAAGAACAAAGAACAAGAACAAGAACAAAGAAGAAAAAAACAAAAATGAAGAGAAATGAAGACCAGAAGAAAAAAGTAGAGAAAATTATGAAAAGAGAAAAAACGAAAGAAAGAAGTTATCAATCCAATTCAAAGTCAAGTAAAAAAATTGATTGATCAAACCCTTCCAAAAAAAAATAGACATACAACAATAGTTGAATAAACAAATCAACCCAACCAAAAAACAAAGATGCAACTGATTCAAGCCTAATAAAGAAAGAAAAAAGGATGGAATGAAAGAAAGAATAAAGAATGAAATTTGTAGAATAAAATAAATATAGAATGAAATGACCAATTCAAGCCTAACATATAAAAAAAAGAAACATGTTCTGTGGAACAGAACATTCATTACTTCATTAATCAGAAGGGTGTGGGTTCAGATAACGACCTCATTACATCACATCTCCTAATCATGCTAATGGAGGGGGCGGGGCTAGAGAATGACTGACAGCTTAGTAATCCTGCACTTTCATATGCAGTAACGAGTCCTGTAAACCCATCCCAGATCCGTTCACCCAACCTTAACGACCCTACCAGCTCGTTAACACCAATCCCAGCATAAAGATGAAAGAACAAAAGAGAGAGAAAATGATAAAAAGAAAGAAAGACAAAGAAAGAACAAACTAAAGAACATAAGAAATGAGAGATTATGACAGAAAAAAGAAAGAAAGAAAAAAGTAAAAAAAGAATGAAAGAAGAAAGAAAGCACAAGAGCAAGAGAGAAATGAGGAAAGAAACCGAGAAAGAATAAAGTAAAAAGGAGATAAAGAAATACAGAAAGAAGCAAGTGGTCTAACCCTAACACAGAAAGAAGGAAAGAAAAAGCAATTCATTTAACCCTAACAAAAAAATATATTAAAAATACACACAGCCCAGAGAAAATAAAAAAAAGCAATTCAACCCATGAAAAAAAGGATACAATCCATCAATCCTACTCTAACAATGAAAAGAAAAGAAATTATCAATTCAAATCAAAAAAGGAAATAAAAAAAAATAAATAAATAAAAACACTGGATAAAACACTAACAAAGTTTGGAAATACAGAAATCAAGCCAGAGGGAAATAATCTGATCCTAACAACAAAAAATAACAAAAGAAAGGAAAGAAAGATGCAATTATTTTAACCCTGAAAAAGAAAGAAAGAAGAAAAACAAGAAAGAAGAAAATAATCCAGTCCTAACAAAGAAACGAAAACAAAACCAAAGAAAAAAAGAAAAGAATGAAAGGAAGAGAATAGCAAAGGAAGAAAAGAGAATAAAAAAAAAAAAGAAAGATAGAAATAATGAAAGAAAGAAAAAAAGAAAGAAAGAACCAAAAAGCTATGTAAAAAAGAAAGGAACTATAGAAAAAAGGAAAGCATAAATAAAATTAAAGAACGCTTGTTAAGAAGGTGAGTTCCTAAAACCTCATTAACACTGATAAAAATCATGAAAATAAATAAATAACCTTTTGAAGCAGCACTTTAGTAGCATCCATGGCTCTCAGAATTACTTTCTATTTGTCGGACAAAAAAGCTGCAATTTAATCATCGGTGACCTCTAGGGGTTAAACTGTCAACTCAAAACATTTCATTTTGGTTGATTTTTTTTCCCATGATTTGGTCCCGCCCAATTCCCCATTTAGAGAGATTCTCCTTGCCACTGTCTAACTAGGCTTCTTCACTGGGGTCCACCCCAAATCACAAACAGCTGACATGGTATGGAAAATGCAAATTATACACACACACACACACACACACACACACACACACACACACACACACATACATATTTATATAATACACACACACCCACCCACACACACTATATAACCTACACACACACACACACACACAAATACAAGAATACATACATCACCACACTCAACAACACATCACATACACACACACACCACAACATACATATACCACACACACACACTAATACACACCACACCCATACACACACGATATATATATATACACCACCCACACATAACACACCACCACCACATATATATACCCACCCACACACACCTATATACCACACCACCGAACACACAACACACACACCATATATATATATATACACACACACACACACACAATATATCGCACACCACACATATTAGTAACACACAACACCACACACAATACCCACACCCTCACATATAATACACACACACCCACACACAGACACACCCACACAGACTACACACACACACCCTCACACCCCTCACACACACTCCCATATATATACACACACACACCACACACCACGACAACACACACCACACACTCACACACACTCACACACACACGCACCCCCCCCCCCACACCCGGACCCCCACCTCCCACACACACACACACCACCTACACCCACAAATACCACACACACCCACACACACATACCCGCACACACACACCTATATCCTACACACCCACACCAACAGCACCCCCACCCACCCTCTCTCCCCCCCCACCCCCCCCCCTACACCACTCACACCCCTCACCACACGTCCCCCCCCCCCTCCCCTCTATATCCCCACCCCACTCCCATCCCCTCACACACCCCAACACACACACACTCCCACACACCCACCCCCCCCGGCCCACACACCCACACCCTCCCCCCCCCCCCGCCACCCCACCGTCACACACCACGCCCCACACCCACCCCTCACCCCCCCCTCCACACCAAGAACCCTCCCCCACGCCCTCCCACTCCCCACACTCACACACCCACTCCCACTGCACACCCCTCACCCACCCTCCCCCCGCCCTCCCCTCACCCCCCCCACAGCGACACAGACACCCAATCACACATGCACACACACACATACCACACACTCACACCCATCACACTCACCCCCACTCACACACCCACACACACACACAACACACACACACACACACCCACACGCCACATACACACAACAGCCTACACACACACTCCACACACTCACACACACTCACACTCACACCTGCACTCACCCACACCCACACCCCCACACACACACACACTCCCAACACAGAACTTCACGATATATGATACACACCCTCCCCCTCACTACATACTCCCAGCACAAAGGACTCCACCCCCCCACCCCGCCTCAACCCGACAGCACCAACTCACACCCACCCCACACACACAACACTCACCCACACACACACACACACCTCCCCCCAGGCCCCACCCCACCCCCACACACCTAACCCCCACACATACCCCACCCACTCCCCCCCCGCTCACCCCCACACTCACACCCACATCTCACTCACACAGCCCACTCCCAGATCCCCCACCCACCCACCCACACCCCACCCCCCACTCCCCCCCACTCACCTATATCTACCATCCCCACACCCTCACCCCCTCCCCCCACCCACCCACACCCACACTCACCCCCACACCCCCCCCCACAGCCCCCCCACCCACCCCGCCCTCCCCCCCCCCCGACCCCCCGCCCTCCCCCCCCCGCCTGCCGACGCCCCAGCCACCCCGGACACCTCCCCGCCACCCCTCCACACCCCACCTCCCCAACCAACCTCCCCGCCCCTCCTCCCCCCCACTCACACTCACACTACTACACCCCACACACCACCACACACACAGACACACACACACACACACACATATATATATATGCAGTGTTTCCTATGTTTAGTTTGACTTTTATTTCATTGCATACAGTACGAACCCGGGATATTTAAGTGTCATTAATAACCATCAATTCCTGCATTTCAGGCCTGAGACAGATTTCATAAAACGTTGGGACAGGGACAATTGAGGGCTAGTAATGAAGTAAAAATAAATAAATAAATAAATAAATAAATAAATAAATAAAAAGAACAATTAAATAATGAATTTCAAACAGGTGATTATAATCATGATTTGGTCCAAAAGCCACGAAACATTGAGTCTCTGAGGAGTAAAGATGGTCAGAGGATCTCCAGTTTATCACCGAATGTGTGAGAAAATGATTGAAATGTTTAGAAACAAGGTTCCTCAAAGAAAGGCAGGAAGGGATTTATATATTCCTCCCTCTACAGACCATAATATCATTAAACCATTCAGAATCTGGAGGAATTTCCTACAAAGCCTAAATTGCAGAGGGGTGATCTCCCCTCCCTCAGATGACACTGCATCAAGAACCGTCATTCATCAATAGCTGATAGAACCACATGGGCAAGGGATTCCTTTATCAAACCTTTATCAAGCTCTACAATACAGAGTTACATTCACAGATACCACTTAAAACGTTACTGTGCTAAAAAAGAAGCCTTCTGTTATAACCATGTCCAGAAGCCTAGGAATGCAGGAATGGATGTTTATTAACAATGTTTATAACAAATGAAATGAAGTTGACCTGAAAATTGACCCTCCCACCACCACCATCTCCGTATCTGATTCTGATTGGCTGCATGATCGTATCCAAACCACAATGTAGAATAAATACAGACCCGCTACAATTTCCAACCAGTTCTCCAGGGTAAGGCTATGAGATTCCACCAGGTATTTCACATATAAATCGAAGTCTGGAGAGTCTCCGTGGTTCCGTTGATGATTTAAGGTTTGTCAGTGAGAAGCTGAATCAGAGAGACCGTACGAGAGAATGAAAGGAGCCCCACCCACCTACTACCACAATTACGACCTCTCGCTCATTTCCCATTGCGCCGCCACCTCAATCAAGCCTCCAATTACCACCTCGACCACTTCCACGGTTTCGACCAAAACAATCATGGCTGCCCGGGTGGATTGCGTGTGGATAAAACGCTCAAAATCCAGGGTCAGGGGGGTTCCTTCGGAATGCCATGGCGAGAACTGCGGATCGTGCGACGGGGCGCGAGAGTGGCGGGCGTGTGCGGTGCCCTCGCGTATTTTAATCGTCGGATTTGCATACGCACCAAATCGTCCCCGTTCCAGCCGCGACTCCTGGGTGTAAACGATATGGCAGGAACGCGAGAGGAGCAACAAGATGCGAGGACAAAAGATGGCAGAATAAAAAGATGCATACCTGAGGGTTCGTCCTGAAAGTCCGATTCATCCAGGATGGGCTTTTTTGCAGGATACGGCGCATGCACGGAGCCGACGCTTCTTACAGAGGCATCCTCAAAACGAGATGATAGACGAGAGAGAGAGAGAGAGAGAGAGAGTGAGAGAGTGAGAGTGTGTGTGAGAGAGAGAGAGAGCGAGAGCACTCTGCAGCAGTACGAATGTAGACGGGCTCGTCAGCTCCTCATCCTCCTCCTCTCTCTCTCTCCACGTTCCATCTCTTCCTCGTTCAACCTTGAGCCCGCAGAAGCAGCACCATGGCGAGCGCCCGTCGCTTTCATCCGAACCCGTCTCCCTTTCTCTCCTGTCCCAGACGAGAGAGGCAGACGGTGTGTCTGGGACGGAGGAAGCCCCCCTGTCTGCCTCTGTGTGTGTGTGTGTGTGTGTGTGTGTGTGTGTGTGTGTGTGTGAGAGAGAGAGAGAGAGGGAGAGGAAGAGAGAGAGATCCGTGATGAACAGAGAGCTGAAAGCCCTTAGGAAGGAAACCGCTTCGCGCTTCACTCTCATTCAGAGAGAAACACACGTGACACTGGGCGCGAGAGCGCGAGAGAGAGAGAGAGAGAGAGAGAGAGAGAGAGAGGAGGGACCAGAGCAGATTAGAAAGAACTGCCTTAATTCTTCGTGGCATAGATTCAACAAGGTGCTGGAAACATTCCTCCGTGATTTCGCTGCAGATCTGTCGGCTGCACCGCGTCCCAAAGGTGCTCGATCATATCAGACTAAGATCTGGTGACTGGAGACCAGAAACCAGCTGTAAGTTGGTATCACAGGATGGTCCACGGTGGGCATAAAGGGGTGCATGCGGTCGGCAACAATCCTCAGGTAGGCCGTGGGATTAAAACCATGCTCCATTGGTATTAAGGGGCCTAGAATGAGCCAAGAAAATACCAAAACAATGCAGGATGGATCCATGGATCCCAGTCTAAGGAAAGAAAGACAAACAGGTAGAACAAACAACAAAGAAAGAGAAAAAAAGTAGAAATAACAGTGAGACACAGAAGAAAATAAAAAGGGGATAAAGAAAGAAGTAATCCGTCTAACCCAGGAAAGAACGAAAAAGCAATCAATGGAACCATAACAGAGAAATACACAAAAAACCCCAGACCCAGGCATGAGAAAATAAGAAAGATTGTCAATCCAACCCAAGAAAAAGAAGACAATCAATCAATCCAACTCTAACAATGAAAACAAAAGAAAGACACAAACAGAAAAAGGGAAGGAAAGAAAAAAGCAATTGATTAAACACAAAAAGTTTGGAAATGCAGAAATCAAGACAGAGGAACATGATCTGATCCTAACAACAAAAAAATAAAAATTGGCATTCTTCAGCAGGGTAATGCTCACTCAGGAACGTCTCCACCAGATTGTAACACTTCCTTGGTGCCTGGTTGCCAGATTTATCACCAATCGAGCATTTATGGGACAGTGTGCAGCATCTACAGGTCCAGCTGTAACATCTGTGGGTAATCTCATCTTGTATCCAGACTAGAGGCTGCCTAACAGGGGAACTAGAGCCTCCTTTCAATTGGACAAAGGGACTGTGGTAGCCTAGTGGTTAAGGTACTGGACTATGGACCAAAAGGTCCAGGGTTCAAATCCCACCTCTGCCAAGCTGCCACTGTTGGGCCCTTGAGCAAGACCCTTAACCCACAATTGCTTGGATTGTAAGGCTGTATCAATTATAAGTCGCTCTGGATAAGGGCGTCTGCTAAATGCTGTAAATGTAAATGTAAATGTAAATTGACAGTTTTCCCTTTTGATTTAATCTTGTATTCATGTATCACACGTATTCATTCCAACAACTCCTTCTGGGTGAGATGCTTGGTTTGATACATGCCTAATTTGCTGCCCTGTGATTGGCTGGTTAGATATTTGCGTTAATGCAGCTTCCTAGTATCCAGAGAGTTAAAAGCATTCGTTCGACTTTCAAATGGACACGCGCTCATAAAACAGAAATTGACCTCAGGCGAGCGAGTGGAAGCACAATCCCACCATCAGCTCCAGCTTCCTCCCCTCCATCAGCCTCGCTCTGGCCCGCTGTCTTCTACAGTCATTATGTGCTTATAGAAAGCAAGCTCGCGCTCGGCCCAGTCACTCACTAATCAAACGTTAAAGTCGAGCTGCCATTTAGCACACACACACACACACACACACACACACACACACACACACACACACACACACACTTAACAAAAACTACTAGCTAAATAAAAGAGTAAATGTTATTATCATCACAAAATATTACTCAATAATTGATTGCCAGAAAGCCAAGCCCTGAAAGATTCGATTCAAAACTCACTGACCGATCAGCGCTGCTAACAGGCCTCATGAAGCGGCTCCTGTATTTTCATTCTGCCTCTCCACTGGCAGCGTTTCCATACTTAGATCAAGACAGAATAAAAACACGATGTTTCATCCTCCCATTCCTTTGCCGTCTGGCGTTCCCTCTCCTCCTCAGAAACACCCGGCTGTTTTATGGCTTAGAAAACGTTCAGGTGTGGGACGACTTTAATAAGTATAGCAAAATTAATCTTTAAATAGATCTGCATTTCCTGAAGGAACTACAACAGTGCTTGAAAAGTGGCAAACAAAAAAACTATGGTTTATGTCCCAATACTTTTTGCTGCGTGCGGGGGCCTATCCCAATACTTTTCGCAATGTGGGGGGGGCGTGTCTAAATACTTCTGGAAATGTGGGAGGCATGTCTGAAATACTCGTTGCCACTTGCAGGGGCGTGTCCTAGTTCTTTTGGACGCATACAGGTGCACGTCCCAATACTTTTGGCCGTGTGCTGGTTCGTGTTCTAAAACTTTTGGTAACGCGGGACGCGTGTCCTAATACTTTTGGCCTCATGCGGGGTGTATCCCAATACTTTTGCCTATGTAGTGGGTGTGTCCCAATACTTGTGGCCATGTGGGGGTGCGTGTACAAATGCTTTTGGCAACGTTGGGGCGTGTTGCAATACCTTTTGCTGCGTGCGGTGCGGGGGCGTCCCAAGACTTTTGGCCGCATGCTGGGGTGCATCCCAAAACTTTTAGTCTGTGTGCAATGGGTGTCCTAACACTTTTGGCCGTGTGCGGGGGCATTTCCGAATACTTTTGACATCATCGATTTTAGTTACAGTTTTGTCGGTTATAATTTGAATCTAAACATTACCTCCATACATTTCTATGGGAGATTTCTTACTTAAATTTAAATCAGAATTTCAAATTAAAAACAGTAAATTGGAAAACACACAGCCCGGGTCTCTACGTTCAGTGGTTCGAGCCCGATTAATCGCAGAAATGTGTGGAAGAATTAAAAATACAGAGCTTTTCAAACTTTTTAAATTAAATGATGGTGCTCAAATGTAAAAAAATAAAAATAAAATAAAAATAAATCATTTATTTATTTTTTTTTTTTTTTCAAAATCAGATCAGTGTTTGCATTTTTCTGTGAGGACAAAAGGACGGCTTCATCTCTTGAGCACGACATTGTGTCCATCTGTTTTTTCGCTGCAAAATGTAGAAGCCGGCGGCGAAATTCCAAACCTGATCGCGGAGCTTTACGTTCGGTGTGTAACGGCCTTTACTCAGGTCATGAGCTCCGCACTCAGATGGGCGCCGACCCAAAAAGGATGAACCGCACTGATTCTTAATGAATTGCTCTTGTGGGAGGCCACTGAGGGAGGAACGTGTCGGAGATGATTTAGTGAACCGGTGGTGAGAGATGACGGGCCCTTTCTCTGAGACGGAGGAGGGGCGGCAGCTCCGGCGTTTGGGCTGTTCTGGATGGAGAAGACGTGACAGGATTTTGGGAGGAGTAAGTAGGAGGAGAATTCTGTCTGATAGGTAACGCAACGTGGGTAAGAAATACATCCCTGATCTTTCTATGTACACACTAAGGGAGGGCACTGGAAAGGACATCATACGATAATATCACGATACATTGCGGTACGATACATATATTACGATATTCCACACAGTTCATTAAAAATATAAAAACAGCTGAACTATAAAAAGTTACAGGTACGATCTGATAATTCAGTGGATAAATTAAGTCAAAACACTTCACTGCGCCATCTACAGGAGTACTATCTAAATCTAGCTTGCAACCCATTTAAAAAAATTTTATTCCTTCAAAAAATTCTATATTTTGAGCTGAAAATTTATGTAATATAATCACGAAAATAAATATCACAATATAAATTTTTTTGCACAGCCCTACTATACACATACAGTAGAGCACAAAAGTCTTAGGTCACCATTCATTTTGATGTTTTAGCAATGATTATATAATTAATTACACCATCGCTAAAATATTAATCGATAAATCATACAATAAAACAAACGGTGGCCTAAGACTTTTGTGCACTATGGTATGTGAGTATGTATAGATAGATAGTGCCCTAATGTGCTTACTTTCACAGACATAGTTTTTCAAAAATCACAGATTTTTCAAGAAGAGTGCCACATTCAGTGAAACAGTCTGTGGATGTGGGGGTCGGTGTGTCATTACCAAGACAATAGGTGATAAATGCTTTATAGCAGGGGGCTTTTAACCTGACAAGAAAATGTGTTGCTTTCAGGAAATTAGTGTTAAGAAAACACAACAGAAGAAACAAACAACAACAAAAAAACAACCAGAAAATATCTTCCAGTGATGCTCACAGAAACACGCAAAGGCCGATGTTTGGCACGTCTGATTTTGGGGAAAAAAGAGAAGAAGGAGCACGGAGGTCTAGGATACTATAAGAGGCCTATAATTTAAAACTCAAGTTTAAGCTTTCACTCAAACATCATTTATTATTAGTTATATTAACATTATTTTCCATTATTATTATTGCCACAAGTCGTCCTGAGTTGACCCCCCCCAAGTACGAAAACAGAGGAGCTGCTTCATGAGGTGCAGAAGCGACAATTGGTCAGCGAGTTTGTTTTATCAAATCATAAAGAGGGCGAATAAAATAATGTCGTATTTTCACCATCTTTAAAATTGCGTTGAGTTTGTGGAAGATCATTACACACCAGCTCGGATTCATTTACCATCGTCCGAATAAATCGCACGTAAAAATCACCTTCGCTCTGTGACGACCTTCAGAGCGCCTGCCAAAGGAATAAATGCAAAGAGTTTTATGATTCTGATTCAAGGCTGTATGAGCAACCAGTAGAATCGCTGTTGTGTTTCTCAATTTAAAAGTACAGCGGTACCCCGGTTCTGGTCATTAATTCGTTCCAGAAGGCTCGTCGGGAACCGAAACGATGAGCACTGAGCAAATGTTCCCCATAAGGAATAATGTAAACTGGATGCATGGGCTCCAGATCCCCAGAAAATCCCCCTGTAGGAGGCATTATCAGCATTAATGGAGCTGTACTGTACAGGAGCTCCTGATGCATGATGGGAATATGTTCCACAAATCCATCATAAGATTAATATATCATAAACTGATGAGTGTAATATAGTCTGTGCCGTATCATAGAGGAGCCGATTCCACATTAACACTTACAGTAACCTACATCATTAACACAAAGCTTATTTATAATAAAGTGCTGAAAATTCCTCATGTCATTTAGTGAGCTATGGATTGAAAGTGAAAAGTAAACAAAAGACACTTACTCTATTGGTGAACTCCAGGTGCTAGCATAGCTGCTAAGCTAACTGCAGCCTGTGTTCTGGAGGACTTGGCTCCTGATTTACCTGGCTCTTATAAACTAACCTTTTAGGACCCATGGAGATTTATTTGCACTAAGAACACAGAACTGTAGAGGTAATCATAAAAACAAACCATGATAAACACACAGCAGATCTGCATGGAGAGAGAGCTACTGTGAATCTGAATCACTTTGTACTGAATCGTGAATCATGAGTTTCAGCTGAAATGAGTCGCACACGCACCGAGTACCGAGCAAACATTTTTCTAGTCAAAATGCTTCTGAGTTCTGAGGTGGTTGAGAACAGAGGTAGCACTGTAAGGCCTGACTTCAGACCCCATTATAGCAAGCCAGTAGTGGCAGTGTCATGGAAAAACTCCCCGAGACCAATTCTGAAGAAGCCTTGGGAGGAGTTAGGGCTTGAAAGGGGAACTCGTCCTCCTCTGGGGTGAAACCAGACGTGACTAATCAATAAACATCCTTCATGTCATTTAGCAGACGCCCTTATCCAGAGCAGCTTACAACTGATCTCACAATACAAGCAATTGTGGGTTTAGGGCCTTGATCGTTGGATTTGAACCCTGGATCTTCTGGTCTGCTAGGCTACCTCTTTACAATGTTAAAAATCCAAGACACAATTTGGTAATGTCCTGGTGAAGGGAGGGGATGTCGTACCGCAGGCGCACTGGGAAGCGCCCCAGCCGAAGCTGTTTAGGGCTTCTATTATGGAGGAGGCCGTGTTTGGAAGTTGGGAAATGCACAATCCCCCCTGAGGAAGGATCAGCATTAGATATGCAACTGGAGGAGCTGGACAGAGCTGGTGTGGAGCAGTCCAGTTTGCCTTAGGGAAGGCTTGGAAGGAGACAGAGCACAGGGATGCTGAGCAATACTTACTGAGGGGACGGACCTTCTGCTTTTTAATGAGAGGGAGAGAGAGCGAGAGAGGCAGAGGAAATAGAATGTGATGAAGGACAGGAAGGAGAAAGGGCCCATCATCAAGCCTTTGGGAGCCTCACTGTTAGGGAGGGAAGAGAGCGCCGTCTGGTTTTGGGGTTGGAGGTTTCCTGAGCGCTGGAATGTGGAAGTTTCAGATACGAGGGAGGTGTTGGAATAAAAGTTATTTGTTTTGCTGCAGAGTAAGCAGGATGGCTAGAAAATTACATTCCTACATTTATTTTTTATTCATGAATGGTTAATTTATGAATTTATTTATTTATTTACCATTAAGAAACAGCAAAATTAACTCTGACAAAAGGAGAAAAGGATCAGAGTGGAGCCTAATCAGACTGCTCCCACGCATCATCCTGACAAAACAAACAAACAAACAAACAAAAAAAAACAAGAAATCTTGTCCAAATCCCTCCAATTACCCCTATTAACTGAATAAACCATTTATCTATCAATACTGATATATTTTTATATTTTTAGGATCATAGTTTGCACATTTCACGTTGTGCTCTTGGTGTGATCTCTGCAGGACTGCAGTGCTGCTTTTCCTTCTTTCAAAGATGTTTTGCATTAGCGTAAAATGAGCTTTCGAACCAGATCTCCACGCTCACCTCACCTCATTCATCGTAAGTTTTGGAGAAGTCGATCATCCAGAGGTTTACGTACTTCAGCTAGGATCATTGTCCTCCTGAGGGCTTGGGTTCGAATCCCAGGTGCTTTACTTTGCTGTGATTATCACTATTGACCAAATCCTCTTTAATCGTTAATGACACGGTCGAAGCCACACACAGTCTGCGCCCCTGGGCCCCGCTGAGGTGTGTGGACCGTGAGGTGTGTGTGTTCGCTCGGTCGGAAAGCTCAGGCGGTTTAATTTAGCCGCAGCTGTGTGTTCACACTCCGCAAATGTGTCAAAGTCCCCAAAAACAGCCGCTAATTGCCCTGCCATTCAGCCAAAATCACGTGTGTTATGTCCAGGTGGACATGTTACAACCGCTGATATGCATGCGTGTGTGTGTGTGTGTGTGTGTGTGTGTGTGTGTGTGTGTGTGTGTGTGTGTGTGTGTGTGTGTAGGAGAGGGTTAGATCTGCTAGATCACTGCACAGCTCTTGGATGCCACCTATAGGTAATATTAATATAGATTTTAGCACACCATGTTAAGTAGGTTAGTAATTTACAAATGTAAAATACACAAACTTACACACACACACACACACACACACACACACACACACACACACACACAATCATGGGATTTGCAAAAAACACACAACATTAGAGACCAACACTTCATAAAACACACTGATCTATGAAGTATTGTGCTTAATCTAATTGACCAGGTGAGGAAACCATAGTCACAGATCCAAAATGCTCCTCTATGCAATACAGAGAACCACAGTGTAACGTCTGCGTTATGGTCCGTGGAACAGGCCGTTGACCGGACATTACCATAGTCACACAGTCTTTTTAGGTTACTGCAGGGATGCACCCCAAAAAAATTTGTGGCCAAAACCAAACAAAATGAAACATTTGCCCAAGTACTGAATCCAGTTTCTCATTAATTTTGCCACTTGTTTCACCATTGCATTAATTATGTTTTAAATTATTTATAGGTCTATGTTTCTTATGTTACTACTAAAGCAATTTGAATTAATTAATCAAGTAGATCGTAGGATGAAACGAGGCATAAAATGAACAGTGATCGGCTGTAAACATGCTTTATTTAAAATTAAACTGAACTTGCACTGCGAGGTGTATCCTGGTGTGGCAAGCCTCATCTCCAAGCACTTCTTGTCGTAAATGAGCTTAAAAGAAACAAAGACGCAAACTTGTTAATGTTCAATTTGGTGACCTCTGACGAGTAAACACTCACGGATCCATTTTCTGTTTGTAGTTTAATTATATAATGACAGTAACAGCAGCATAAACATACACATCGACCACAAAATAAAAAAAAATAAATAAATAACCGCACCAAAGAAGGGTTGTTGGAATTGAATGGTGGGTTTATTATCGAAGGAGAAGTTTACTGGGGAAAACTATGATTGAAAGGAGGCTCTAGTTCCCCTGTTAGGCCACCTCTAGTATGGACAGAAGAGGAGATAGGGTTGATCATGGAGGTTTACAGGTTCTGTATGGTATCCTGTGGTACCTTTACCCACAGATGTTACAGCTGTGTCTGTAGATCCTACACGCATAGGTTCCCGAAGCAGGTTCCCCTGAAATGCTTGATTGGTGATACATCTGGCAACCGGGCAGGCCAAACAAACAAGTATGCTTTTACATTTTGACTTAGATCTTCAAAGCATGCATTCACTGTCCATCAGTTATGTTGGCACACATTATAATTCCTCGTTTTTACTGACAAATTCAGATCAGTGTAAAATGACATTTAGATATGCCGGTGTATTATTGTGGACCATGAGCTCCAGTTAGACTCTGCTTATCACCAAAAATACAATTCATTTGTACCCGAGTAAATAAAGTTATCACTTAAATTATATTTTTGGCTCCTTATGTCCTTTAACTGTGTATAAACTTAACACAAGCTTTATATAAACAATGAAGCACACTGCAATTCATATTTTTAATATTTAAATATTTATATCTTCTTTACATTCCTCACAAAGCCTTACGAGTAAAAAAATGACTCTTCAGAGTTCTTTTTTTGGGGCATCCTGATATTGATTGCCAACTCCATTTAAATACAGCATGAGCTTTCATTCCAAAAGCCTGGCTTGAATTAGTGGGAACAGACTGCGCCTGGATTTTATTATTAGAACAGAACAAGCCTGACGTGAAATATTAGGCTAACTTAAGCGAGGCTTTCTCACATATGCATGGCTTTAATAAGCTCAGGGAATACCCCCAAGGTGTGGAGCAGTGTACACACAGGGAGTGCTAAGGTGGCTAAGCTAAACTAACAAACAGGGCTAAAAACAACATGGGACAATCTTCTTTTAGCACAAAGTGCTAAACACTAGCAGTCAATGTGCTAACCAATATAGCTAATGCTAACTGTTAAGGAGCTAACAAAGACACAGCTGACACAAGGCATGCGCTACTCCAAACAGGCCCTGTGCCAAGTCACACAGAGAGTGAGCTAACACAAACAGGTCACATAAAACACAAGAGCAAACGAACCGTGGCCAGGAGCAGCAGGAGGAAACAAACGCATGTGTGATGAAATCCAAAAAGAGGGGAGTGGACAGAAAGGAGGGTTTATATATGGGATCAGCCTGCTGTGGAAAGGGAAAAGGGGCAGAAGAGAACCATGTCAGGATGATGGAAGCCAGGAACAGAAGCTACACTAAAATGAACTTCATAAGCAAGTAGACTTATAAAAATTGTGAAGAACCCTGACTCCATGGGGAACTTTATTTAACGCTTACATTCAGAGATTTAGGGGAGCTGACCTTCGTTTAAAAACACAAAATTACAAAATCGTGGACCAGTCCAGATGTGTGACTGAATGGTCATCATGCCAATTGATCACATCTGCAGCCTCTGAGTCTGAACATGAGAATTATCATCTTGGAATACAGGGATAGGAATTAATGTTGTAGACAAGACCGCTAGAGCCAAGTCAGGACCAAGACTTTTAGTAACCCAGTTTGAGTCAAATCTAAGACCCGGACACATCGAGTCTAGAACAAGTCTTTAAGTAGTTAAGTCCAAGTCAACACCAAGACTTTTAGTATTTGAGTCCAAGTCACGACCAAGAATGAATTGTTAATATTCAATAACCCTAGAAAAGAAGTTCAGTTTATAATTAACATTACTTCAGACAGATGCATCAGACAGGGCTGGTCTTGACAATGATTTCCGAGTCCACCTTACCCCGAGACCGAGGTAGAGTCAAAAAGAGTCCAAATGAGGTCGAGACCAAGACTGCTTCAATACTCCTGCAAATTCAGTTACTTCTTTTACACTATGCCCATTGGTATGCCCAAATACTATCACTCCTTTTTGCCAATCATTAACATCTGCTTTGAACCCATTTTCCACACATCAAACAAGACATTCTTCACTGTACCACTTCTTCTCAATCTATGAATCCTGTCACACACCCCAATCATCCTCGTGCAACGCCATCTGCAGGAACCTGAAGTTACTACCACTGCAAATGAGCTTATGTTCCTTACTGGACAAAAACGCTACTGACCATTATCCAGAGGAACATTACCTGCAAACCAGTGCCAGTCTTTCAGTGGAATAACTGAGTTAAATATTGAGCAGCTCTGTATTTATCATTTTTAGTTTTACACTACATTCCTGCCTGCCTTTACAGGATGAAGAGGAAGAAGGTGCAACAGTAACGATAACACAAGCTAAGGATAAGGTTATAACTAGAGGTATGATAAATAAAATAGAGTTAAATGCATTATAATAAAATAAAGTTGCGTTCTAGAGAGAATAATAGGAGCTGAATGAGGAGGTGGAGGCTTTACTGGAACTGATCCGACTTCACTACCAGCAGGCTTTCTGGACTAAGTTCAGATCTGAACATACGGACATCTGCTCGGTTAGCGAGGAGTCAAACGCAGTGTGATCTGACTCATGAAGGGGGGGATTCTCTCACTCACACTCGCACTATCTGTCTTTATTGAGAAAAAGTATATGAACCCTCATTTCTGCGTTAACTGCTCGGAATGTCCAATGATAGGACCTTACTGTCTACATTAACACATTCATTTCTTTACTAAACGCTTTGCTTAGACGTGTGCTGTAAAGACAAACATTCATTCATTCATTTTCAGAGTCGCAGGGAGGCGTGGCCTAAGTGGCAGCTCTGGACTCAAGGCGGGAACCAACCCTAGGCAGGCGGCCAGTCCATCACTGGGCATATGCACTCGTACACTCAGCCACTCACACTGTAGAGACACCGTATGTCTTTTGGATGTTGGAGAAAACCCAGACGGGCCAGCGAGAACATGCAAACTCTACACAGCCTGGGCCAAGAATCAAACCAGGGATCTCTGGAATTGTGAGGCTATGGCACTGACCACCGTGCCACCATGCCACCATTTGTAAATAACCCAGCTTCATGACTCTTTTGCCATTATACCTCTTTTAGAAGAAACTTATTATTATTATTAAGAAATTTGGATTCATTAATTTGAAATTTTTGTAACAACTACGCACTGCCAGTTTACCAGTGTTACTATTATTATTATTTTAATATCCAATCTGATGCTACAATTATTTATAATTATTGGCAATAACTAGGAAAGCAGCATTTTATTATGGATAATAAATATCGATTAAGATTTTTGTACCACTTAAAGTATAACTAGAAAATTAAAACTTGTGATTTTAAACCCACCATTTACTATTATTTTATTATTTACTCAATTAACTTAAAACCAGACTACACATTATGGATAAGTACACATTTTATCCCCATCTGCGGCACGTCTGCAGTTTGCAAAAGATCATGTGGAGCCTAAAGGTTATTAGAAAAGTATTTTGTGGAGGGAAGATAATGGAAATAGAACTAAAAATATAGCTGTTTGGTTTATACAAGCAGCGATGTGTCTCAAGAAAGGAAAACTCCATTCCAGCATAAGAACCATATTCCATCTGTGAACCATGGTGGTGGTAGGATCATGGTTTGTTGTTTTGCTCACCATCACTGATGGAACGATGAATTCTGAATTCCAGCAGCAAATTCTAAAGGAAAATGAATTGAATCTCAAGAACAGGTGCAGTCTGGGCACCAGATTTCTGGAGATGTTAGTTGGCAGAGCTAAAAACTGTGCCACCGTGCTGCCCTCAAATAGTCAATTAAGTTAACAAAAAAACAAAAAAAACTCTAAACTGTATTTATATCCTGGTATTAAAAAAAACTCCTACACTGCACTCTCTCTGTCTCTGTCTCTCTCTCTCTCTCTCTGTCTCTCTCTCTCTCTCTCTCTCTCTCTCTCTCTCACACACACACACACACACAGAACATTAACATATATAAAGACAGTTTTGCTTTTCATTTTCCATTCTTTCCTATCGTGAAACCCACTGTCCTTTCTCTCAGGCAATAATCCCATGGAGACTATTCTCTTATACCTTCTGCACAGTGCTGTTCAATTTCCTTTATATTCTCCTAAAGAGGACCTCTTAAGAACTTCCTTCCTGGTCTCACCCTGAGGAGGGTGGCAGCAGTACTAATTCCAGATCGAAGCATTAAGTCTGCACACTAACAGTGGGTACCAGTTACTGAACGATGACTCAAAGCTCAATACTGAAGGATTTCAGAGAGCCATCTGTCCGATGGTGGGACAAAATCGATAACGCTCAAACAGTTTTCCCTGAAGGATCTGCAACCTCAAGCATCTATCCCTCAGATTCAACAACCCCCCTGTACAAACAGCCAAAAGACAGAAAGCTGATGATCTTGTTAACTGCATGGAGAGACCGTAAAGGATGAAAAACCAGCGATACAAAAGACTGACATTGATCCCCTCATGGCCTCATTCATTCACCATGAGTAATTAGGTTTCCTAGAGAGGGTTGTGCTAGGTCTGGAGCCTATCCCAGAAATACCTAATGTAGGGTGAGAATAAACCAATCAATCTGGAACCAGTCCATCTCAGGGCAGCATTCATTCATTCACAATCAGTCACAAACAGTGGTGTTTTCAATCCAGTGTCACTCCGTTCCACTCTTCCTGCAAACATGCCTTAAGGTGTGGAACAGTACGGGGTCTCAATGTTGTCACATTTTTCATTTCAAAATTCTCCACATATTCTCTATTGGGGACAAGTTGGGACTGCAGGCGGGCCAGTGCAGTACCCGTACCCTCTTCTTCCACAGCCATGCCTTTGTAATGTGTGCAGCATTTTTTTTCTTCTTGATAGATGCAAGGATGTCCCTGGAAAAGACGTCGTCTTGAAGGCAGCTTATGTCTATCTAAAATCTCAGTGTACTTTGTCCAATGTCCACTTCTGGACATGGTTATAACAAAAGGCTTTTTTTTTCATTTTAGCACAGTAACGTTTTAAGTGGTATCTGTGAATGTAACTCTGTATTGTAGAGCTTGATAAAGGTTTGATAAAGGAATCCCTTGTCCATGTGGTTCTATCAGCTACTGATGAATGATGGTTCCTGATGCAGTGCCGTCTGAGGGAGCGGAGATCACCCCTCTCAGTTTAGGCTTTTTAGAAAATTCCTCCAGTTTCCTTGACTGGTTTAATGATATTATGCTCTGTAGAGGGAGGGATATATAAATCCCTTCCACTTTTCTTTGAGAAACATTTTTTAAAAACATTTAATCATTTTCTCACACATTTGTTGATAACCTGGAGATCCTCTGATCATCTTTGCTCCTCCAAGACTCAGGCTTTCCTGGATGCTGCTTGTGTGCCAAATCATGATTGTAGTCACCTGTTTGAAATCGCATCATTTTTTTTTTATCTCATTACTAGCCCTAAATTTCCCTCATCCCAACATTTTTTGTAATATGTTGCAGGCTTGAAATGTAGGACCGGATATTTATTAACAAATTAAATTTGATTACAGAACATCAAACATCACCATTAGATGTAAATGAATTCCATGCAAGACTCAAAACGAATAACTTGCACCACGCCAAATTACCCCTCTCGCCTTATTTCTTTATTAGTAAACAATGAGCTTGTTTGTGAAATGTCTCTTGAACCTAATTACACTCTTCTGCTTGTGTTCCTCACGGGTTCTTCTCTTCCATCACGTCTGAAGAAACCGCATTAGCGTGTCGCTCCTGACAGCTTCAATATGCGTCGTGTTAGCTGCCAGGCGAGAGCTACGGAAAATCTTCTCCATTACGCCACTCGTTTTACATAACATAAGAAACTTTGATTTGCTGTCGTGATGGAATTAGCCGGCGATTTGTCAAATGGAGGAACGATGTAGCTCTTGCCGAGCATGACGCCGCTCATGCGTTCATTTGTTTAATCGAGCAGCAGCTTCAACCTTCTGACTGAACAAATTACAAAGGTCCTTCCACATTTATATTATATTAAGGTCAGGACTCGGCCATTTCAAAACATTAACTTTATAGGGTCGTTCTCTTGCTGCATGACCCACCTTCTCTTGAGATTCAGTTCATGTACTTTTAGAATTTGCTGCTATAATTCAAAATTCCTTATTCCACCTATGATGGCGAGCAGTCCTGGATCAGATTCAGCAAAACAAATAATAAATAAATAAATAAATAAATAAATAAATAAATAAATGACAGAGTAAAATACTGTGTCTAATTTCTGTAATAGGGTTGTGCTCATCTACTTTTGGGACTTGTGTGAAAATCTGATGGTGTTTTAGCTCATATTTATGCGAAAAGAGTTAATGTACGAGATGACCAGAGATAAATTTATAAGCCGATGCACATGAACGTCAAGGAATCCACTCAAGTTTATGATACGAGCTGATGGTCTGGGTGCTCTGCAAGAAAGGCCCAGATCAATCCGAGGTCAAGGATGTAGTCCTGGAGTCACAGACCTAAGAGTGCTCCTGGGAACCTTATCCCTCCCAGTCAAAAACATATTGGAAGCCAGGTTAGTAAGGATCAAAATATTTCATACAGTTTCTGTCTTGAGAGAAGCAGATCTACACAGGGCGAGAAAAATCACGGAGGGTCCAGATGCGTAACTGCACAAGAGCGGAAGAAGATCAGAGTCTGTGGTTTGAGAAAACCAGAGAAGTTAGAGAATATGTGACAGAAACGAGATTCAGAGAGAAGTCTACTTCAGTAAGGTGAGCAAGAGCTGAGTTTGTATGTTCTCCCCATGACTGTGTGGGTGGAACACTACTGATGAGGTGTCCCTTTACTCCTGATACACCTTCTCATTTCGGTTTTCTCTTCCATCCTATATGTGAGAGGTCTAAGGGCATGAGCACTGACCCCGCCCCCCCCAACCATGTAGGGCCTACCCGCTCCCCGGTGCTGCAGGGCCATCCCATGATGCATTGCACTCTTCCATAAGGGCAGGCAGGGTCAGGCGTGGGGCAGCAGAGAGAATAGATTAAAGCTCTCTCTCTTTCTTTCTTTCATGTGTGTGTGTGTGTGTGTGTGTGTGTGTGTGTGTGTGTTGGAGACTGATCTTATTCTGTCACCTCCATTATTGCAAAAGAAACCCTGAGGAAACGGTCTTTAAACACTACATGCCTCCTTATGCATCCTAAACACTACACATGTACTGCCTTATGTACTGCGAACAACACACACACACACACTTTCCATAACACCCCAAACACTACACAACCTTCCTAACGCAGCTGAAATGCTACACATACTTTCCAAGACACCTCCTAATTAGTATGCACATTTTATCCACCCCAAAGACTACATCCTGACACACACCAAAATGCTACTCCGTTACGCATCCTTAATCCTACATGAACTTCCTAAAGCACCCCCAGTACCACACACACTTTCTTAGACCCCAGGAACACCACAAACATTTGCTTAAACACCCTAAATACTGACTACCCTTCATAATGCTGCCTAAATACTACACATACTATGGCAACACTTTGTAAACATTCCACACATTTATATAATGGACAATGAATGAAAGCGATTGTGGCTCTCCTAAATACTGGCACTTACTTCTACCTTATGTTTATTTGTGTGTGTGTGTGTGTGTGTGTGTGTGTGTGTGTGTGTGCGTTTTAGCATGCAAATTTTTCTGATTCCTCTCTAAAAGCTCTGCGCTTTAGCGTAACACTGTCACTTGTTAGATAAAAGCATCTGCCAAAAAGGCTGAACCCCCCCCCCCATTCAGTTCCATTAGAGAAATCAAAACAGAAAAAGGAAAAAAAATAATGTAATTATTGGGTAATGCTAATAAAAATATTCCAAAGAGAGAAAAAGTACAGAAACAGCGACTCACAAGTCCTGACAGTATCTGGGTCTTAGTCTTTAAACCTGGGCAAAATGGACTTATTTATAGCACTGTTTTGCTATTGGCTCCTCTTTTAGACAGAGATGCTGATCTGGAGGCCCATGGGCAGAGGAGGTTTGGTTGTATGGTGAGGTGGAGAGGTCGGTTGCTTGGGTCTCAGTCTTGCTGTCTCTTTTTGTTATGCTATAATAGCCCTAGCTGCCCGAGTCTCTGCCAGCCTGCTTGCTCTGTCATCACCAGTTACATCTGACTGAAGGTTTACTTCTCTCTAACCAACCCTTTACTGAGCTGCACTTGCTCTACTGTGACCTGACCTAATGCTGGAGATCCTTCACTTACATTTGCAGCATTTAGCAGACGCCCTTATCCAGAGCAGTCAATTGATACAATCTTACAATCCAAGTGGGTTAAAGGCCTTGATCAAGTTGGCAACAGTGGTAGCTTGGCAGAACTGGGATTTGAACCCTGGACCTTTTGGTCCATAGTCGCTAGGCTACCACAGTCCTTCATCTACTGAGCAGTCCTTCATCTACTGACTACTTTAGTAACTGGACCAGACCTTCAGTTTCCCCACTGACTATTAACTCTTACATCTCAATTAACAGAGCATTTATTCAAATTATTACACAGAACACTTTCTTTTTCTGTTTATGCTTAAATACTTTTTATTAATTATTTTGTTGCTGTTGGGTCTCACCCAGAGGTGTAGTGGGTTCCCTCCGTTTGAGTCGGGGTTTCTCTCAAGGCTTCATCCTTATAGGTCCCAGAGAGTCTTTCCTTACCGCTGTGGTTCAGGGTCTAGACTAGGATATTGTAAAGCTTTCATTAAATAAAACAACAACTGAAAAACTAATCCTACACTCCATTCCTAATGCTCCATAAACATGACACACACTTTCTTAATAGAGCCTAAACACTACTCACGCTTCCTAAAAGTGCATAAACACTAAAACACCTCTTACTGGAGCCTAAACAATACACACCCTTCCTAATACTGTTTAAACACTGCATGCCCTTACTTGCTAATATTGCTTAAACACTACACATCCTTATGAATACTGCTGAGACCAAACACACTTCCTAATACTGCATAAACACTAAACATCCTTATGAATACTTAGTAAACACTGAATTACCCTTCCTAAAACTGCTTAAACACTACACACCTTTACTAATACTGCTTAGACCACACACCCTTCCAAATACTGCATGAACACTAAACACCCTTACGAATACTTAATAAACACTGAATACCCTTCCTAAAACTGCTTAAAGACTACACACCTTTACTAATACTGCTTAAAAACTACACTTCTAAATGGCGGCTAAGCAGTACACACCCTTCCAAATCTTGTATAAACACCACACACCCTTCCTAATACTGCATAAACACTACACACGTTTCCTAATGCTGTTCAAACACTACACACCTTTCCTAACACTCCATAAACACTAAACATCCTTACTAATACTTAGTAAACACCGCACACCCTTCCTAATAATGCTTAAACACTACACACACATCTTAATGGAACCTAAACACTACACACCTTTCCTAATACCCCGTAACACTGCAAACACAGTTTCATAATGGAGCCTAAACATTACACAAACTTCCTAATGCTGCTTAAACACTACATACCCTTTTAATACTGCTTAAACACTACACACAACCTTCCTAACGCTGCTTAAATGCTAAACACTTCAAATACTGCTTACGCACTACACATTCTTACGAATACTTCTTAGACCACACACCTTTCCAAATACTGCATAAACACTAAACATCCACACTAATACTTAGTAAACACTGCACATCCTTCCAAAAACTGCTTAAACACTACACACTCTCCCTAATACTGCCTACACACTTCACACCCTTCTTAAAAGTGCATAAACACAAGACACTTTCTTAATGGAGCGTAAACACTACACAACCTTCTTAATGCTCCATAAACACTACACACACGCCATTCCTAATGCTGCTTAAACACTGCACACTCTTCCTAATACTTAGTAAACACTACATACCCTTTCTAATATTGCATAAACACTACACACACTTTGTAAAGGAGCCTAGACACTACACATCCTTCATAATACTGCTTAAACACCACACACCCATTCTTATAGACCCTAAACATTACAGACACTCCACATTCTGCAAAGTCTTTTGTTAGAAGAGGTTGTAAGAATTCTATTTTGAAGCTATAAATTTGATATGAATGTTAATTTTAAGGTGGTGTTTAACATTTCCATTGGATGCAGGAGCTCACACTGGTATTTTGGCTGCAGACAGACATACATTTTTTTTACCTTTCCTGTTTTGCCCTAGCAGGACTCTGGTGCACTCATTACCTGTGCCGCCTCCACCATCTGTCGTTCACCAAACTCACACTTCATGTATTTAAAAAGTACGTACTGAGTGTTATCATTATTAAAACCTAAATAAGGAATAACCTGCAGTGCATTAGAGACCAACAGTATTGGGCTAAAGTAATAATGTAATGTAATGTAATGTAGAATAAATATGAATATGAATATCAGTAACATAATCGATGAAGTACCTGGTCAGCAATGGAACAAAATCCATGATTAATACTGTAGATCAATAAACATCAATGGATCCAATCAAAATGTTTGTACTGCTGTTTAATAAAAGCGATAATTCACTCCAGGCTGTGTGTTACGGTGATGTTATGCTCGGTAATAAGCTTTTAGAAACTCTCTTTTTTAACAAGCTCTCTTTTTTTCTTTAATTTATTCCTTCTGTTTTTGTAGTACTCCTTTTTTGTTCTTTCCTCTTAATGGGATCAAATATTTATTTATTTTTCTTTCCTTGTTTTTCTTTTGTACTTTTCCCCCTTTCGTTCTTTCGTTCTTTCTTTCTTTCTATCTCTTCTTTCCTTCTTTGTAAAAGTTAGAGATTAGATAGATTGCTCATTGATTAGATAGATTGCTCATTCATTCATTCATTCATTCTTGGCAAGAGAAATTCTTTATTTTCTTATTTCTTTCTTTGTTGAGGTTCCTTCTTTCTTTTTTATTTATTTGTTAGCACTTGATCAATTACATCTTTCCTTCTTTCTTTCTTTACTGTTATTGTGATAAACTACTTTTTCTTTCTTAGATATTCTTTCCTTTCTTTTTTAGATTTGGTTTGATTGCTTCTTTCTCTCCTTATTTTTCTTGTTCATTCTTTACTTTTGTGGAATTGATGGCTTGTTTTCTTTTAGGGCTAGATCTATTCCTACTTTTTTTCTTTATTGGGATTGAAAGATGTGTTGCTCTTTCTTTCTTTCTTTCTTTCTTTCTTTGTAATAAACTCCTTTTCCATATGTTTTCTTTCCTTTCATTTTTAGATTTGGATCGATTACTTCTTTCTCTTCTTATTTTTTTACCTTTCATTCTTTCTTTTGTAGGATTGATGGATTGTTTTCTTTTTTTCTGGCTGGATTCATTCCTTAGTTCTTGCTTTATTAGAATTGTATCTAATGCTCTTTCTTTCTTTCTTTCTTTCTTTCTTTCTGTATTTTGTTGTTAGGATTGGATTTTGTTGTTAGGATTTGCTTATTTCTTTCAGTCATTTTTCTTTCTTTTTTCTTTTTTTGTAACCAGTGTAGTGACAACAGAACAGGACTAAATGCATGAACCAGTTTCTCAGCATCTATAAAAGAGAGGATATTTCAACATTTAGCAATATTACATAACTGAAAGAAGGCAATTCTAATGACGTTGTTAATGTCTGCATCAAAGGAGAGACCTGAATCAAATATGACACCTAAGTTTACAGATGTACTGGGTGTTACCAAACAGAAACTTAGGTTTTAGGATAGATGTAGCCAACTTGTCTCTCACAGCCTTGGGTTCAACTAATAAAACCTCACTTTAAATGACATCCAGTCTTTGATTTACTTTACACAATCCTCAGTGTTGCTGATTGTACGGACATCATTTGGTTTAGCCGATATGTACACCTGTGTATCATCTACATAGCAGTATAAGCTAATATCAAGTTGTTACTAATAGTTTTTTCAACGAATCTCACTTTTGAGAGCTTAGTGCATAGATTATTTACATAAGCAAACTGGTACATGTCAGTCAAATAGGATATAAACCAAGAAAGCGCCACTGTATTAACACCTACAGTATCTTCTAATCTATTCAGTAAGATATCATGATCTATAGTCGAATGCTGAACTTAAATCTAGAAGAACAAGAAAACACATCCAGGTGTGTAGCTGCATAACCAAGCAGCGACTGCTTAGACTCAACTTTATCTACCTTTATTCCGGTTCTTTATTCTGAGAATGAAGCTCAAGTGGTACACCTTCCTCCGATCAGTGGTGCTGTCTGCTGACAGCAGGAGTTATCGTCATCAATAACTCCAATACAGTACATATAATCATAATCATGGATTTATGATAGTCATCCTGCTCTTAAAGCACACTCCAGAGAATAGATCCAGCATTATCAGGCTCCCTAAATGAGCAGTGCACCATAAAACCCCACCAGCATGCACCCACACTACTTCTGCATGTAATGTATGTTATCATGACTGTCACAGAGCGTAAAGATAAAGCTATTTCATTTTGTGTTAAATGTGGTATTAACCATTATTGCTATACTGTTACTTTATAATTATAATTGTTCTTTGGGCAGTAAAAGAAATTGATAGTCTCACATAAATTAAATCAGACCCCAGAAAGCATTCAGGCTTTAACAAGCCTGCGGAGGAAATCGTAACAAGTATACATGCTCGCTGCCTTGCATACTAACAAGTTCCATTCAGGGATTTGTATTGGTAATGCACTTGTAAATCTCGTACTCGAGATCTGGAGCAACACTTGACGCCGCGTTCCAGACGCATACTAATATTTTGAGAAATAAACTGCTGTTTGGAGGGTTCTCCTGTCGTCTGCTGCTTTTTATTTGGCTTTCATTATGCCAGCGCGGTCTGTAATCGAGTGAGCAAACACAAAGGTCTGAACAAGGAAGCACTTAGGAGGAAAGGGCTGAACAGCTTGGCCTAGAGGAGCCTCTAATGGCACAACAGCAATAATGAACTCAGCAATTTGATTATTAAGACTTTCTCCTGATCAGCAAAGAAAGACCTTGTAGGGAATTGAGTAACGAAGAGACACTAACCATAAATCTACCCTGCATTCAGAAGAGGCCTTTTCCCACTGCACTAGAATGTAATCATCATTATACCATAGTACTCATCGTACCAAACAGGTGATTATAACCATGTTTCGGTACAAAAGCAGCATCCACAAAAGGCTTTGAGGAGCAAAAATAGGCAGAGGATCCCCAGTTTATCAACAAATGTGTAAGAAAATGATTGAAATGCTAAAAAAAGTGTTCCTCAAAAAATACTGGAAGGGATTTATATATTTTTTTCCTCTACAGGGCATAATATCATTAAACCATTTAAGGAATCTGGAAGAATTTCAGTGCGTAAAGGGTAAGAGCACAATCTGTTTCTTTATATGAGAGTCTTTTGATAAATGGTACTATAATGTGTGTTCATCTGTGAAAGAATCAAAGTAAAAAAGCAAAAATATAAACATTATAAAAAATATGAAATCTGATCAAGGGAAGTCTTGAGAAGGGATCTCTGCTCCCTCAGACGGCACTGCATCAAGAACCGTCATTCATCAATAGCTGATAGAACCACATGGGCAAGGGATTCCTTTATCAAACCTTTATCAAGCTCTACAATACAGAGTTACATTCACAGATACCACTTAAAACGTTACTGTGATAAAAACGGGGGTTGGGTCAGGGCCCTTGGTAAAGGTCAGTAACACTTCTGTGATGCAGCATTAATGCAGAAAAGTACACTGAGATTTTAGAGCAACATAAGCCGCCTTCAAGACGACATCTTTATCAGGGACGTCCATGCATTTATCAACAAGACAAACGGAAAACAAAACTGCATGCTGCACACATTGCAAAGGCATGGCTGTGGAAGAAGAGGGTACGGATACTGGACTGTACCCGCCTGCAGTCCTGACCTGTCCTCAATAGAGAATGTGTGGAGAATTTAGAAACGAAAAACGCAACAACAAATAAGACCCCATATTGTTCCACACCTTAAGTGTTTCAGGAAGAAAGGAATAAATAATATCTGAAACACTAAATCACTTGGTATCCTCGGTAACAAAATGTCTGTTAAGTGTTGTGAAAAAAAACATGAAATATCTCGGGTTCATACTGTCTGCAATGAAATAAAATCCAAAGGAAATGTAAGAAACAATGCATTGATTGGCATTTTCCATCCTGTCCCAGTTTTTTCTGATGTGGGGTTGTGAACTACTAATAGAAATGTCTGATCTTAAATCTTACTTTTCTCTCAAGTCTGCTAGTCTCAAGACTTAATGCACCATAAACCTGGAACTGCTCTTCCCATTGGCAATCAGTCTAGGACCAAATGTTTCTGTTTTTCCACTACGAAAAGGCTAATATTTCAATACTGCGAGGGTGGCTCAGTGGATAAGGCAGCTCTCAGGATGTTGACACAGATTCCACCGAGGGGAAATGGCAAGGTGAAGTTAACAAGGGCATGTTAAAACAACGCTGGAGCGCAGCCAGAGTCTTCAAAAACGTCGATACCTCTCAAATAGTTTCCCATGAAGAAGCTCTAACCTTCAGCATGTGTCATTCAGGTTTACCTACAATATACTTTTAATACTCAGAAGGACATTTAGCAATTAATTAGACAAATATCCGAAATATACAGAGTGAATATCTGGCACCAAACCAGATCTAAAATAACCGGACACATTTCAATTTCACATTTCATTTGTTCTAACCCGTTTAGACCAAACCCATCTTGACGAGCCACTAGTTTGTCTTTATTTTGCATTTCACATAAACCGTGCCTGTGGACTCACCTATCATACAGGACTTGGCATAGGTGTCAGAGCTCCAGCAGCATCCACAGGCACCACGAGAGGGCGACAGAGGCACAGTCTAAAAGGCAGTCCTCCTTTTCCATGGCACAGTCTCGTGGCGTTAACACATGAGCTGCCATCTTGCTTAAACTGGCCAAGTGCCTGCGCAAGGGCTGTTTCTTTATACGAGAGACTGCTGGTACATGGTACATCTTTGTGTGTGCATCTGTGAAAGAGGCACAAGAAATGCAAAAATATAAAAGTTATAAAAATATGAAAGTTGATCGAGGGAAGTCATGAGAAGAGATATTATTCTAGTCATGCCGTTCATTAACACCCCAGCAAAGCCTCGTTTGGTGCCCTATAATTCCACATAAGACACTGGGGTATTGGTTTACTAACTGTGGTAACTTAGTATTAAGGTCCGGGTTCAAATCCCACCTCTGCCAAACTGTCATTGTTAGGCCTTGATGAAAGCCCTTAACTCATGACTGTAAGATTGTACCAGTCAGTCTTGGTAAGGATAAGCAAACAGCGCTTAAAACATCTTTCCACTTGATTTGGGAAATTAACTTGGCCCTTAGGATTTCATTTGAAATCTTGTTGTTGAGATTTGGGAAGCCCAGTCAGGGGAGGTTTGTCACAATTCAGTGGAAACCCCTGCTGACCCAGCAATGGACTTGTAACCAAACTACTGACTTATTCCCAGTATTCTAGGACGGGAACGAAAGTGAAAAAATTACCAAAGGAAATAGATAAAAATAAGCAAGAAACGATTTTGAGATGAACTACCCTTGGTTCAGCTCTGCCCCCTAAATGTACAAATGTCTGTATCCCCTTATTCTTACACTTAATGACCCCAGCTGTTCCACAGCAGTTATGTTTGAAACCTACTTGCAAGAGGCACTGAATCATCTCTCAAATTCCATTAACATGATCACACACCTTTGTTTAATTCAGCCTTATTCGGCTTTGTGCGACTGTAACACTGCAACCTCCAAACTGAGGATCAATCCCTGTCCCTGTAACACCCTATTTCAAACACAGCATGACGTAAACACGCTGAATCAAGCTGTGTCTCTGGTTCCGCTTGTTCACCAACCAATATAATATACTCAGGGTTTCAAACATTTACTTTGACTTTTATTTAATTGCAGACAGTATGAACCCAAGACATTTCACTACATTTTATTTGTTATTAAACATCCAGTCTTGCATTTCAGACCTGCAACACATTCCAAAAAAAGTTGACGCCCCTTCTGGGCGTGGTTATAACATAAGGCTTCTTTTTAGCACAGTAATGTTTTAAGTGCCATTTGTGAATGTAACTCTGAATTGTAGAACTTGATAAAGGTTTGATAAACCTTTTATAGAATGTGTTGTCGGCATGAAATGCAGGACTGGATGTTTATTAACAACACTGCATTTTTTTTGCATTTTCCATACCGTCTCATCTTGTTCTGATTTGAAGTTGTACATTAATTCTTTTCCTAATCTTAAACTAAATGGTAATGCTTTTGCCTTACTTTTTTCAAAGTAATGTCAAGTTATTTCTCTATTATATAAGTCCTCCTGGAGTCCCCCAAACGCTGGTGAAACAACGTGGACACACTTGCTGACTCTCAGTAGCTCATTAAGATAACATTTTATGGTGGACTTTTGTTTTCCAGGGATTTAAAGCGTGTTAGATCTGCAGTACAGTTTGGTTTAGAACTTAACCTTGAATATCAGACTCAAAGCATAAACTCTAAAATCCAGGGGGATATGTTTTTATATTTTGATCCCAGAGGACCTCACTCCTGAGAAACAGAGCCAAGTTACCTTCAAACGCAGAGAGTGTTTAAAGATCCATCTGTACACCCGGGGGTTTCTCTCACATACTGTACATAATCCCAATAATCTGCTGATCTCACTCTTACATCTCAACGTTCATTTGTTTGTTTGTTTTGTTTCTTGTACAGAGACCTTGAGTCTGTGAAAGCCGCTGGCTAAATAACACTTAGTATTAACTAACTATTAATAGTATGAAAACTGAAAGCAATGCAGGTTTTAAAACGTTAAAAAAATGCTTACGGAGGAACAAACTGTAAGGTTTATTTATATACAGCAATTCATACACAGCAAAGTGCTTTACAATCAGGGCTTAAATACATAAAAACATGAAGTAAAATGGTTCCCATTCTATGGTTCCCCTGCTGCTAAAACATCAGACTGTGGGCTTCAGTCCTAACAGAGGAACAGAATGTATCAATAACTGTATTATACAGGAAATAAACACACATATCGATTGATCAGCTTTATTTAATTAACGATAAATATTATTTCCATTCAATAAATAAAATGGGCCTGATTTATAAGGCAGGCTGTTACTAAGATCCACTGTTCTACCAACAGAAGCAAATCACAGTGAGATCCCGGTGTTAGAACCAAAGCACAGGATCAGCGTTATCATTTAAATTACTTGATTAGTGATTCTAAATTAGTTAGATGAAGCTAGAGAAAGAAAGAAAGAAAGAAAGAAAAAAAGGCTAAAGAGAATACTGAGAAAGTACACAAAAGTAAATCCGTTTGTGTGACATCATTAGGATTAGCATCTTGTATCCTCATTTGAATCCGTGGGTACCACAGTGACCCTGGTAACCACAGATCTCACATCCTGCCCTTTCTCCGGAATTACTGTAATCAACACTGATATGTGCATGCCTCCCACTCTACACATTTTTTTGCAAACACGATCTAAACGGAGGACGGAGCGAGATAAAGGAACCAGAGCAGATCCGCGGGATAATCTGTATTTTAAAACATTATTTGAAAAAAGAGTCCTGAGTTTCAAAAGTCAGGAGTTTCAACCAATGGATTGATCAGTCACGCCCTGTTCTATTTAAAGAACACAACACGTTTGTGGAAGTGTATCACGGTACGGACAAAAGAGAAAAGGTTACAAAGCCATCTGTAAAGAGTGTGGACTCCACCGATCCACAGTCAGTCAGATTGTGTGCAAACGAAGGAGACTCAGTATTGGTTCCTCTCGCCAGGAGTGTTGGACCAACAAAGATCACGAGCAAGGTGTGTAATAGTCCACGACATCACAGAGGAACTCTTCTAAGCAACTAAAGAGCTCTCCCACAGCCCTCGTGATCGTACGATCTCATTTATAATGTTGATTTACAACACGTACGTAAATGTACCTTATTTCTATTCATTACACAATTAGGAGAAACAGTCCGTGACTGGCGATTGTTTCTGTGAGTCCAGTTTGCGAAAGTCATTATAGGATAAGTCCGTTCACTCCGCCGCCTTCTTGGTAACGCCGCCGGGACATTATTTCCCGCCATACAAGACCAGACTCCTTTCTCTTTGAATGGGGAGAGACCTGAATATCCGAAACGGAACGAGAAATTAAAGTTTGCTGATATAATCTGACTAAAATGATATAACACAGATCCGGTTAACAGCTTTTTTATCCGTGGCCTACAGTGATTACTCTCCACATGATTGTTGAGTTTGTGTGCCATCTCATCGTTATGTAACCACACAGTTTACAGTATTATATTCCCAAACCCAGAGGTTTCATCAGCATCTTAATGAGTGCTGGTTCTGAAAGTGACTGAAATGTTAATTTGTGCGTATCCTCGTCTTTATTCTTTATATCAAACACCTTCTGAAGCTTTGGAGCTTTGCCCGTCTCTCTTTACTACTGTTCTTCAGCACTGCGGCAAGGTCGCACCTTCCAGACAAAACTTGCTTACAGGAGATAATTTCTGTCAAACTGGGTGTCAGGCTTTCATATCAGGATCGTAATAGTTTCTTTATTCCATAGAAATAATTATCTTCATTTCAGCGGTGCACATATCAAGGTCCATAAACGCATGGTTTGTTGGTTTTGGTTTGGTGAGGAAGAACTTGAACTCGACCCCATCGAACACTTTGGGATGCACTAGAACGGTTGTGAGCCAGAGCCTCTCGTACCAACATCAGCGTCTAACCTCACATGGATGCATGGACAAAAACTCCCACAGTCACGGTCCAAAATCTTGGAGGAACCCTTCACAAATGAGCAAAAGCTTTTATATATGCAAAGGGGGACCAACTCCACTTTAAATTTCAAAAGAAACGTCAGAAAAGCTCCTGTAGATCTAATGTGAAGGTGTCCCAATACTTTTGACCACGTAGTGTAGTCTCCCTTTACCCCTGAGTCACATTTACATTTACATTTACAGCATTTAGCAGACCCCATCCCAGTGAAACCAGCAATCTCAAAAGACTCTGAAGAGGCTGCAGGTGTGAGAACAGGATCAGGAAACGAGGCAGAGCCAGCCCCAGAAGAAAAGGGAAGACGATGAAGAGGAAGAGTGACGATGAAGCACGGCCACCGGCTGAGAGAGCCATCTGTGCCATGGCAGCACAAAATGGCACCAACTTCTCTTAATTAGCTGCAATTAAGCAAAAGGGCTTCTGCTGATTCATGAACACGACTCCTTCCTTCCCAGCAGGCATCGGACTGCAGCAGGAAGAGGGCTTAGCTCACGGGCAGAGTGGCCCACATGTTTAGCATCGAGTGCACCATTTCAGTTTGACCAAAAGTTTGTAGACACCAGCGTATTGGAGCTTTATCCAGGAGAAGATCATCCATAAAGGGTCTTTCATTCCAACTAAGAAGCTGCTTCAGGTTACAGTTCTTTATAATGTCAGAAAAGCAACGCATCACCGTTGTTTGGCGATTAACCCTTAAAGTTCACTTCGTCCAGTTTAAGGGAGGAACTAAACAGAGTCACAGTGTTACCAGATGCACTAAATACACGTTGATTGTCTTGACAGTACTCAAACTTAGAGATAAAGTCCCATCATTTATTTAGTGGACTGCCAAACCCTGGAATGTAGGAGTCAACAAGGGTAACAAACAATTTATTGCGTTTATATATCATATCGCACAACGTATGCACTCGTAATATCCACAAGCAATACAGAGATAAATAAATAAAATAATTAGAGCAATAAGCTAAAAGGGAATCATGGGGAAAGGGGTTCGGACGCAAAGCAGAGTTCAGACATGGATCGTCCACATTTCTTTCTCACCAAGTGTCCAGCTTATTTTGTCCATGAAATGTTTTTCATTCTTTTTTATTTAATGATTGTTCTCGTTCTAAAAACGTCCATGTCCTTCACGACAGCGTGAGTATACGTATTCCACCGATTTTTAGCAGGGGTAAGACTTTGTTCTCCTATGCCTGCCTAATACTTCATGCAGCTTTGTTATCTGTACTTTTGCCCCATTGTTCTTGCCACTTCCGGATGATATCAGGCTTTAGATGAGGGGATTGGGCATCTGGAGAGCTCCAAGGGCTTTTTATTTTGCAGCCAGGTCAGGGTCGTGGTACCCAGTAGGGGATTGTGATGCACATTTGTCCCTTAAATGGTTGCGTTTTGGATAGAGGGCTTTGTTTAAACAAAGCATAAGAAACAGCTAAATAAGAGCCGTCCAGAAAGAGCATTTATATTTTACACCTCTGGATCCGAGCCATTTTATTTCATTTTATCTATGTGGTGCAAAGCAGCTTCACAGAAACCCTCCAAATGTGCAATCAGGGGCGACAGCGGCAGGGAAAACGTACTGAAATGGAACAGAAGAAGCAGTGAGTGGAACTAGACTCAATTATAAAACAAAGGTGACAAGATCAAACCTTTAGTCTTTTGTTTAGACAAATATAGGGCGAATGGAGACATGCGACATTCAGCTTTGTGTGAGAGAGAGTCTCGAGAGAATAAAATGGGTTTAGATTACTTTTAAGGTTCCGTGTCCGGATCAGACACTCAGGTAATGAAAGTCCCTCTTGCTCGTTTGTTAAATTGATTCAGGACGACGTTAAACATTACTAAATACACCCTACGTAATCTCGGGTAATTGCTCTAAAATAAAGTGAGTTCTGCAGAGAAGACGTAAATCATTTCCGATGTTTTTCACTCAGCTTGAACGAAGCGAGCGTCTGCAGCGGGTAATTTAGCTTTCGTTTCCTCCTGTGAGCCCCAGGCCTTAATGAGAGCCCTGTCACACGGGGTATAACGCAGAAATAAGGTCCTCGTTGCTCCAGACTGCAGCTCGTGGCGGGGAAAGCGGCGTGACAGTTCACAGCAGCAAATCAGAGGCTTTGTGGTCAATTGCCAGGTTTCAGTCTCGCCCGCTGAGCTTCGTATTCACAGCAATCAGCGAGATCTCAGCTTACGAGCCGCCACTCATCACCTTCTACGGTTAATCATGTTAATCATGTTCACAACGCCTGGTCTTCTCCAGGAAAGATCTGAAGCTTTAAGAGGCTAGAAAAGCATTTAATGGTTAATTTAATAGTATTTTTTTGTGTTTAAAAAAGGAGGCAATTTAGGAGTGGGCATGGTGCAAAGGTCCCAAGAGCACAATGAAGGTGAAACCCGAGGTAAGAGCAGCAGCGATAGTCCTGCAGAAATCTCTAGAGTGTGCAAGTTCATGTGCAATATAAGAGGAGGAGGGAGGTCTAAACAGAGGGCATGCATTCTGAGACACTTAAAAGAAATGGTAATATAACTCTGAAATTTGACTTATTTTTGTTTTATTCTATCAAAGAAGTCATAAAAAACTTGTACACTCTTAGTTTATAGTGACAGACATCTCTCTTTTTCAAATTTTTGAGAAGAGTTATGTCCGGAGAAAGGAAGTACTGCATCCCAGCATAAGAACCTTATCCCATCTGTGAAACATGGTGGTGGTAGGATCATGGTTTGCTGTTTTGCTCGCCATCATCGATGGAACAGTGAATTCTGAATTACAGCACAAATCCTAAAGGAAAATGAACTTGATCTCAAGAGAATGTGGATCCTGTAGCAGGAGAATGACCCTAAGCACACAGAGAACAGATAAAGAAGAATACAGTGAACGTTTTGGAACGGTCGAGTCAAAGTCTGGACCTCAATCCAATAGAAATGTTGTTGGAAGGACCTGAAGCGGGACGCTCTTGTTTTGACTCTGTGACGCTGAGCCAGATGGTGAAGGTCAGAGGATTGATCCTGATCTAAGTTTAAGCATTGATTAAGCTCTGTGATCGGGTTCTGATCTCGGAGGTGAACTTAGGGTGTACTTGGTTTCACATAGTCTGTCTGGAGTCTTGTCTGTCTGTCTCTCCCTGTGTGCAGAGGTTTGAGCGCCTCCGGTTAAATAAATTACCTTATAATTGGTCGTGCTCTCTAGGGAAAGTGTAAAGGTGAGAGTATAAGTCAGGATTTTTCTTCTGATTGTTATAATTATAAAATGCTGGTGCAACAGCGTGGCTGCAGGTCCCTTGGCGGCAGGTTGTTACACCACTGTCGATGTTGACTGCGCAAAAACTTGAGGAACTAAACCTCCAGACGCCCCAATGCAATTTCACACAACGAAGAAACCCTCAGAGCCCACGTTCAGATTCACCAATTACTGGCTAGCCTTTCTATAAGTTCTTCACACCTCTGGGACTTAATTATGTATTGTAGATTTTCATAGTGACCAGGCTATGCCCCTGGGTGAGCCAAGACTGGAAACATCATTTTTTATATTTATACAATAAACACGATGTCTGATAATGACCAAGATTCCGACAATTACAAGGTTACATGGTCTAAATCACAGTCTCTATTTCTGCATAAATACGAGCTACAACAGTGTCAGATTTTACACAAGTCCTAAAAGTAGATAAAGATGAAACCAAGTTAAACAAACACAAAAAGTATGTGAACGTCAAGGATTAGACGATTAAAAACCATTTCTCTAAGGAGGGGGACTCCTTTTGACAATTGTACTCTACACCAAAGAGTGGTCAAGCAAAACAAGATCATATCCTAGAGCAAGCTGTAGATAGAATAGTAAACGAGTTCACAAAGGAACCCAAGGTGGTAACTTCTGGACAACTAAAGGTCCCTCAAATTGATTAGTGCTAAAGTTCATGAGTCTACTATCAGGAGAACAATGGTGTGCATGGAAGTGTTACAAGGAAAAGCTAATGCTCTCTAAAAAGAAACGTCTGTGAAACATGGTGGTGGTACAATCATGGTTCGATCTGTTTTGCTGCATCTAGGCCAGGGTGGAACAATGAATACTGAATTATAGCAGCAAATCCTGAATCTCAAGAGAACATGGATCATGCAGCAAGAGACCGATCCAAAGCACACACTGTTCTACCAAACAACGGTTAAAGAAGAATAAAGTTTTCGATAATGTTTTGGAACAGCCAATGGAAACGTCGTGGAAGGACCTGAAGTTCCCAGGACCGGGTTCTGTGTTTCCAGCAGGAGGATTCTAATCTGTTCCCATAACCCTGTTACTCATCCATTCCCTGCTTCAGTTCATTTTAACATGCTTTAAAGTGTGCAGAAAAAATAGCTTAAAAATCATGCAAGTTGGCGCCCAAGGTCTTTTACTGTAGGATCTTCGGAAACCAAATTACCTTCAACCTTATCCTTGGAAATCCTGGTTGTTCCAGAGAACAAAGAGATGAAAGAACAAAAAGAAGATGCTTACAGAGAAAGCATTATGTTTTGAATTAGCTTCTTTAAACCATGATAGTATGATTCATAATGAGATACTTGGCAAATATTAACTGTTTCTGGATTTAAAAACCCTTTACAATCTATACAACAGCATGAGAAAGTTTTCACAGGTCTGCGTGTTCCAGTTGTAGAAACGTTTTATCATTTTGCAAATCAGCCATCCATGTGAGCAGATAAACCCGCCCTCCTACCACACCAGGCTCATCCATTCTCTTATTATCTAACAGGGTTTTGGCTGACTCGATCATCTGATAGAATCAGAGAGGTTACGGATTTAAAGATTTTATTTATGTTATGTACTATGATGTTTTTATTCAGTCACTGTTTTAATATAATGCTACTGGCAAAGCTGTTTTGTGCCATTTTATTTTTAATGTTTTACTGTTGGTTTGTTAGTTCTAATTCCTTAATTTGTTTCTGAGTTGTTTAGCACATACTGTGTGTATGTAGTTAGATATTAACTTCGCAAGTAGTTCCTGATGGCTTTCTTTTAATGTTCTTAAAATATCCAGTTTCTGATTTCCTTTGTACACAGATTTCCTTGATTCCAAGTTCTTCACATTTCAATTTCATTAAGTTACTCAATGATTGTTAGAAACATCCTTAATCTGAGTTTTCTAGATAAAAATCATTTTTGTTGTTTCCTTGGTTTCTGAAGATTTCTGTAATCTCAAATTTCATATTTCAAGAATTGTTTAGTTGTTCTGTTATTTTGTATGCTAAGTTCCTTGGGTTCTACATTCATTTATTCCCGAAATATGACTTTACTTATACTTTAATCCCAAAATATTGTACAACCCAAATCAAAGTTATTTCATTGCAGCCAGCATGAACCAAAGATCCTCTTCTTCCACAGCCATGCCTTTGTAATGTGTGCAGCATGTGGTTTTGTTTTCTGTTTTGTCTTACTGAAAAATGCTGGACGTCCCTGATAAAGATGTCGTCCTGAAGGCAGCTTATGTTGCTCTAAAATCTCAGTGTACTTTTCTGCATTAATGCTGCATCACAGAAGTGGAAATGACCTTTACCAAGGGCCCTGACCGACCCATACCATGCCGGAATCTGGGCTTTGGGACTTTTCATATTCTGGTCCAAAAAAAAGGATCTGTGATACTGATGCTGGTCTGAGCCACAATCCCCCGTTCACCGGTATGATGGTTCCATCCCAGATGCCTCAAAGCCCAGAGAAGCGACCACCACTTCTGGAATGGTTATAACATTAGGCTTCTGTTTAGCCACAGTAACGTTTTAAGTGGTATCTGTGAATGTAACTCAAATATGTAGAGTCAAGTAAGTCAAGTCAAGATTTATTTATTATAGCGCTTTCCACATGGAGCATTGTCTCAAAGCAACTTTAACAAAGTTTAGATTACTCCTATTAAACTACGTCCAAATCCCAAAATTGAGCGAGCCTAGGGCGACAGTGGTCAAGGAAAAAACTCCTAGTTCTAGGAAGAAACCTTGGGAGGACCAAAGACTCAAAAAAGGGAACCCAACTGCCTTGGGCGGCGTAGATGGATAAAATCTAAGAGCGACATAAAGTATGGAGTCAAAAGTTCGAATAGAAGTGAAAGTATGCAACACGACATTAAGTGGCAGGGATGATGATAAATCTAAGAGCGAACTAACGGTCATGGAGTCAAAGTGCAGAAATAGAATGTGAATAGCACATCGACTTAAGTGGCCCGGGTATGATGATAAATCTAAGAGCGAACTAAAGTTCATGGAGTCATGGTCGAATCAATGTGAATTATGCAAAGTGGAGAGCTCCCATCAGATGTACATCATGTGGGGGCCGGAAAATGCCGGAACACAGCTCGGAGAGAAAAACAGAAAAGAAAATTGTAATTAGTAGTTATTGATTAAGGCACAGGTCTATTAACAATCACTGATTGCCATGTCCAATCACTGATGACCAGTGTTAGCAGAGACCCCGGCCCAAGCAGTTCTCTCCCCCCACCACTCAACACAGCTTCCCCAGGTTGGTTTCTAAGACCCAGCCAGCCCTAGGCTCAGCCAGCCACGCACCCTTGTCCACTTTCCCCCAATCACCGTTTTTTTTTTTAGCCACACCCCCGGCATCCGACGGCCCTTTCCCACCCCATTCCCCCCCCCTTTTTTTTCTTTCCACACCCAGCCATTGACGTCATTCACCCCCCCCCAGCACTTTTAGTTGCTTTCTATAGCCAGATAGCTAGAAAGATAGAAAGAGGAGAAACTGGAGGAATACCACAGCCAAGCCGGGATCACATGAGACTTGGCAACCCCAACGAAGCGGCAGAAAGAGACAGCAACCCAACGTTATTCTATCACCATAAGACGATTTATGACTATGAACCCCCAGCTCTGCCCGTATTCTCAGGCAGGTTGCAGAGTCAAGATCACGAGGACCCAAGCCTAGTTCAGCCAGACCGGCCCAACCCGACACTCCCGGCAAGCGGAAAGGCAGGCAGGCCAGACAGACTTCGACTCCGGCTCAGCAACCCCAAACCTGCAACCTGGTCTAATCTAGTCAAAAGCCTGTGTAAATTAAGTATGTTTTAGCTAGACTTAAAACTTTGGAGGGGTTGTCTGATTCTCGAACTAAAGTGGGAAGTTTATTCCTAGTTGGGGGGGCCAGTATGAGAAAGCCTTTCCCCCTGCTGTGAATTTTTAATTTAGGAAATAAAAGAAGTCCTGCACCACTGCGAACGAAGTAGACGAGTTGGATTGTAAAACTCTAAGAGTTTCATCAGATGATTGTGGGGCCAGCGCCGGAGAGCTTTATAAAGTTATAGAAGTATTTGTAATTCAAGCGGAATTTGAATGGTAAACCCCAGGCAGTGATGATAGAACAGGAAGTGGATATGATCAAATTTTCTAGTTCGAGTAGCACTGGGCAGCTGCATTGAACTAACTGAAGTTTATTATAGATTTACTAGAGCATCCATAGTTAAGCGTTTACAGTAATCCAACCTGAGGTTATAACGCATGAACAAGTTTTTTTCTGCATCATTAAAGAGGAGGATATTTCTAAGGTTTAGCGATATTACGTATAATTGAAAGAAGCAACGAGTGATGCTGCTAATGTGCGCACAAAGGAGAATCTGAATCAAGTGTGACCCCTAAGTTTTTTACAGACGGACTGGGCCAATACTGGACAGCCATCTAGATTTAGGATAGGATGTAGCTCCCCACCTGTATCTCACAGCCTTGGGTCCCACTATAGCACCTCAGTTTTATCTGAGTTAAGTAAGAGAAAACTTAAAATAACATCCAAAATCTTTTATTGCCTTACACAGTCCCGATTGTGTTGATTGTAAGGCTGTCATTCGGGGTTTTTTTTTTTTTTTTGGCTGATATGACAGCTGTGTATCATATGCATAGCAGTGGAAACTAATGCCATGCTTCGAAATAATGAGCCTAAGTGGCAGCATGTACAGAGAGAATAAAAGCGGCCAAGCCACTGACCCTGAAGGGGCACGCACACATACTTCATCTTTTGAGGCGCTTCTTAGATTCTTAGATTATTTTTTTTTATTTTTTTTTGTGATGGGGGGTGGGGGGGGGCGTGGGGGGGGGGGGAAGGGAGGCGGGGAGGGGGATGGGGGGGAAGGGGGTGGGCTTGTGGGGGGGGGGTGTGTTTTTGTGTTTGTTTGATACCTTTCTCACCTTTTTTCTTGGTTGGGGCAAATTTTTTGTGTTCTTTGTTGAGATTTGAATTGGAATTGAGGTGTTTTTGATTTTGTTGTGTGTTTTGAAACAAACTGGTACCGGTCGGTCAAGTAGGATTTAAACCAAGAAAGTGCTAATCCCTTAATACCTATAGTATTTTCTAGTCTGTTTAGTAAAACATCATGATCTATAGTGTCAAATGCTGCACTTAAATCTAACAGAACAAGAAAAGAAACACATCCCTTATCTGCGGACATTAACAAGTCATTTAGTACCCTAATCAATGCTGTTTCAGTACTATGATGGGGCCTGAAGCCAGACTGAAATGTTTCATAAATTTCATCCCTTTGGAGGTAACTGCAGAGCTGCTGATAGACGGCTTTTTCTAAGATTTTGGACAGAAACGGTAGATTTGAAATTGGTCTATAATTAGATATCACACAAATGTCAAGAGTGGCTTTTTTAATCAGTGGTTTGATAACGGCAGCTTTAAAGGATTTGGGCACATAACCAAAGGTAAAGGATGACTTTAAAATAACTAACAGTGGCTCTATAATACTAGGTATTACTTGTTTGAGTAAACGTGTAGGAATGGGATCTAATAAACATGTTGATGACTTAGACGAGCTGATCAGTGCGGATAGTTAAGTATTAGTAATTGGGGTAAAAGATTCTAATCTTGATTTACAGCTCATTAAACAGATGTCTTCACTAGTGCTGCATCTGGAAGGTGGCTGAATAGTTTGGTGATGTGATGAGCATTGAGTTTTATGCCTAATGTTCTCTATCTTATCATTAAAAAAAGTCATGAAAATCATTACTATTAAAATGACACAGAACGGGAGAATCACTTTCTGTGGGGATTTTTATTAATTTGCAGACTGTATTAAAAAGAAATATTGGATTATTCTTATTTTTCTCTATGATTGAAGAGAAGTATGCAGCTTTAGCTTTAGTGAGGGCATGCTTATACTCTGTCATGCTGTCCCTCCAACCAAGCTTAAACACCTCCAATTTACTATGTCTCCACTTGTGCTCTAAATGCCATGTTCTTTGCTTTAAGGTAGGGGTGTGGTCATTATACCATGGTGCTAGCCTTTTTTCCCTAATACGTTTGACCCTAGCAGGGGCAGTCATGTCCAGGGTTGAGCGAAGCACACATTCTAATTGCTCATTTACACAAGATGATTTATCTCCATAGGTGTATTAAATTTTAAGTCTGGTAGGTTTTTAATAAACGCAGCTGGAGTAGCAGATGTGATAGTGTGCTTAGTGTGATAACGAGGCAGAAGGATTTTATTTATTAGAGATAGCTCAAATACTAAAAGATAGTGATCTGAAATCGAATCACTTTGGGGGAAAACATCAAGGTTATCTATTTTGATATCAAATGTTAATATTAGATCTAAAGTATGATTACAGCGGTGGGTTGGTCCCATCACATTCTGAGTGATACCCATGGATTCTAAGATGGACTCGAAAGCAATTATAAGTGGATCCTGCTCATTGTCAAAGTGAATATTGAAATCACCTACAATTAAAGCCTTATCTGTTGACAGTAGTAAGCAGGAAAGAAAGTTAGCAAATTCCTGAAGAAATTCTGAATAGGGACCAGGAGGGAGGTAAATAGTGATAAGCTGAACCCCCCAAGATGTGTGGTTTGACTTCCATAACGATGGATCAGGTCCCATTAAGCATCAGTATTTCAAAAGAATTAGCTTCCACGCCCTGCTAAGGCGGCGTTAGCTGTAACACCTAAGTCTTGTCAAAAATTGTGTGCCTGGCTATGCCTCCCCACCCGACCATTAGCGACGACGCCGGCACTTAGCCGACTGTCTCCGGAGGTGGGGCTCATTAAGGGCTAAAATATTCATCAGGTCTAATCCAAGTTTCAGTGAGAAACAGAGCGTTTGTAAGCGTTTATCAGTGATCATTCCATTTACAATCACTGCTTTGATGTAAGTGATTTAATGTTAAGTGTGTCCTAGCTTTAGTTAATGTTGTTATTCTCTGTTGCAGTTTATTTTTTTTTACTTCCTCTCCTCACACTCCCCCCCCGGTATATCCCTGTCCCCTCCCTCCCCCTCTCCCCACTGCTTCCCCGCTTCTTCCCCCCCCCCTTTGGTTATTTTTCTCCGCGCAGTCCCCCCCTCCCCCTCCAATTTCACCATTCCCACTCAACTCCCCGACATCTCCCTCTCTCGTCCCCCCTCCCCTGTTATTACTCCCCCACACCCTTCAGCGCCCTTTTTGACGACGCGTTTACGTTTAGCGCAGATGCGGGTAAACAGACACATTTCAATCAATGTGGGTTATGCGGTGAGGTGTAATGGCTACCATCAGCCCAGTTGGTTAAGCCACTTCGGCTCTATGTCTGCCTTGCCTGACCCCTGCTTCTGGATACCGTCAGCCACCTCCAAAACACCCAGAGGGGCCATAAGACTATGGGAAGTTGAAGGGAGATGAGAGCAGCACCCTCCCGCAGGGGACTTGGACCACGATCCCATCCTATAACAAGGCCATGCGCTTACACCTCAAAGGCAGGTGTTCTCAGTGTCTATATTAAGCACACGTTGTTTTTCAGAGCACCACTGACAGCCAGCCAGTTCAGTGACCACTAACCTGCTGTAGGCTTGGTCACCTCGCTGCATTGGGATGGGCCAGAGCACACTACTGCATCGGACATCGCCTTCGCCACTCTAACCACCTTTACAAAATTAGCCTTAGTAACCTCTGACTGACAAAGGCGTATATCATTAGCCCCTACATGAATAACTATCCTAGAGAATCTGCGGCTCTCGAGTTCACTAAGACTCGTTACAATGTCCGGCACTCTGGCTCCAGGGATACAGGTAACTCTAGCTGCTGGTGTCCCTAAAGGGGTAGCTAGTTTCACATGTCGTAAAATAGAGTCACCTATGACCAGAGCTCTTTCAACAGGCTGCCCAGTGGGTGCATCACTGAGGAGCTTAAACCTGTTGGACACGTGAACAGGTAAAGAGTGGTGCTCTCGTGGCTAGCCTTACGACTACATCGCCGAACCGTCACCCACTTGCCCTGCTGCAAGGGCTCTGCCGGGGCGGGGGCTCTAACTTCACCTTTGGCATCCAGATCTGCTAAGCTAGGAGCTGAGCTAGCCTTCTGTAATGTCTGGATGCGTGCCTCTAAAACTACAATCCTCTCCGTCAGACTAGCTACAAGCCTACACCTATCACAAATAAAATTTACGCTAACGTTGGAGGAAGAATAGCTAAACATGCCACACTTGGCACAGGGAACAAGCGCAGCAGAAGCCATGTTAGTACAATTAATGAATTAACGGTACTTAGCTTCGAGTGGTGTTGTGGGGTGCCGAGTGAAGATATGGTTCAGCTGCAGCCGATGGCCAATGCAATGCTCGATTAATACAAGTTAAGTCAACACAAAACGTCACAAAAAACTAAGTCTCAGAAAGAAAGTGGGAAAAGTTATAAAAACACACACTACTGCGAAGAAGATGCAACTCTGGTTATTAGCTAATGGCTAACTACTGCGAACACAAGCCGGTATACCTGTAAAGTTACTAAATAACGATTAGCGGCAAAACAAAAAAAAAAAAAAAATATATATATATAATCCGCCGGTACGAGAATAATAAAAATGATTAAGATGTTGTAAAAACCTACTATATATACGATTATATATGATACAGATGCGGGAATTAAAAAATATCAAAGGTAAATATCTCCTAGCAGCTACGACACCGCGTCCTCTGTGCAACCGCGGATCAGTCTGGGTTGCCAGATCCTCGCAATCCTCGCGTCAGTTCTCTCAGCGTTCTCTCAGCGTTCTCTCAGCTTTAGCAAGGTTTGATAAAGGTTTGATAAAGGAATCCCTTGTCCATGTGGTTCTATCAGCTAATGTTATTATTATTTAGAAATTCCATCCATTACCATCGCAACACAGATGTTTGGAACAAATGGTAAAACTACATTTTGTATTCGAAAGCTGCTGCAGGGACATAAACTGAACATGAACCTGTACTTTCAGACCCGGATGATGTTACCCTGCTTGTCAAATCGCTTTCATATGTTCTATCATTAATCCATAATGGCTGCGTCCATCACACCAGTCAGGACAAGGACGAATTAGAATATAAATAGCACAGCTTCATTTGCATGTTGGTAATTGTTTTATCTCAACACCTTGTACGTTTATGGATGATTAAACTCATTACAGTTATGATGTAAATGAAATCCTGGATGTCACCGAAGTCACCAGGGCCTGTCAATCAAACAGGTTCTCTTCATGATCCGTTAATCTCTGGTGATGCTTCAGGAGGGATGGAGATGCCAGAAGAAGCATTAGAGCTCAAACTGATGAAAAAAGAAGCAAGCTAAACTTCAGGCATGCTCACGGGTACGATACATTACAGTTCAAACACATCCACGTTTCATTTTGTAGTTCACAGTTGCTTTGTTTCTCATGTTCCTTGATCTCTGTAGTCACCAAATGAGTTTCTGAATAAATCTCTTCCTAATTTATCTTGTTCCTCACTTTTTAGTAATTTCATATTTATTTTAGTTTCCATAATTCGTAAATAGCTCCAATTCTACGAGTTCCGTAGTCACCAAATTCCTTCATTTTCTCAAACTTATTTTCTCAAATTCTTAATTCCATAATTCATTCGTTCCTGAGCCACTAAGTCTCTTACTTTCCTGATTCCTTAAATCTTGAATTTTTTTATTAAATTCTACTTTTACTATTGACTTAAGTTCTTTAGTCATGTTTTCTTACACCCCAGTTTCTTTGGTACCCACAATCCTTTGTGCCCAAACTTGCCTGCTCCTAAAACATTTTTGTTTCTTTATTTTATTCTTGAGTTCCTCGTTGAATTATGTTCCAGTTCCCGACCTTTTGACTTAATTACTTGCTTACTTCCACAGTTTTTAAATTTCCAAGTATCATTACTTTCCAGATTCATTATTAAGTTCTTTAGTTACAGACTTCCTAAGTTCAAGTTCTTTAGTGTTTATTATTCAGTAAGTGTTTCACTGAGTTCTGTAGTTCCTGTGTTTTTCCTCATTCTTATCATTTTTCAGTGTCAAGACACTGATTTTTACATCTTAAATTCCTCGGTTCCAACATCATTGTACCCTGATTTTCTGGTTCCTTAATTTGCCAGTTTCTGGTTTCAATGGCAATCAGTGGCTGGCCTCACCTTCTGGGAGTGCTGCAGTCAAAACTATTCGACTGTATGGGAGTCCCAGGCAAGAGGGATCTTTCCTTATTATTACTGAATACAGGTAGTCCTCGACGTTCCGTGGTTATGATGCATCTCCCATTTACTGTATAAAGCCTTGTTTCGCACTTAAGTGGTTTTGCGTCGTATACGTCATAACGCGAACTTCGTGTTTGGTGTGCGCGGCGGAAGGATACACGGTTACGCGGCTCGTTTTTTGATAATTACTGTGTTAGGATAGGATAAGTGCTTACAGTATGTTATTTATGTACAGTATGTACGCATGTTCCGATTTACACCGAAAATCGGTGTACGACGCCACCTAGGAACGGATCTGCGTCGTAAGTCGAGGACTTACTGTATATTTTAAACAATGGTATTCTGATCTCTGTTCAAATTGGCAATCTTTTCGCCTATGGAAAAAACTCACTGGTGTTGGCTTAATTACTTAATGACATGTGCCAGACTCATAATGGCCGTTAACACGAGGGTTAGCTCAACAGCGGCCAGCTTACTGCATGTTGGAGGCATTACATATAATTTTATGTTGAACATTAAATAATTAATGAATTTATTTGTGGTTTTATTTATTTAATTACTTCTAGATTTATTGATTGATTGATTGATTTGTAACGTAAAGTTTAGTTAATTCAATCAAGTGCTCCATTGCAAAAATTGCAGATGTGAATTCCTCCATCACTTAGATATTATCTCATAATTATGACACACTTATGTTGTGTTAATGACATACTTTGATCATTATAACGATATACTTTCTCGAAATTACGAAATAATTACGTTGTTTTTACGACATATTGTTCATTCTCATAATAACGGCATGCTGAAGGATTTATTTTTTATTCTGCGTGGCACCGTATTAAACATATTTGTTTGAAAACTGGTCATGCGCAGCATATTGGTGTGCATTAGACCATTGAGTTTTGGAAAGAACTCTGAGCTTACAATATGTCAGACCGTGAGCTGGATGGGCTACAACAGCTAAAACACGCGGCTTAAATCTGTAAAGCCATAAAGCTCTAGAGCCGAGCTAAGTGAATTGTTTTCAAGCCAGGGTTTCTGAGGTACGGTCCCAGCTGTCACTGAGAACGATGTAAATGGCTCTGATTCCGTTGTGACATTTAAATGTTATCAATAAAACACCGCACCGGTGTGCCACGGGATTCAGAGCTGAAAGGTGTACGTGACCTTTTTGATTTTTTTTCCCAGACGCTACACAAAAGAACAGCGAGCTACCGGTTACTGAAATAAAAAAACTGCAGTATTAAGTTGAAGTAGGATGAACCGCGACGCAGTTCAAAACAAAGAGCGAACACAGAGCTATAGCTGGACGAAAATCACGTTGACGTCGACTCTCAGTGACTGACAGACCCTCCGGTACGGCTGTGGATTCAGGATTAGCGTTGACTCGTGGACAGATTGCGAGGCGACATACAGTTGAATGATTGGCACAGTGTGTGGGTTGGAGAACGTGGCTTTTGTGGGTGTATAAAAAGCATCAGGGGCTTGGTGAGAAGATATGTTTAGTACAGAGGAAGGTCTGGGTTTCTTGTTTGTACGAATAATGTGGTCTGACCTTCATACAAGTCCTGATAATAGACAATTATACTTTTCATGGCTTTACTGGTCACATTTATTTTATTTATTCACGTAGACATGACCAAGACGAGCTGCTGAATCAACCCGAGCATCAGAATGGGCAAGAAAGGCATTTTAAATGACTTTCAACGTGGCATGGTTTGTTGGGTAAGAATTTCGTAAACTGCTGATATACTGGGATTTTCACACACAGCACCACCTCTAGGGTTTAACAGAGAATGGTCCGAAAAAGAGAAAATATCCAGTGAGGCCAGTTCTCTGGGTGAAAATGCCACGTTGATGCCAGACTAGTTCGAGTTGATAGAAAGTCAAGTCAGATTTATTTCTACAGCGCTTTTTACAATGATCTTCTAATATCTACGGCCCATCCCAAACTGAGCAAGAAATGAAAAAGGTAACAGAAACTCAAATAACCACCCATTACAACTGAGAGCATCTGAACCAAACCTGGCCAATAGAAGATTGGAAAAACGTCGCCTAGTCTTATGAGTCTCTATTTCTGCTGCAATGCCGTAAACAACATGAAAGCATGGGCCCATCCTGCCTTGTACCAATGGATCTGGACTCATCAGACCACATGACCTATTGCTCCAGAGTCCAAACTCTATCCTCCTTTCCAAACTGAAGCCAGTTTTCCTGATGATCCTCACTAACTAGCTGTTCAGTCCCAATCCTGTCAGTTCTCGTGACGTTGTGCATGTGTGGAAATGCTCTTACTTCCGATGTGAAATAGTCATGAGTTATACTGTACATTTTCACCATTCGATATTTTTTTAAAACCACATTTCTTATGCAAAGTTGAGGTATAAACATCATCCCTACAGGTTTTAATTAAGTGCTCTATAGTTCTTAAAGCAAATCCAAACATCTTTTCCATGACCGCGGGATACGTCTTCCAAAATGGTTGTTTAAAAAAACTGAGAAGGTACGTGTTGCTCCTACTAGGATTAAACGTATTAATCAGTGCAGTAATTGAGTATGCTTATTTGAATGTTGAATGCATGTTAATGCATTATTGGTTGTTACTGCGGGACGTGGTTAAAGGTATAAACCTGTTTTTGTTTTGTTTGCTCCAAATAAATAATGTATTTCCATATTTATGAATTCACAAAATTGCTATATTGTGATATAGACCACTACCATGGTATAAAATTACATATACCATGATAGATACTGTGTTTTTTCACAACATCATCCCTAATTCTGGGATGTGTTGCCTAAACAGCTCTACTTCATGTAGAGCATAAACATGCTCTACTAAGTCATATGTTTTGGTTCTTTGTATTATTGCACCACCCAACTTTATTAAGAGTGTGGTGACAAACCTCTGCCTCTTTCTTGATAATCTACCTCAAACAATGCAAGACAACATCATCTATGTACAGTATATTTTCCTATAAGTATTGTTGAATGCCCAGACTTGAGATCCATGTCCTGGCATTTTCAGACTGGACCATATTTGTGAAGTGCAAAAGACCAGAGATATTTACAGAAGAGTAATTTCCTGAAGTGCTTTGTCTTGTTCTGACTGAGATAAAGCTCTGTAAGATGTAGATCTCGTAGCTGGAGAAACTGGCAGTAGCTAAGAAGCTCAAAGGACACAGGGATAGATAAAGGTTAGGATCGTTTAGTTTGAGGACTCCGATGTTTGGACCACAAGGGAAACCTCATTCCGCTGCCTGGGTGCCTTGTTTGTCCTGAGGGATGGATCTAGTCGAGTCATGCTTGATTCGTACAGGGTTTTAGATACAGACAGCGGAAGGAGCAGATTAACTAGCCTTCAGGTTGAATAGGGGCATGCTCCATACTAATATTCCACAGCATGTGGCTATAGAGTGTACAACCAGAAGCCTTAGAAAAGAAGCCTTATGTTATAACCATGTCCAGAAGCGGTGTCGACTTCTCTGGGCTCGGAGACATCTGGGATGGACCATCACCCAGTGGATACAGGGATTGTGCTCAGACCCATCAGTATAACAGATCTTTTTTTTTTAAAGAAATGCCCACTGTTCTACCATGGGCTTCATTTATGACAGTTTTTAGCAGACTACTTTCCAGTAAACGAGAATTCCCCCCGCTCTGTGCACTGGCTGCGGTGTTTAAGGCTTACTGTGGTTCCACTGGGTCAGTTTCAATCAGCAGCCCTTTGAGAAACCCTCTAATAAATTTGTTTTGGATTGATTAGCAATTAAGCGGCGCTAATTAAAAAGTGCACGGCCATCAATCCAATATGAAGTTTGTTAAATGAAAGCGAATTAATTTTCGACATGAGTAAACACTTAGGGGCAATAAATCATAATTAGACGAGATCGAGATCAGATCCTGAATAAATTTATTTATAGACGTCTTACTGTGATGATTTTACAATTATTATACACTAATTAAAAATCTAGATGTTGGTACTCATTTTGTGCGTCATTTTACTCTATTGGCTGAAAACTGTTTCTTGTTGTTGTTTTTTTAACAGAGAAGAAAGTTCAAATAAGTTCAACATGTCCCTGCTTTAACCTGCTTTTCCTGCTAAGGGGTCAAGGGGCTAAGACGCCTATCTTTGGAGAACACAGTGTCCGTCACATTTATAAATTAGACATTAGTCTGGACCCCAAACAAAGCAAGCAACAGGCAACAGTGCCAGAAAACTCTGGACTAAAATGTTTATTTTTAAAGTAAAATATTATGGATTTCTTATGAAAAAAGGCATTGATGGGATACGGGGTGATGCAAAATGTAAAAAATAAATAAATTAATTAAACTCGGAAGAATATTAATCATTATATTTCATTGTAAAGTCTAATATTAGAGACCAGGTCCAGCTAACACATGGACAACTGGTATTTCTCAGTGTACTAAGTAGTTTTTAATTAATGGTTTACATGACATACCTTAAATTTGCACTTGTATCACCGTGAGGGACTCTGCTTTATAATATTCATGTTTTACACGCCCTGACAAAGACGCACCCGTTCAGTGGCTCCAATACGATTAATAAACCTGTAAAAATAGCAACAGGAGACGCTTCTTTGTAAAATGTGCCTATTCTTATGGTTTCTCACTTGCTAGCATGGTGTGTCAGATTCATTCTGCACATGGAGAAAACACAAACAATAAGCTTTAGTCATGATCTAAATCTCACTTCTTTCAGCATCCTCTTCCCATTTCTCGTTTTTGCTAGCTTTTAATTTGAGGGGAAACCGGAGGGCTTTACAGAGCCCCTGTTTATTTAGCTAGGCTGCACATACAAGCATGCTAATTACCACTTAATCCGAGAGATGGATCTGAATGGAGTACAATCCATAAATCTAACGATCTGATGAACATTTCAGCGCAACACAACTGCAAAGCAGTGTGTGTGCGCGTGTGTGATGTTACATAACCCCTAAGATCGGTTTCTCAAAATTTAGCACAGTTAGCTCGTTACACTCTTGGCTGTTACGGTAACGCAGTGCCCTCTGCTGTACGGAAAATGCATTACAACAGAAGGCTTCCATCCAGCAACGTTCTGTATTCTGGAGCTGATTAGCATTTTAGATTAGGTGAATCAGCGTGGGACAGTGTGTGTGTGTGTGTGTGTGTGTGTTGCACTGCTGTAATACAGTGTAATGACAGGCCTGATGTTATGCAGCTGCTGTGCAGCAACCATCACACTCAGCAAGGAACACAGATTTAATGATGCACTAAAATACGTAAAACGAGGAGGCTCCGATTCTTTAAGGAAAAGTACTAGTAATCTGTAAAAGTAGAAGTTTATAGATTTTACTGAAGTTTTACTTTTTTTTCTTGAAAGTGGAAACACCTTGTCAACTACCTTGGTGAGCTCACCTTGTCCAGTATTTGCCAGTGCATGAGAAAAAGAGGAGCAGCTCTTTCTTCCTGAGGGCGCATTTTACCAGTTAGCTGCTGGGCTGAGGCTAAGTTAGCTGGGTTATGACAGCAGAAAAAACTCTGTTTTACTAAAAACTGAAACTGACTGCTGAAAGTCCCGCACTGTATTGTATGTAGATGACCGCTAAAGTACTGAACAGGACATTACTACTAAAGCATATTTGCTGTTTGGGACACTTCAAGCTCACCTGGTTTCTGAAAGAAATGTGTCAGAAATGCCCTCTTCTTGGTTTCTATCTCTCGCTCTGCTGCTTGCATTTTTGAAATCGCGATGACGGTTTCATCTGAGCCAGGTCTTCACCGCTAAATCAGCCACACTGCCGTTAAACGATCGATCAGCGCGCAGGAGGGTCAAACCACTGGTGCGCCTGAGGAAGGGGTGGGAGGATAAATGAAAGAACACGATATGCAGATCAGCAGAACTTGAAATATAGACTATAAGTATATACATAACGGCGAATGGTCCGATATTATGTATTTCTATAGTAACAGAGTATGAAAATTACAAACCAAAATACATTTATTTCCCAGGCTGTCGGAGTGCCCCCAACCACGTAAAGCCCCAGGTACACAGGTCCACCTTTACCCCCTGTCCGACGCACCTGAATATAAACCTGGGATTTCGATTGGCACGTCATTAGGAGCCGGATGGAATTGCCTAAATAAAAAAACAGACACAAATAGCTAAATTAACACGTTCATAAAAGCTAAAGTAACGAACCTGTTTGAAAATGCAGTGAGTAAAAAGTATATTATGTTACAGAAGTGCTTCATTACTTACCACCTATGCACAGTGTTGAGATACTGTGCACATTGGTTTATTTTAAACATTAATATTAATTAAAACACATCATGAAAACACTGAATACAGTACTGTACTTATCTCTGTGTTTTTCTATAACTGGAAACACTTAACGAAAATGGAAAAGAAAGTAGAGCGATCTCAGATTTCTTTCTATCTTCCAAGACTGTGATTCTGTTTTCAGTCAGCAGGTGTTGCATGGGTTCACTCGTACTAGTTTCCTCTCATTCAGATGTGAATTAGATGTATTTAGGACAGATATTTATTTCCTAAGATAATTCTTTAGACTTCGGCTGTTAAGGCGAACGACATTTTGATCGCACTGTAGAAACCGACTGTCTTTTGGTTCCACCTGGGAACAAACTTTTCAGGTTCCAAACCAATTTATTTTTGGTCAGAATGCCCCGAAAGATTCAAAATTGGATTTATGAACCAGAACTGAACCCATTCCTTGTTGGTGAAAAAGTGTTCCCTGTGTGCCGCCGTGACCCTGATCATAAAAAAGTGGGGTTAAGTAATGAGGAAGATGCTTAATTATTTAACAGCTTTGTCTGTTTTGTTTTTCACAATTGCATGATTTGTAGAGATGCATTAGGTCGGACGCTGGTAGTTTTGTTATTGGAGATCCCTTGTTAGTCATTGCCTGCATCTCGCTTGTGATTTCTCTTTTTATCTGAACTGAAATGAACCCTACAGGAACATGAACCTCTGTAAACCACCTCATGAACCACCGGCCTAACTTCAAAAATCGCGTTGTGAAGCATTTTCTTACTGCTACAGGAAAATTGTACGAGTGAAGGTTTTTCTCTTTACTCTGGGCCAAAGATCAGAAAGCAACTCAAGTTTTCAGCTAGATCTGTTCATATTCGGTTTCAGCCTCGGTTTGTTGCTTCGTTGCATCTCTAATAAATAAAGCTTAGGCACACTGTGCATCCAGTGGTGCATCTCAGGAAAAACTCACAGATTATCCTACCAGGCAATCAACAGATAATTAAGTGCTTTTGAAACCCGACATTTATTACTCATTCTGTTCTTATCTTCTCAACGATTCATTATTCAGGGTCTAGAGAGTGAGAGGAAGTTCTGTAAGTCAGACACTCAGCAGTCTGGACGTGACGGAGCTGAAAAACTGCAGCGGTTGCAGGTAGTTTCTCAGACAGCAAATGGAAGCATCGGCTCAGTGAACTGGAAACCTCTGGACAGATCATTTATATACAATGACCCACTCCGGATTCAAAGCTGCCTACAAGTAGATAAAGAGAACCCACTTAAAGAAATTAGATAAAAAGGGGGGATGTTGGTGGGTTTCCTCATATTAACAGCTCACTTCAGGTCCTTCCACAACATTTCTATTGGATTAAGGTCTGGACTTTGACTTGGGCCATTCCAAAACATTACCTCTATTCTTCTTTAGCCATTCTTTGCATGCTTAGAGTCATTCTCTTGCTGCATGATCCACATTGTCTTGAGATTCAGTTCATTTGCCTTTATTTATTAATTTGCTACTATAAATCAGAATGGTGAGCCGTCCTGGCCCAGGTGCAGCAAAACAACATACCATGATACTACCACCACCATGTTTCACAGACAATATAAGGTTTTTTTTTGCTGGAATAACACTTGAATAACACTTCTTATTTAAACCAAGAAGTTCTGTTTTACCATTAGCCAGCATGAGAGAGGCCTTCAGTTTCTTAGAAGTTATCCTGGGTTCCTTTGTGACCTCATGGACTATTACACACTTTGTTCTTGGAGTGATCTTTGTTGGTCGGCCACTCCTGGGGAGGGTAACAATGATCTTGAATTTCCTCCATTTGTACACAATCTGTCTGACTGTGGATTGGTGGAGTCCAAACTCTTTAGAGATGGTTTTGTAACCTTTTCTCCTTAGTTTGTACCGTGATACACTTCCACAAATGTGTATTGTGGAGATCAGACTATGATAGATCCCTGTTCTTTAAAATATAACAGTATGATGGTGGTGCTTTGTAGTTTGGGGGTTTGGTGGTTTGGTAGTATTGGAGGTACGGTGGTGCAGTGGTCAGCTCACAGCTCAAGACGTTCCTGGTTTGATTCTCGGTGGAGTTTGTATGTTCTCCCCGTGTCTGGGCAGGATTGATGGCGTTACTTACGTGGTGCAGTAGATGGCAGCAGAGCTTCACCGAACATCATATGAGAAAATGAAAATAAACGGAGAGCAACGGATAGATGTTAGGTACGGAAAAAGCTTGATTAGCGGTCAGGCTTGTGCAAAAGGTCAAAACATTACGTAGCGAAAACATTAAGTAGTTAAACACCAAACACACCACTCATTTGCCAGAAAATATTATTGCAGATTTCCTTGCAAGTCACCATTTACCGTTATCTAAGCCAAAGGAATACGGACCTGAGGTGCTGAGAAGGGTTATACCACTATGGGCCCACCACTGTAGTTACAATCATAAATACAACTGGTCAGATTCCTTGTCTGTTTGTTAAAAGACTCACAATACCGAACCCTTCAAAATGTCAGAAGGGGCACACAGGCACGTGGACAGAATCCATTCTAATGAGCAGTTTTGACTGGTCAGATTTCTCAGTCAGATTTGGAGAATAGCGTTTTGAATTGGTTGACGTTTATGAATTTACTTTATTCATGAAATAAATATCTGTATAATATTTCACACACACACCTGTTTGTTGCCCCTTTGGTGAAGGGTTAGAGGGCTTGACCGCACATCACTGCTTGTATCACATGAGGCAGCACATCACTGACTTCTCAAACGTCTATTAATCAGCATCAGTAAGTCTTAAGGCCATTACACAGCGAACACGATACAGTTTTTTAGCCTCAGACACCATTTATTTCGAATTTCGCCACCTTGTTCATGTTTTGAAGACAAGACAAACAACATGTCTTCTTCAAGTGATGATGTCCCTTTACTTCTCACAGAAAAACGCAAATGCGTACATCTGATGTTAGAAAAATGGGTAGGAGCACAGAGAGTTTCATCGTCTCGTAGGTTTCCAGTGTCTTTCCAACTGAATACTTTCAGATTTCTGTAGCCCAATTTGAGTCTCTTTGGCCATCACCAGAAGTGACGCTGATCAGTGGGTGAGTTTTTGTCAACAGCGGAAAAATTTTTGTGTGGAACATACCGTTCATTATACACAAGTTCATTCACCATCGTCTGTATAAATCACGTTCGGTTCCTGAGTGCCCCTTCTGACATTTTGAAGTGTTCGGTAGTGCGAGTCTACTACCAAAGGGACAAGGTATTTGACCAGTGGAGTGGTTGGACCACAGTGGCCTAACCCTTCACAGCATATTGAAGAAGGTGCCATGCATCCGTCATTCATTAATAAACGTCACTGTCTATGCGCATGCTAATTTGGCTTAGATAACATCAAATGGCGACTTGCAAGGAAATCTGCAATGGTCAATGCAACATTGTAATATGATGTTGTGTGTTTTAATTTAATTTAATTGTAAATTTGATATCCATAAACTCTATCCATAAACTCTATAAACTCTAACCTTTTGAATGGTTTCTAAATTGTTTGGGTTACAGTAACTGCAGCAAATGTGTTGAACAAAGTCTCCTCATTCTGGAGATGGCAGGCTGTCGCGTTGAGCATTGTGTGTGTGTGTGTGTGTGTGTGTGTGTGTGTGTGTGTGTAGCACCCGGCGTTAATTAGTGCCATTACAGCGGCCGCACTTTCTTGATCAATTGCGACCAACATGCTGCAGTAATTCTCCATTGTTGTGTAGCCGCAGGGGCCACGGCCATCTGTCACCCTGCTGAATTACTGTTCCCTCTCTCTCGCTTGGGCCATGAGGGACTCGCAAACATCACAATTAAGACGTGATAGCACTCTGACATGCTCCGGGAGACGGGACGTGTGCAGAAGGATATAACGCGAGATGGAGGAGGGTGTGGGAATCGTTTCTTTTGAAGCACTATGTTTTTATCTAAACGTATTTTAGTTTCAGACAGATTCAGACAGATTTAAAACTTCTTGGTATTCATGGTGATGCCATGGTACCCTAACGAGGCTCCCAGGGCCTTAGCAGTGGGCATCAGGTTCTTTTCGGTGTATCGTTCTTGTTTTTTACAACAAATCCACCTTGAGTGTGTATTGTCAAAAAAGCACATTTCCAGTCAAACTCTCAATACATGTACATTTACAGCATTCAGCAGACGCCCTTATCCAGAGCGACTTACTACTGATACAGTCTTACAGTCCAAGCAATTGTGGGTCAAGGGCCTTGCTCAAAGGACCCAACAGAGGTGGGATTTGAGTCCAGTACCTTAGTCGCTATGCTACCACAGTCACAGGAATAGCTTTTTCCTAATGATGTGTTGGCACGGAGGTGGCTTCTGATGGTACTTTTGAAGGCTTGGTGACCCTCCAACATTGATCTTTGTGTTTTTTGCCTCGCTTACAATAATCCTCACTGGGTGTGGGGGCAAAATAAACTTGGGTTCTCGTCCAGGCAATTTTGTCAGAGTTCCAGTTTGATCGGCACTCTTTCATTTTTACTCTAACTATAAATATGGGCATTTTCAAGAACAACATTATCACATTGTGTTCTCTTGTTGAAGAATAACTAAGGGAATTTGACTACTGTATATATACCCCAGTGAAACAGGATGCTCTGATCAACTCATAGAACGGAAAACATAAATGAAAAAGCACTTCATTTTGTTTGTAAGAATGTCTAGGGGTGCAAATAATTATGGCACATGCGGTTTTGTTATCAATAATAATTTATTGAGGAGAGATTCTTTTTTATTGTGTTTTAAAACAGCAACGGCCAGGATATGTTGTGTATTGGATGATGGTCAATGGGCAAGACTAAGTCAAGGTCCAAGTTGGTTTATGCTGGTTCATGCTGGCCTGGTGCTGGTAACTGGTTAAACTGAATAGTTTTGCCGGTCTTGCTGGTTTTCCAGCGTACCCATGTCCTAAAAACAATTTTTTTTAAGAGGGAAGACATCAGCCTGAAGAGACACCCCTGCTCTAAGCCGGAGTCGTGATAATGGCTTGAGGAACGTGTTTACATTACGCTCTTATCAGCAGCTCTCTGGACCAACATGGAAATTGGAATATGATAAGCACTCGCCGCTTATTAATCTCCCTGAGAGGCTTGAGTGTGTGTGTGTGTGTGTGTGTGTGTGTGTGTGTGTGTGTGTGTGTGTGTGTGTGTGTGTGTGCGTGTGTGTTGTTTCAGCCTCATTTGCTTAACCAATGTGGACTCTCTGTGTGTTTGCAGAGATTTGGTATCAGTCAGATATTCAGCAGACCAGCTGTTTGTGTGTGTGTGTGTGTGTGTGTGCGTGTGCGTGCGTGCGTGTGTGTGTGGGTGGGTGTGCAACTTTTACCCAAGTTGGCGTGCCTCCATCTGAGATCACATACGGATGGATGACAGATTAAAGCAAGATCTGCATTTCCAGAATGAAATACAACAGAGCTTGACATGTGGCAAAAAGAAAGAATGTGGGTTTGTGTCCCAATACTTTGGCCCCATCTGGGTTTATGTGTGTGTCACTGTGTGTATGTGTGTGTGTGCGTCATGTATATGTTGCATGTGCGTGTGGCAGGTGGGTGGGGTGTGGGTGTCCTGTGTGGGATATGTGCTGTGATTATGTGGTGTATTATTGTGTGTGTGTGTGTCAGTGTGTGTGTGTGTGTGTGTGTGTGTGTGTGTGTATGTGTCGTCTGTGTGTTGTGTGTGTTGTGTGTATGTGTCATGTGTGGAGTGTGTGTTGCAAGTGTTTGGCACACTTCTATTGTGTGTATTGTGTGAGTGTGTGTTGGTGTGTGGGTTTCTCATTTGTGACATGTTTGGCACTTGTGTGGAGTGTGCGTGCCTTGTATGGAATATGGTGTTGTGTGTGTGTGTGTGTGTGTGTACTCTCTGATGACATCATCGATTTCAGTTACAGTTTGAATTTTGTCCGTTATAATTTGAATCTAAGCATCACCTCAGTGCATTTCTATGGGAGATTTTAACATTTTTAAACTTAAATCTATTAGAAACGATAAATTGGATCAACTCCAAAACACACAGCGCCCCCCACAGCGTGATTATCTACATAACGGGGTTTGAACTGGTTCTGTAGGTTAAGTGGTTTGAGCTGAAAAAGGTTACAAAGCCATCCCTAAAGAGTTTGGACTCCAGCAATCTACAATCAGACAGACTGGGTACAAAAGGAAGAATCTGAATGAGTTGTGACCAACAGTAGTTAGCACTAGCTCACGAGGTCGCAAAGGAACCCGGGGTAACTTCTAAGCAACTAAAGGTTTCTCTCACGTTGGCTAATGTTAATAAACCTGGTTCCTGTCACCTTCCCGTTCTTACTTAATAAAATGACAGCCCTAGACTGTGAGTTTGCTTAACAGCATCTGGAGAGGACGTGGTATTTTTACGGTGTTTGTGAAGCATCTCTGAGGCAGATAAACAAGGGCCCCCATCTTTGCTCGGGGTAAAGAAAAGACTTCGACTTGCGGGTTTTCTCGTTAATCCTCTCCAAGCTGGTACTTCATCTCGGCGCTTAGCTCAAACAGGAGCCGCTGTTTACCCTGCGGCACAAATTGATGGCCATATAGTCATCTGCATGCTCCTTAATCGCTTAAGTAATCATTAGCGGCAGATTGGGGCTGTTCGGCGTACGGCCGGGGCTTTACTGAAGTAAATATTTTAATCAGATTGATATCAAATCCGCGGGCTGTTAAAAAGTGACATTTACAATGCCTGTGTCGTAAAGCAGCAGGAGCTAATCAATAAGGGAATATGATTTACACCCCGAGGCTAGGAAGGAGGCCAGATCGTGTTGCCAACAAACTGCGCCTCAAACTACGCCGGGTTTAATGCGTGTCAGTGTTCTCGGTAAGAGAAATGACAGGTCCGGCAATTTGGAATCGAATGAAACTTTATATGTCTGAATGTAATGATGATCTATGTAAGTGATTACAATACTAGAGCGATAAGATAAATTTATTGGGGAAGGAGGCTCCTGTTAGGCCGCCTCAAGCCTGGATACAAGATGAGATAGGGTTGATCATGAAGGTTTACAGGTCCTGTATGGTATCCTGGGGCACATTTCCCCACAGATGTTACAGGTGGGTCTGTAGATCCTGCACACTCATAGGTTGCCCAAGCTGGCATCCCAACTCATCCCATAAATGCTCGATTGCCGATAAATCTGGCAACCAGGCAGGCCAAGGACGTGCTACAATCTGGCAGAGACATTCCTGTGTGGGCGAACATTATCCTGCTGAAAAATGCCATTTGGAAGCCCTGCTATGAGAGACAACACATGTAGTCGCTGAGTTGTTAGGGTCCCTCGTATCACTACTGCGATGGCTCCCCAGATCACCACACCAGCAGTGGGGCAGGGTGTCACTCCTCAGCAAAGGCAGGACTGAAGCGTCACACGAGGCCTCCATACTCGAGCTGGACTGTCATCAGATGCCAAACAGAACCTGGATTCATCACCAAAGACCAAACGGCTCCAGTCCAGAGCAGAACAGGTGTCTCCAACACCACTGCAAACAAAGGCAGGGCAAATAACGGGCACCGTGACAACAAATTTCCATTTGCTATGTACCTTTAAATGGTCCAGCCAGAGACGGGTGTGTAGTGAAGATGCCCCCTGTGTCTGGATGGTGAATAACCAATCTGTAGGAGCTGCTCATGCTTGTCGGTGGATCAAACGATCCTCTTTGCTGGGGGTCTGTCTGAGCCCTCCGGAGCCTGGTCACCGTGTGTGTGCCCCCATAAAACCCCTGCTCCCAGCACCTCCTAACAGCTAGGTGAGAATGACCCAAAAACATCCATCCTGCTTCTCTCAGTCCAATGAGGCACCCCCTCTCAAAATCTATCTCTCACCAAAATTAGCCTCTGAGAGCCTTTTTATAGGGCAATATATAGTATAATAGTTGTACTATTCATTTAAATTACTCATCCTGAAAACAAGATTAATGAATAGTCGTTAGTCACTATAGAGTCGTTAGAAGCAGTAATTGTGTGAACAGTTAATGTTCTGTGTGATACGTTGAACAAAAGTCTCTTTCAGCCCCTAGAAGCAGAAAATCCTTGAATCTGATTTTGAGAGGATCTACGGCATGATGAAACTCGGCAGCAAAACAGGCAACGTTTCGCGGGTTTCATGAGATCTGCAGCGCTTCTATTTATCTTACATTTACTTCATCTTTAATGAAAAATTACTAAAACATTTTCTCAGGCTTAATGTCTTATTGAAGAAGTTAATAAATCCGTCTTTTTTCCCTGTGCTAATACCAGTGCATTCCTAACACACGAGGCTGGATGTAAAAGCCATTGCGCTCTTTGTTCAGGTGCCGCTGGATCACATTCTTGTCGGTTTATAAAGTGGTTTAAAAGGTATGCTTGAAATGTACAGAATTATACAAGACCCGAGCTCTGGAAACCCTATCAGAAATGCATCCGATTTGTTTTTATTATTATTAAGATAATCAACACAAGAAGCAGGATCATTTGAATATGTGGCTATTGTTGCCTGGAAACAGCGAGTCTCCATCATGGTCGCTGCTAGCGTTTAGCATGTAGCATGCTGCCTGCAGCTCAGAGCGAAAGGGTAATAAAGGTCAAACTCGACCATACTGATTCCTCCCCCCAATAACAGCCTGCAGGGCCGAGCTATTGACGGCCTGTGTGTGTACTTACCCCAGTGGGCAAATGGTCAGCTGAGCGGGCCAGATACAGCAGCATGACCCCTACGCTTTCCAGAAACACCTTCATCAATACCAGAATGAATTAGACTACATATTGCATCATGTGTGTCTGTATATATACGGCACCAGTCAAAGGGTTTGGATACACCTTGGACACATCTGCTTTTAATGCAGTTTTCTTTAGTGTAGACATTTTGTTCACCTAACAGTTTGGAAAAAGGCAATCAAGTAATATATATCTACTGTTTGAGAGGCTACTTTTGGGTTGTGTACCTCTTGGTGAGACATTTTGCCTTTCTTACACTACCCTAAGAAAGAAAGAAAGAAAGAAAGAAAGAAAGAAGCAACTAATCCAATCCTAACAACAATAGAAAGAAAGAAAGAAAGAGCAGTATATTAAACTCTAATAAAGAAAGTAGAAAGAAGGAAAGAAAGAAGCAATTTCTTTAACTCTAACAAACAAAGAAAGGAAGAAAGAAAGAGATCAAGAAAAAAGCAATTAATCCAACCCTAACAAGAAGAAAGAAAGAAAGAAAAAGCAATTCCTTCTTTGTAAACCCTAACAGAGAAAGAAAGAAAAAAAAGAAACCATGACACACCCCTGTCTCTGGTCAGACCATTTAAATGTGCATAGCAGAAGGAAATTTGTTGTCACCACGCCCATTATGTGTCCTGCCTTCATTTGCAGTGGTGTCATGAATGAGGAACCTGTTCTGCACTGGACTGGAACCGTTTGGTGTTTAGTGATGAATTCAGGTTTTGTTTGGGATCTGATGATGGTCGGGTTCGAGTACGCAGGCCTCGTGGTGACGCTTCAATCCTGCCTTTGCTGTGGAGCGACACCCTGCCCCACTGCTGGTGTGATGATCTGGGGAGCCACCGACTACGACAACAGGTCACCCCTAGTGGTGATACGAGGGACACTAACAACTCAGCGATATGTGCAGGCCACATGTGTTACCTCTCATGGCAGGGGTCAGCCTGGCAAAAGTGTGTGTGTGTGTGTGTGTGTGTGTGTGTGTGTGTGTGTGTGTGTGTGTGTTTAATACTGCATGCATGTTTCAGGTTCCCTAAGTCGCTGAGCAGCTGCACTCTGTGGGGTTCACATGCAAAACAGAATTGATCTGAGTTTAGTGTCAAGAAAATCACCAAGTCATTTATCCGTGTGTGTGTGTGTGTGTGTGTGTGTGTGTGTGTGTGTGTGTGTGTGTGTGTGAGCTAGAGAGAGAGAGAGAGAGAGAGATCAATCTAAGGCAGGGCTAATTGATCAGTAGTCTCACACTATTGCACAGACAGACAGAGAGAAAGAGACAGAGAGGCCTGATCATCTGCATGAGAGCGTCTTATTGTGGATACGGAATCACACACTCATCCACCAGGTAAGATCTTGGCTTTACTATTTATCTATTGTTTATGTGCACACACACACACACACACACACACACACACACACACACACACACACACACACACACACACACACACACACACACACACACACACGGATGCTGCAGTGGCGGCTGGTGTTTAACATGGGGGACACCGATAGATGGATCACTGGATATCTGTGTCCTGTGGAATTGTGGTTAATTATGTTGCCAAATACAAAATACGTTTTCTTAATAACATCTCCTTATTTTCTTTTTGTAACTTGTAGATATTGTATATAATCTGTAAGGCTGATTTATTGACTTTTGAGAAGTCACGTATCCAATTCACCATTTACTATAAAGCTTCGACCAATCATCATCAGAGAAGCCGTGATTTAAGGCGGGACAAACAACAAGCAAATTGATTTTCTTTTTCGTGTTTGGGCGTGGCTCGAAAAGCTGTTCTTTCATTCCATAACAGGGCTACACAAACACACCACAGACTCCCACAGACGCACAGGCTTCAACGAGTGTCTGTTAGCTCTGTGCCTGGGGCATTTCTCGTGTTTTATGGATTTATTTTTAACCTTACTTATTTTTTGGTCTGTAGCCTGTTTCTCTTTAAGAAAATAAGAACGTTTGTAATGAAATCGCTGGTGTAACATTTAGGAACATCAACAATGATATAAAAGAAAGTTGTAAAAACAAATAAGGAAAGGGTGTGTATTTTATAAGTATAAATAAAAGTGCATTTAGTAACTTAGACCATTTGATTTCAACAAACCCGAGCTCTCTTAGTAACGCCATTAAATTATTAGGACTGTGCTGTGCCTTGAACTTTGCAGTAAAGACTAGAGATTGCAATTTTTTTGGCCAATTCCGATTTTCTTTCTGTATAAGAATTATAAATGACAACATATAGAAACTCTCTGTGAAGTAGCCTGCTTCCACTACTGCTTCCAAAATATAACCCAAAATCAGAAAAAGTTGGAACGGTGTGAAAACTGTGTGTTTCTTACATGAAATGAACTGAAGTCGACAAGAAATAAAAAAGAAATTTCTTGGGTGCATGCCGTCTGCACTGAAACAAAAGCCAAAGGAAATGTAAGGAACATTGTATTTTTTTTTTATTTCCATTTTTCTGATTTCAGTTTGTAATAGCTATTTACTATGTGGACACAAACCCACATGTCCAAAAGTATTGGGACACAAACCCACGTTCTTTCTACTAGCCACGTTTCGAGCACCTTGCTGTTTAGAATAAAACACTAACGACCATTTCGATCAGAACATAATCCGAGGATGGAAAACTGTGATCAGTCATGACTGACGTAATTAAATCCGAGCAATTAGTGAAATTAAATATCATAGTCATTTGACATCACGAAAATAGGTAAATATGCATAGATAAATGGCTGCTTATTTTATAGCTACCTGTGTTAAATCCCTTCAATAACAAGCAAAACCAGTCCAGAATCTGCAGTTACTTTCTACCAGGCGTGCGGTGCTCTGTATTGTTTGTGCCTAGCGTGTAAGTCAAAGTTTGAGATTATAGAAGTCAACTGAAGATCCTGCTGATTTCCCGAGCCGCTCGGCGTCACCATATCCCATAATCAGGCTTGTGATTGTGGACCCCAGGGGCCGGGAGGCTCGGGAATAACAGATTGTTAATGTGATTGAGAGAGTGAAGCGCGGCTGTCCGAACCCCTAATTACATGAGGAGCGCGTGGCGACGCTATCGACTGTACGGCGGGAATTCTATACGCAGTACAGCACGTGCTCAGGCTCACGCCTCGCCATCACACTCAGTCCCTGCACGCCGCAGCCTTTCTGACAGAGGAACATGAACCATTGTGTGCAGCTTCTATAGCATTTATTAAAAGGACATGTGTCACAAACATGCATTAAAAGCAAAATATTTAAACCAAATACACTGTTATGTTCAGAATTAGCCAAAAGTATCTGGACACTTAACCTCTTGAGACCTCATTACCCTCCTCGGAGCTCAGATATTTATATCAGGAGGTATTTTTGTTTTTGTGAAATGCTCAAGAATGTCTCCACATGAGGACCGAGTTAAGCAGAATGAAGTATGAGGAGCAGCAAACCCAAAACGTCATGTCCTCATGTGGGGACGCGAGGTCTCAGGAGGTTAAGCCACACTTGTTCGAATTTCAAACAGGGTAGCATTTATTTAAAGGAAATATGTCACAAACAGGCTTTTAAAGCAAAATATTTAAACCAAACACATTGTTATGTTCAAAAGTAGCCAAAAATATTTGGGCACAATATGTCTATTCTGGTTGCTACACCTGTTCTGTAGGTAATGTGATGAATACACCTGTTGAGTTTCTGTTTATTTAAAACTATTACTACTACAGTGGTTCGTGAAAGTTGGGAACCCTTTAGAATTTCTATATTTCGGCCATAAATCTGCCTAAAACATCATCAGATCTATGATTAGTGGTGAGTGAGGTCACAAGGAGCCCAGGGGAACTTCTAAGCAACTGAAGGCCTCTCTCACATGGCTAATGTGAAGGTTATGAGTCCACATCAGAAGAACCCAGCTGAACAACAATGGTGTGCATGGCAGGGCTTGCAAGGAGAAAGCACTGCTATCCAAAAAGAACATGCTTGCTCGTCTGCAGGTTTGCTAAAGATACACGTGGACGAGCCAGAAGGCTATGGAGAATGTTTTGTGGATGGATGAGACCAAAATAGAATTTTTTGGTTTAAAAGAAAAGCGTTAAGTTTGGAGAAAGGAAAACACTGCATTCCAGTATAAGAACCTTCCGCCATCTGTGAAACATGGTGGTGGTAGTATCATGGTTTGGGTCTTTTTTGCTGCATCTGGGCAAGGACGGCTTGCCATCACTGTAGGAATAATGAATTCTGAATTATATCAGAGAATTCTAAAGGAAAATGTCAGGGCATCTGTCCATGAATGTCAAGAGAAGGTGGGTCATGCAGCAAGACAACGACCCTAAGCACACAAGTCGTTCTACCACAGAATGGTTAAAGAAGAATAAAGTTCATGTTTTGGAATGGCCAAGTCAAAGTCCTGACCTTAATCCAATCAAAAAAGGAAAGACCTGAAGTAAGCAGTTAACGTGAGGAAACCCACCAACATCCCAGAGCTGAAGCTGTTCTGTACCGAGGAATGGGCTAAAATTCCACCAAGCGGGGGGGCAGGGAACTGATCAACAGCACAGGTTAGCTGCAAAAGGGTCACATACTTTTGCCTCTCACTAATATGTAATATTGGATCAGTTTCCTCAATAAATAAATGACCAGGTACACAGTATAATATTTTTGTTTCATTTGTGTAACTGGGTTCTCTTTATCTACTTTTAGGACTTGTGTGAAAATCTGATGATGTTTTAGGTCATATTTATGCAGAAATATAGAAAATTACAAAGGGTTCACAAACTTTCAAGCACCACTGTAGCTTATTAATTAGATAACTTAGTTTAATTCATGTACATAACATCTAAGCTGTAAGGAGTTTGGGTTTCTTTTAGGGATTTTCCCTGCCACTGTCGCCCTCAGCTTGATTCATTTGGACTCTGGGCCTAGGAAGTTGTAAAGCTGATTTGAGACAATGCTCCATTGTTAAAAGCACTATAATGGGGATACATATTAGTTTAATGTAAGTGTTTTTGGAGTTACATTGACAAATGGCACTTTAAACGTTACTATGCTGAAAAAGAAGCCTTACGATATAACCATGTCCAGAAGCGGTGTGGACTCGGAGGCATCTGGGATGGACCATCACACGTTTGTGTCTTTATACACACATTGTATTTAATGCTGTAATTCAACTGCGATATGTATTTAAATGATATTTATCACAGTGACGATGCTACAGTATATAGTTCTAATTCAAATAAATTGTACCAAGTTTCATGGGTTACCAGAGATCCCAGGTTCGATTCCCGGCCTGGACTAACATCTGAGTGATTTGCATGTTCTCCCTAAGTCTGTGTGGGAGGATCTCATACATCAATATTAAATAAAGGTTTTATGTAAAATATGCATGTTTGTATTTACTCATTTAACAGCCATTAAAATTACACAACTAATATATGCACTGAAAAAATATTTTAAATATATTCTACTTTGAGATTTTATGAGTGTTGTATTTCTACTATTAATGAACTGTATTAAAATGATATCATATAATCAATAATCATTCAAAAACAGTACAATGAAGTACAAAAAAACTGGATTTATTCGTAATTGTTAATTCATTATTCAAATAATATGTGTGTGGATATGAACAATATTTCATAAATTTAGTATGATTACTAGATATAGAGTAAATGACATTATGTTTTGTGCTGCAGCATTTAATAAAATATAAATACAACATTTGAAATAGTTTCCATTAAAAAATTGTTGATGAGTGAAGCATTAATTACAGATAATATTAAAAATTCCTCTGTGCATTGATACTGCTGGCTAGAATTTGATTTGAAAGGTGCCGATTTATTTATTTATTGATATGACTCATTAATAATAGCACACATAACATTTCACTTAATATGCTAAACTCTGTGGTAATGTTTTATTGTGTTTTTCTTTTTTTTAAATATGAGTCACTCCACCAAAATGTTGAGTAAAACTTTAAAGTAACTAATAAAAATAGTTTCCCGTTTGCTTTGGATAACAGAATCTCAGAGACAAAACTGTGGTTTAAGGGACAATTATGCATTAACTTTTAAATCTCTCTCTCTCTCTCTCTCTCTCTCTCTCTCTCTCTAATCTATATAAATATATATATATATTTTGTTTGTTTATTAGTAGTCGTAATAGGGTTACTGTTGTTGATTTTGTTGTTGTTGTTTGTATTTAGTACTGTTTAATAAATCATAACCCTCAGTATTATAAGCTGCACCTGTCGTACTGTAATTCATACATTTGTGATTGTTTTACTATGATTAGACACAGATGTGTAACGATGTGTAACGATTTAATAAACACGTCATGCTAACATATGATCCATATATGAACAGCCTTCTGAATCTGTTTAGAGCTTAGCAAAGGCTTGAATGGAAGATAAAGTGTATGTACTGTATTTGTCCTCACTTATGGGTTTGTAAAGGTTTTTTTATATTATTGTTATTCTTGTTGTTGTTGTTGTTGTTGTTGTACTTATCTCACACTATAGCTCTGCTCCACTGTTCCATAAAGCACGACTATACAGAGTGGATTTCAAAAGAGTATAAAGCGCTACAGAGCTAAAGGTTATCATTATGATTATTAAACTGAGAGATGGTGTTGAATAAATGAGCAGACGTGAGAGAGAGCAGCAGGAGCTCGGTATTGATCGATATTTTGTGGTGCAGTCCTATTTAGCTGCTGTCAAAGCTACTTTCCACCAATGAGAGTCATATTGCCATATTTACAGCCTAGACAAGTGAACAATAGGGTACGAGCATTCAGGAGGAAGCACACGAAGCACGACCAAAGCAGCAGGGCCCTAAATAAATAAGAGCAGCTCATATATGAATATCTCTCTCTCTCTCTCTCTCTCTCTCTCACACACACACACACACACACACACACACACACAGACCAAAGCAGAAGGACAGAAGAAGAGGGCAGGGAATGCATGACCATATTGCAGCTCTCCTCAGCAGCCATGTTGTTTTAGATGACCGGGCACGTGCAGATGTCCATCCCGCTCGGCTGACGGGCGCTGGGTGAAAGGTCATGCTGACCTCTGTCGGTTAGGGTGGTCAGTGAGGTCAGATCCTCACTTCCAGCCTCGCAGGAGCAGATGGACCGAGCGCCCTCCCCACCCTACCCCACCCCGACACCGGCGCATGTCCCTCTCTCCGAAATCAAGACAAATGAAGGCAGACTTCTGCCGAGCCCTTCTGTGGTCTCTAATGTCAGGAGAGGGTGCGCGGGAACAGCTGGAAAAGTCTTGTAAACATTTTACGAGCCGTGTCATATGGGCATGTGCCATCGGGCCAAGAGGAACCCGAATATTTTAGCTTCAACCCAAATCACAGACGGTATGAACTCAAGATATTTCATGGTTTCATTTCTTAGTTAGCATCCATTCCTGCATTTCAGGCCTGCAACACATTCCAAAAAAAGTTGGGACGGGAAAAATTTAGGGCTAATAATGAAATAAAAAACTCATGATTTGGTAGTCTTTGAAGAGTAAAGATGATCAGAGGATCTCCAGTATATCAAGAAATGTGTAAGAAAGTGACTGAAACAATGTTCCTCAAAGAAAGATTGGAAGGGATTTATATATTTCAGTGCGAAGGAAGGAAGGAAGGAAGGAAGGAAGGAAGGTGAAGGAAGGAGGGAGGGAGGGAGGAAGGAAGGAAATACTGAGAATGAAAGAAAGAAAGCCCAAAGAGAATAGTGAGAAAGAGAAAGAAATAAAGGATAAAGAGAATTCTTAGAAAGGATAAACAGAGCACACATCTATTAAGGCCGTCCTTCACACCGAGTCCAAAACTGATGGGCCGAGACGCTGCGTAAAACGTTGGAGCCTGTTCCAATTTCTGCATTGTTAAAATCAGGCTGGCCAATCAGAGCTCGGTTGCCAGGAAGAACAGCTCATCAAGAGCTTATAGGACGAGCAACAAAAAAAGAAAAGATCTAGTGGAATAGAACTGAAAGGCTGGAGAATGATGGTGATAAAGCTCACAGGGACTGGATTGAAGCGTTTGATTATTTATCTAAGTCAAGTCAATTCAGGTCAGATTTATTTATGTAGCGCTTTTTACAATGGAGCATTGTCTCAAAGCAACTTTACAATTTTAGATTGTCTCCTAATATCTACATCCAATCCCAAATAGAGCAAGCCTAGGGCGACAGTGGCAAAGAAAAACTCCCTAAGTGTTATGAGGAAGAAACCTTGGGAGGACCAAGACTCAAAAAGGGATCCAACCTCCTTGGGCGGCGTAGATGATAAATCTAAGAGGTCTAAGTGCATTCTAGTCTGTTCATGATCACAAAAACACAAACTAGAGCTTCCACCAGGAAAATTAAAACCAAAATTCATAGTATAACTGTGAAATAATTCAGGGTCAGTTCACAGTCCACCATGTTTACAGCTGTACTATGAAATTTCACAATAGCACCAAACTGGTCAAACGGTGAAGGTTCATAGTACCACTGTTAAGCAGCTCACAGCTTCAGTATGAACATTCACAGAACATTCATCTTCACTCGTGTTTTTGTTTTTAAGTTGACAATGTGAAAAAGACACGGGCAAATCTCTGTGACATATTAAGG
>JAJAGP010000440.1:0-5000 GCA_025084515.1 Ancistrus triradiatus | reverse complement strand
GGATGGAGAGATTCGGTTCCACCCTTAACATTCGGGGGAATACAATCAGGCCTTATTATTTATATAAAAATAAAAACTCTATACTCTGTATGCTCTAAGCTCCTTCATTCCTTTCTGAGACAACATCACTGAGTAAAAGACCAAAACGCACACCCTTCTGTTGTGTATGGATTAAGAGTGTGTGACGTGGCCTGTGTGACCCTCCACCAGGTGGTGACATAGAGCTGTTTCACATACATAGACACAAACCTACCTGGAGTGCATGGCCAAAAGAATGTGGATGCCACACATGGCAGGGAACCAATCCTGGATTATACGATCATACCACAGTTCTGCTTTTGTCGTTTATTGTTGGTTTCTGTCACTGCCAAGGTCTAAACTGCATCTGGAAGCAACATCGTGGTGTAAATCACACCGACACTGGACCCCTGACATATTAACTCCTACGTTCATGGGTTGAAATGTCCAGGCGTCAACAGATTGGCTTCTCTTTCAGCACTAGCTGCTTGTTTCCATGTTTTAATGTGTGTGTGTGTGTGTGTGTGTGTGTGTGTGTGTGTGTGTGTGTGTGTGCGCACCCATGCCACGCGCTGTTTGCCCCCTTGATCTGTAAAGTGCAAATGAACAAAGTGAATAAACATTTCCCTCCTCTTTGCTGCGATTAACTAAACTGGCGTTGATCTCTCTCTCTCTCTTTCTCCTCCTTTTCTTTCCTCTCTCGCCCCCTCGGCGTGGACATATGCTCGGTTTTTGTCTGCGTCAGCAGGACCGAGGGCCAGGCGATGGATAAAAGGATGGAGGGCTGGAGTGGACCCGTGTGCCGGATGGAGCCCATTATGCCCGTTGTGGCCCAACGGCACGAGCCCAAAGAAAAGATTAACTGATTATGTTTAGGCACCCCAAAAAAAAGCCCCCCCCAAATGCTCCCTCGCCCCTCTCTCTGTCCCTCTATTCGCTCTCTCTATTCAACAGTTGCCATTGACCCTGACAGGATTTCCACACACCAGCTGCCAACCTCTCCCTTCCTCAGCAGGGGGTCCCCAGGTCACTATTGTTATTATTATTATTATTATTATTATTATTATTATTATTATTATTATTATTATTACTACTACTACTACTACTACTACTATTATTATTATTATTATTATTATTATTATTATTATTATTATTATTATTATTATTTTCTTTCTAAGTATTTTCTTGTACTTTTTTAGCAGTTGTATTGCTGCTTGCATATTTCCATCACCCTGATGTCCTGCCCTATAAAAAGGCTCTCAGAGACTACTTTTGGGTAGTGTACCTCTTGGTGAGAGATCATTGTATGATGCACTTTGTCCAGTGGGCTGTTCTGACCTAGCTGTTAGGAGATTTTGGGAGCAGTGGTTTTATGGGGGCACACTCACATGGTGAACAGGCTCCGGACGGCCCGGACAGACCCCCAGTAGAGAGGATTGTTTGATTCACCAGCAAGCACGAGCAGCTCCTACAGTTTGGTTATCCACCATACAGATACAGGGGGCACCTTCACTACACAGCCCTGTCTCTGGCCAGACCATTTCCAGGGGCTTGGCAGAATGAAAATTACATGTCCTTCCTTTGTTTGCAGTGGTGTCGTGAACAGGAAACCTGTTCTGCTCTGGACTGGAGCCGTTTGGTGTTTAGTGATGAATCCAGGTTCTGTTTGGGATCTGATGACAGTCGGGTTCGAGTATGGAGGCTTCATGGTGACGCTTCAGTCCTGCCTTTGCTGTGGAGCGACACCCTGCCACTGAGTACATTTCCATTAAAAATGAAGCGTTGCATGAAGCAGCATGAGGTTTTACGATGCATTTTTCCCACCCTCCGTCCTTCTCCTGTGAAGCTTAAGTGAATTGCACATCTTCAATCCCCTCCCAATCACTTAAAGCCCTCTGTCAGTGCCATCCATCATCTGTGGCCTTAAGATCATACACACACACACACACACACACACACACACACGTTCCAAAGGTGCATCAGCATGCTCATGTTTAGCTGAAAGCATAGCTAAGCTGCTCAGGTTAAAGATAGACACTTTGTTAATTGTGGTACCTTAATTACCTCCAATAGGTGCTTAAAAAAAGCACTTCATCTGCACTGCTGTCATTAAGGTTTGACGTGTTGTGCTTTCAGTTTTGGCTTTGTAGGAGCATTTGTTTGCGCTCATGGCCCTGCTCGCTTGGGCTCAAAGGTCACCTGAATTTCATTCATTATGCACAGGGGCACTCTGACTACCAGGGGGTCAGGCCAGGGTCCGTCCTACTTCTAAGCCCTGCACCCTCTCGCTCATTTACTCACTCCCTCTCTTGCTATCTCTCTCTATTTGACCCAGTCACCTAAAATCCCCTACAACCCCCCAAACCAACCTCCTCTTCTCCCCCAGTGTCCTAATATCACAATAAGATGTTCTGGTACCAGTTCCAGTCCTCACACTAAGATGTTCTGGTACCAGTTCCAGTCCTCACACTAAGATGTTCTGGTACCAGTTCCAGTCCACACACTAAGATGTTCCGGTACCAGTTCCAGTCCTCACACTAAGATCTTCTGGTACCAGTTCCAGTCCTCACACTAAGATGTTTTGGTACCAGTTCCAGTCCACACACTAAGATGTTCCGGTACCAGTTCCAGTCTTCACACTAAGATGTTCTGGTACCAGTTCCAGTCCTCACACTAAGATGTTCTGGTACCAGTTCTAGTCCCCACAATAAGATGTTCTGGTACCAGTTCCAGTCCTCACACAAAGATGTTCTGGTACCAGTTCTAGTCCCCAAACTAAAAGATGTTCTGGTACCAGTTCCAGTCCTCACACTAAGATGTTCTGGTACCAGTTCTAGTCCCCACAATAAGATGTTCCGGTACCAGTTCCAGTCCTCACACAAAGATCTTCTGGTACCAGTTCCAGTCCTCACACTAAGATGTTCCGGTACCAGTTCCAGTCCTCACACTAAGATGTTCTGGTACCAGTTCCAGTCCTCACACTGAGCTTTTCTTACTCTCTAACTTACCCCACTTTAGGCTGGTTTAAAGTGCAGAGTGAGCAGCGGGCGAGTTTAATGCCGTTACTGATCTGAGACTGTTGGTGAAATGTTTTTTTGGTGACAGGTTGATGATGTGGTTCATAATTGATCAGAGGAATATGATTTAGGCCCGTGCTCATTCCTCCGATCAGCCCTGAGAGATTCACGCTGGCCTCTCGTTGTGTGTTTATTGGGTTTGTGCATGGCTGTGATATTGAGGGGTTTTTATTGTTTGGGGGGCGTCGCCCACCATGCTGCTCCTTAACCATGTTTTCCATTGATTGGGCCGAATGATTTTCCTCTAAATGACATTCTGCGAAACTCCACCGCTTTTCTTTCTCTTTTCCATTCCAGAGTCGATCCAGATTGAAGTCATGTTCGGAAAATGAAACAAGAACGACATATAAAGTGAAATAATACTTTAATGGTTTTTAACTGTGATGTGATTTTTTGATGAACTTTACGAGCCGGAGGTACGCTGGTACTGTAGCTCTCAGACACATGATACCCATGTTCTATTAGTTCAGTGATTAAAGGTTTCTGCTGCTGAAGGTTGTGAGATGACATCTGCAGGCTGGATAAGGTTTATACCAAATGATCAAATATAAATAAAATAATTCATCATTTGAGCTCACAGAAGTCTGAGGCTCAGATCAGGAACTATCCTCATAACAGAACTAACAATAGACACTTTTAAAAACAGAGAGAGACAGGTGGATGTGAATATAGAAGAATAAATGAGGAATAAATGGATATAATGCTGGGGGATGGATGACCTGATGAACATGACACATAGGCTGATGGAGAGACTCATAGGTTATATGGGTGAACAGAGAGAGATGGGCTGATCTAGAGATGGGTGGATAGTTAGATGGTTTGACTGAAGGATGAACTGACTGTTGTAAGAATGCATGGCTGACCAATACTCCAAAGGGTTGATGGGTGGATGAATGGATGGATGACTCAATAAATACCTAGTGGAATGGATAAAGACGATCAATCAATCAATCAATCAATCAATCAATCAATCAATCCATTTGATTGATTGAAGAGAGGTTGATGGATTGATGACTGGATGAATTTATGGACTGATGAGCTGCCTCCTGATGGATGGATGGATCTATGGACAGACAGATGGATAGATGAATGAATGGACATAAGGATGAACAGGCAGATGGATGGACATATGGGGAATGGATGGATGGATGGACATATGGGGAATGGATGGATGGATGAATGGATGGAATGAGAGATAGAAGGTTGCACAATGAATCAATGGACTGTTGTTTAGACTGATGGATGGATTGATGGACAGACAGATGGATGACGTATGGGTGGATGGATGGATGGATGGTTGGACAAATGGATGGTTGTATGGACAGATGAATGGTTGTATTGATGGATGGGCAGATAGTCAGTTTGATGGATGGATGGATTGATGGATGGATGGATGGATGGATAGCTCAACAAATACTAGCTCAACAAATACAGAGGACTGGCGAAACATAATGACAACTGGATGTATGAAGAGAGATTGACGGGTGGATAACTGTACGTATGGACTGATGCGCTGACTCCTGATGGATGGATGAATAGACTGGCTGATGGACTGAGAGACAGTTACAGAGAATGGATGGATGGAATGAGAGATTTAAGGTTGCATGATGAATGAATGGACTGTTGGATGGACTGAAGGATGCCTGGATGGGTTGGAGAATAGATGGATGGATGGATGGATGGATGGCTCAACAAATACAGACAAATGTGTTTGTGTGTGTGTGTGTGTCCGTAGCCATGTGGGTGTGTTTGTAAAAGAAGCCGAATGCTTGTGTTTTTCTCTTGATTAAGAGCTGCTGTACTGAAGCTCTCTTCTCTCTCTTTGCTCTTTTCTTCTCGGCTCTGCTCGTTGTTTTCTCTTACGTCGCCCCTCACACACACAGTACTCCCCCCCGACCCAACCCC
>JAJAGP010000439.1:77304-413785 GCA_025084515.1 Ancistrus triradiatus | reverse complement strand
GGTTGGGTCCCTTTTTGAGTCTTGGTCCTCCCAAGGTTTCTTCCTATAACACTCAGGGAGTTTTTCCTTGCCACTGTCGCCCTAGGCTTGCTCAATTTGGGATTGGACGTAGTTATTAGGAGATAATCTAAACTTGTAAAGTTGCTTTGAGACAATGCTCCACTGTAAAAAGTGCTATATAAATAGATCTGACTTGACTTGAACCCTGGACCTTCTGGTCCATAGTCCAGTACCTTACCCGCTAGGCAGAAGTCGTCAGAAATGATTATACCTAGTGCATTTCCTCATATGTAACTGCTGATATTACCATATATTTGGTATTGAACCATCGGCGCAGTGCCCTGTCCACGGCGTGTTTAACACATTCTAAAGCGATCTCTGCTTCTGGATGTTTCACCTGAACTGTTTATGAACTTCCTGAATTTTCACTCATGGTGATAACAAGGCTCAAGGCTAACCACGGCAACTGTAAGCAAACGCTGCATATGAATGACCTGGTTTTATTATGCTAAAACTAAAAATGGTACTCTAATGGTGGCCTAAGACTTTTGCACAGTACTCTATATAACTGCATGATTGCAATGACCGCAGCCAATTAAATTTGCAAAGAGGACAGAAGGATGAGAAGCTGTGTTATAAAAGGAAGATGAAGCAGAGAGAGGGGGAAATGGTGTCATAGTGAGCAGCTGAGTGTAAGCAGTATTGATCCTATTGGGACAGAGGATCTCTGCAGTAACCCAGCTCCAAAACAACACACACACACACACACACACACACGCTTATACACAGACAGTAAGCAGACTGCAGCTAGTGCTGCAGATGGTTGAGTACTGTACAATGCAGAATGATCTGCAGTACGATTAGAGTGGTGTGTGTATAAGCTAGAGGGACATCACACAGTAGTACCGGGACAGATCTGGTATTAGCTGGATTGCTACAAGTGAATGACTGGCTTACAGCGTTCTGATCTTCAGTCCCATACCATACGCTTGCTGCAGTGGGTTTCGAGCATCTCGGCTGAGTGTAAACATGAATGAGAGTGTGGCAAAGTGATGGATGCAGCCGAGAAGTTACGTAACCGCTCCCTCTGCCCACCTTACACTTGGCCGGCACGCTCCAACACCCTGCACTGATCTACTGCTGTGCATGACACAGCAATTCCTGAGCCCAACCCACCCACTTTGTCTCTAGATGCCCGATCTTGCGCGTAATGCCTGCAGGCTTAAAAAGGTGCACTGTCTAGAATAACGCTGAAAAACCCAGAAACAGTTTGTTTACTTCCTGACACTGCATCCTATCCACAAACGAACTCAGGACAGAATCCCAAGGAGTTTTCTCATCAGGCACATCAACTTGCTTTGATCTTGTCCTTTCAGCATGTTCTCCAGACATTTCCACATTGTTTGTAAGACCAATTACATATTGACCAGCGCATTAAGTCCTACAGCACCGAGAGGCAGGAGGGGGGGGGATGCACAAACTCACCTGATCAAACTGTGCATCTTCGCCTCTCTGCAGAGATCTGGATAAAAGCTTCTCCTGGACAGAAGACAAGGGAAATAATGACGCAGGATTTCTGGAAATTATTTCAGCTTAGTTTGGTGCTAGTGCATTAAGAACCCTCTTGTCGTTACCCTTCTTTAATTATTAAAGGAAGAAAAAAATGCATAGAATTAACATAACATTTACACATCATTGCAAATGGAAAGGAGAAAAAATCTTAACTAGTGGTCGACCGATACGGGTTTTTTAATTGACGATTCCGATATTTAGAGAGCAGAGCAAACGATGGCCGATAACGCCGATATCACAATTTTTTTTTTTTTGCAACTGATAACATTAATAATAAGAGACACCAACTGCTGAACTTCAATTAACATTTATTAAAGCTCTAAATGCAGGTCTTTGTTTGCACGCTTTTATAAATAAAAAGTTTTATTGCTCTTAGCTATACCATTTATTACCAGATAACAGTATCACAGTCTTTCTGCGAAAAAAAATGAATGTGCAAATACATGCAAAAAAATAAACAATGTCAGAGTAGTGCACATGGTAGCAGCATCTTTATGTTTTTAATCCCAGTTCCACTTAAAAGCAATAAGTTGTAATGCTGGTAACAAAGTTTATCTTTTAAGTGGCCCCGCCCTCACTGAATGTTCTCTCAGCATCTCAGTTATTACGATGTCACACATTCTGTTCATCACACATTGTTATTCTTTAGAAATAATTTATTTTCATTGCAGAGGACTACAGTTTTACTGTTTAAAGACTAAGTCAAGAAAACGTGCATTGTTTTGCATTGTTTACACTACAGAAGTTCAAAAGAAACTAGAGAGGTGCATTTCCTGAAGAAAATGCGAGTGTGATTGCCACTCTGCAATGGCCGACCCTTAGTGTACCTCATGGGCCCAAAGGGCATCACATCAAAACAGGGTGCCCCCGGGACCAAGCCTACCGAATTTTGTGACCGTAGGTGAAAAAACTGACTGAGTTACGGTCATTGGCCCGCCAGGGGCCCCAGTGCCCAGCCGTGGGCATCACATGTCACCTCAGATTGCACCCGGGACCAATCCTGCCGAATTTCGTGGCCATAGGTCAATAACTGACTGATTTATGATTTGTTAACTTTGGGCCCATTCATTTCCTATGGGAAAATTTGGGACTTCACAAAGTCCCTAAAGTCCGACCGGAAAGCCCTATACAAGCACACCATTCCCGACCAGATCGGACACAATGGCACTGGAACGGGGTCGATATTTCCAAAATTGCGGCAGTTGATACGCGTCGAAAATTTCGGAACGTTCAGAATCGGATAACAATAGTGTGATCGCCTATATAGGCAATCACACTAATAAGAAAATCGACTTGAACACTGTATTGTGAATCAAATCATGAGCAGTATATTGTTACTAGTGATGGACCGATTATTTTTGGTTTTTATTTCACGTTGCTATCAGCATCAGTGGCCATTTCAGCAACACACACAAGGTTAGACCTATACACAAGATCACCAACTCCAGTCATATACATACACACACAAGTCAATGGCAATTGATCGCAACCAGTTAACCTAAAACGCATGTCTTTATACTTTGGGAGGAAACCGGAGTACCCGGAGTAAACCCACACGGACATGGGGATGACATGCTGACTCCAGACAAAGGACCTAGGCCGCTCCACCCTGGGATTGAACCCAGGATCTTCTTGCTCGGTACTATCCACCAAGCCAACGTGCCAACCCAAGGTCATTTTGAAATAATCGGCATCGGCTGACAGCTGCACTTGAGGCTGACATTCAAAAATAGTGGGGGAAATGCAGATAAACTGTTTTCTCCATTAGAACTTGCATTTTTATCCCCAGAAAGAATGTGATACTGTTATCTGGTAATAAATGTTGTAGTCTTTTTTTTTATTTATGAAAAAGACTGAGTGTAAACAACGCCTCTGCACTTATAGCTTAAATAATTGTTGCAAAAAATCTAATAAACTGTCATATTGGCATTTTATATATAGGCCATCGGTCCCTGTGTTGCCTAAATATCACCCATTAAAAACCCCATATCGGTCGCCCACCAGTTCTTCAATTGTTACATCCCTATATTATACACAATAATCATAATAAATAAAATGTGAGCGAGATAGAACCAAAATGTAAATAACAGCGAAGACCAATCAGAGCCTGCAGTCTACATTTACTTTCAAATACACCATTTCCGTCTCAGCAGTACTGACCAGAGGTTCAGCCATGACCACCTCGATCTTCTTCTCGGCAAGCACGGCAAACTCGGCGAACAGGCTCTTGATGACGAACTCGCCGGGCTTTTGCTCGGGGTCGATGGTGATGCTGGACATGGCTGCGGCGTGAGCACTGCGCTTCTCCCAGCTGAGCGGAACAGACGGAGTCACACGGCGTCTACTCGCACTGCTGCTGCTGCTGACCGGGACAGAGGCTGCACACATAGACGCACAAAGGCAGGGTGAAATCAGGTCAGCATAGGGAAAAGGGTTTGGTCCTGGATAAGCGGTGTTGCTCTGTAAAAAGTGTTTAACGTTACTAGTTTTATCAGGTTGATGCTGAGCCTGGTAGCCTGATAAAGTCTTGTTTAAAACTGTTTATCATTCGTTATCCTGATAAAGAAAAACTATATAACTGTAGAACTAAAAGTCTAATGCAAGTCAGTAATGCAATAACAGTGTGTTTACATGCACTTCCTAATCCAATAACTACAGAAAATCAGATTTCGTCAGTAATCCGATCAAGGATACATGCACTTGGGTAATCAGATAAATGGAAAAGCTCAGGGTTTACATGACTCGGGCAATAATCGGATTTCTACTTTGCAACCAGCCAATAGTCTCATAAAAGGATGTCACGTAAACTTCAAGATGTAATAATTAAATACTGAAATTCTCCATTTCCTCAAGCCTATACTGCATTTCAGAGACTCCTCAAGTGTGGTACTGTTTCCCCAGGTGCTGCATTTAATTCCAGGGTTGCCAGATTGCATGAGAGCAAGTATCCGGGTTAAAGAAACAAACCCAAAAGAAGAAAAAGTCTCTTCGAATAAGTGAACCTGGCAACCATGTTCGATCCTGCTAGCCGCTTCTGAGACAGCGCAACACGTTGGCGGTTACATTTGCGTGCGTGAGCAGACTGAGAAAACCAAGTGAAATCGGAGTAAAGGGTATACATGCACTGAGTAGTGCGGTAAAATACAGCTCGTGATCGGATTTACATTTACAGCATCTAGCAGACGCCCTTATCCAGAGCGACTTACAACTGATACAGTCTTACAATCCGAGCAATTGTGGGTTAAGGGCCTTGCTCAAGGACACAACAGTGGCAGCTTGGCAGAGGTGGGATTTGAACTCTGGACCTTCTGGTCCATAGTCCAGTACCTTACCCGCTAGGCTACCACAGGATTTCTAGACCTTCATCTGATCTGAGAGAACAGAATATGCTGCAGAAATTGATTATGGTCCGACGTAAAGGCATGTAAACGCACTTTTTTTTTAATGTAGAAAAGTCGGCTACAGGTGTAATGCTCTGGACCGAATGACACTGGAAAGGTATCATCAATTGTCCATCACAACACTGGCCTCATAGATGTATATATTCTCTGAGCATTTTAATAGGAACACCTATGCACCTACTCATTCATGCAATTATCTAACCAGTCAACCGTGTGGCAGCAGAGCATAAAATCCCGCAGATACAAGCCAGCAACTTCAGGCATCGTTAACATCATCAGAAAAAGGAAAAAAGTGGCATGACTTGGCACCAGACAGGCCAGTTTGAGCATTTTCATAAGTGTAAATGGAAAAGTTTAACGCCGCTTAAAAGGTTTAATGAGTTTATGAAGGTGATTTTGTGTTTTTGTGCATTTCATGGAGGGAGTGATTGATATATATATGTACACACACACACACACACACACACACACACACACACACACACACACACACACACACACACACACACACCACACACCCACACCACCACCCACACACACACACCCACACACACACCACACATAACACACACACACACGAGAGTTGGGGCAAAAAAGTATTTTAGTCAGCCACTGATTGTGCAAGTTTCCTCCTACTTAGAAGATGAGGGAGGTCTGTAATTTTCATCATAGGTACACTTCAACTATGAGAGACAAAATGAGAACAAAATCCAGGACTTTAGGGCTTAAAAAGCTTAATTGTAAATCATGGTTGAAAATAAGTATTTGGCCAATAACATAAGTTCAACTCAGTACTTTGTAACATAACCTTTGGTGGCAATGACAGAGGTCAAACGTTTCCTGTAAGTCTTCACCAGGTTTGCACACTGTAGCTGGTATTTTGGCCCATTCCTCCATGCAGATCTCCTCTAGAGCAGTGATGTTTTGGGGCTGTCACTGGGCAACACGGACTTTCAACTCCCTCCACTAATTTTTATGGATGGATGGATGGATGGATGGATGGATGGATGGATGGATGGATGGAGAGAGAGAGAGAGATTTTGTGCACTCTGTAGATGGTAGACTTCCATAAAATCTGACGTCTTTGCGTATTGTTTGCAAGCAGTTTCCTTGAAAAAAGGCCCTTTATATTTACATTACAGAGCCTAAAAAGACTGTGACTATGGTAATATCTGGTCAATGTCAATTTCGCATACCTGTACTAATAACCATGTGACAGCCACACAATTCAAGCAAATCATTAGAGGTCTCAGTTGATTGTGTTTCTTTAAGTGAACAAGAGCTGGATACCTTTAAACATTACATTATTAAATGTGCATCTGAACAGTTCCGTCTGACTGCCACTGTATTAATGAACCCATTCTGTTACTTCAGTCACTGGTTTTACAACAGCAACAAATATTTATCAGTTGGATGCCTGATATAGCCTAATAACTCAAAGAAAACAAACTCAAGTTAAATGAAGTGATGTTTCCATCAACATGTTCAGTATGGGGAAAGTGTTCAACCGAGAGACAAAACAAGAGGTTTGTGAGGAATCCACTGTCTATATGCAGCTACACCAAAAGTGAAAGTAGGAACAAACAACTGTAGATGTTCCATTCCGTTAAACATGCCCATCAAGTTCTGTTGTTCCTTGCAAAAGAAAGAAGTGGAACTGTTGGTGAGTTGCCATGCGATAAGTGAAATCAAGCACTCCAGGATATACAGCAATTACAAAATTAAAACCAAATTAAAGCCAAATCACAGCACCCAGTCGGTGATTATTTTCCTATAACGACATGCCCTGTCATGTTCCACCTCCTGCTCATTACACCACGCATGGATTTGTGTAGGTTTCGTTTTTCTTCTGCCAACACCACCCAACTGAAATTGAGCTTTTGATTTATTCCAACAGCTTCATCCCAGTTTGTTCCCTCCTACATTCTCAGCAGTACTGGTGAGACATTCTGACCAGAACATGTAGTGGTTCTTCAGTCTGAGGTAGAGCAGGGCTCTGTCGAGAATCATATTACCAAACATCATAAAAATGAACGGTTCCGGCTACAAGATCTGATGGAGTTTCTCCGGCAATTCAACCGTCAACCTCCAATTCTGCCAATTCAGTCAGCATTTGAAAGTCATCTACACTCTATTGAGAACCACTTTATTAAGTACACTAGTGCTAGTACAGGGACGGACCCCCTTTTGCCATCAGAAGATGGTACACTGTGGCCATAAAGGGACGGACATGGTCAGCAACAATACTCATTTAGGCTCTTAAACCAACATCAGCAGCCTGAACCATTGACACAAGGCAGTGGATCCATGCTTTCATGTTGTTCACGTCAACTTCTGACCAGACCATCTGAATGTTGCAGGAGAAATCAAGTCTCAGACCAGGCAACATTTTTTTAAATCTTCTACTGTCTAATTTTGGTGAGCCCATGCAAACTGTAGCCTCAGTTGCTGCTCCTTAGCTTTCAGGCGTGGCACGTGGTGTGGTCTTCTGCTACTGTAGCCCATCTGCTTCAACGTTTGATGTGTTGTGCATATCGAGATGTTCTGGTGCGCATACCCCAGTTGCAACAAGTGGTTATTTGAGTTATTTCCAATCAGCTCAAACCAGTCTGGCCATTCTCCTCAGACCTCAAGGCATTTTCACCCAGAGAACTGCAGCTCGCTATGTATTTTCAGAAATGGCTGTGCATAAAAATCCCAACAGGTCACCCGTGTTTGAAATATTCTGACCAGCCAATCTAGCATCAACATATCAAGTCCCTAAAATCGCCTTTCGTTGGCATTCTGATGTTCGGTTTGAACTTGTCAGCAACTCAATGCATTAAGGCGTGTAGACATGTGATTGGCTGATTAGATATGTGTTAACAAGCAGTGTAAAAGGTGTACCTAATGAATTGGGCAGTGTGTGCATGCATGTAACAATAAAGTCTGACTTCATTTGACTGGTGCCACCATCGGAAAAACACCTTTCTTTCTGAACGACATTCCAGGCAGACATCATTTCCTGTTTCTTCAGGGCACAAACGCATTAAAATAGGTGGAGCAGAAAGTCAATCACAGAGGACTGCAACAAGCTTTTTGTTCTAAGAGTTCTAAGGAGGCTGTCCGACAGGTACAGAGTTACAAAACTGCAGGCCTGTACCAACAGACAGAAGTGCAGTACTGCACCGCCCACACAAGACAGCCTACAGCACACCTGTGCTTTCTAAAAAAAAAAAAAAAAAAAAGAAATGTTAATGGAAAAACACATGACCAAAAAAGCCTACATATCCGCAAGGTTGTTAAAAGTCATGACATAAGAGCATTAAAAGCAGGTTGTGTGCGTCTATGTTTAAACACCAGCTGGAACGAGACTGCGAGCTCAAGCCAGAGACCGCGGGTCACATGTCTAGCACTCCCCTTGTTCAGGAAATCCCTGTCCTCTTCTGAGCTAGGCTGCTGGAGAAATCACAATAAGGTTCTGAAAGTGCCCAGAAAACAATGAGAGGAGGCGCAAGAACAAGCTGTAAAGCTTTAGGAGTTCTTCAGAAAAGGAAAGCTGAGAGATCACACCCAGAAACATGTCAATAATGGTGAACACACACACTAAGACCAGAAACATCACCGTGTCCTGACACCGAATGGTTTTGCCAATGCTCAAATCTGTATTTATATTTTTCCACTCTTTTTTTCCCCACCATTTCTCCATCTGAGAAGAGGCAGCAGGTGAGATACTGTATATAATACTGTACGTAAGATCATAAACACTGGTACTGATACTTTACATTTACAGCATTTAGCAGACACCCTTATCCAGAACGACTTACAATTGATACAGTCTTACAATCCAAGCAATTATGGGTTAAGGGTCTTGCTCAAGGTCCCAACAGTGGCAGCTTGATAGATGTGGGATTTGAACCCTGGACCTTCTGGTCCAGAGTCCAGTACCTTAACCACCAAGCCACCACAGTCCGTACATAATGCTCCATATTTGGGATGCACCAATCGTCATTTCCTTGGTCGATTCCGATTTTTAAATTATATGACTGGCCAATTCCGATTTTCTTTCCGTCAAAAATTAAAAAATGGCAGCATACAGAAAGAATTGCTAAAGAAAGATGGCAGGAGCTGTTGGTTTGTACCCGACTCTACTCTCTCACTAGCTTCAGCTTTGTGGTGTTGGCTACAAAACATCAACCACTGAAAACTTGCTCAAATTGTACCTTATTACACTGATAAGAGCCTTTCACCAGTTAGCGCAAAGGTATAAGTACAAGCAAAGACACTTAATTGCAACTCACCCTACTCAGGGCGCACTATTACACAGATGTCACTGGTGTATGAATGCACCAAACACACTCTTACGGCAAATCCCCGAGCATAAATAATACAACCCAATTAAAAACATGCACTGTGAGCTTTTATTAACTAATAAAAAGACATGCACACCTAAAACAGATCACAGACGCACAATAACCCAAAAACAAACAGACCACCGAGCCGCACACCAAACGTTGGGACTGGGAAACAAGCATCAAAATCAGAATTTAAAGCTCCTTTAACTGAATTAACGTTAGTCAAAGCCCCATGCTGCTCGTGTGTGCGGCTGTGTTAATACCGCTGTCTGCGTCACAAGTGCCAGCTAAATATGACCGGCACAGAATCGGTTATATGAGACCCATTGGCCGATCACGCCGAAAACCGGCCGAATCCGGTTCAGATCAATCGATGCATCTCTACTGTATGTAACAGGTAAAATATTGATTTATTTATTTTATCAATAAAGTAAAATCAAAAGCATCATCCAATTCAAACTGCTACTCTGCGTTTTCTTGTTTGCTATAGGATACATGCTGACAGAGCGCTACCAACCTATCAAAACTGCTCATTAGAATGGCTTCTGTCTATGGCTGTGTCTGAAATTGCACCCTATTTATTAGTTAGTGTACCATTTAGGGTGTCGGCCATTTTGTAGGGTTGTCCGAATTCTCCATGGAGAAATTGATTCCCTTTATAGTATACTATAGTGGACAACCGATGTACACTACTTACAGACTAACGTACCACAATGCATAGCGATTTCCGTCGGCTTTACTCGGCAAATGATGGATAAATCCGAAACCGCCAGAGTGGCGAATTTCGTGTACAAATAAGTACAAAACCTTATTTCATGACTATTAAACGACAAACAGTTGACAATAATGTGTTAACTTGTGAAAATAATTAATTTAATATTTATGTATTCATCATGGTTTTAGCTCGTCGGACAAATGACTGAAGTTTTACACTTAAGTAGCATCGTTAGCTAAATTAAAATGTCGCTACACTGTATTACTACGAAGTCTTGTGACAGCACCGGTAGGCTTGTTGATGTTTCGGTTGGTTTATGTGACGAATTTATATAATTCGTTTTTGGCGTAAGTAAGTGTTGTCTGAATTCCTTCATTTGTGTCACTCCTCTATATAGTGTGCTACACAGCACATTATGTAGTGATCAGTGAATGAGTAACTGAGTGGACCATTTCAGACACACCCCATGCATTTGCATGACCCTTCTAAGGATCATTTGAGAGGTCTGGTAACCCGAGTATATAAAAGAACAAACAAGATATGACTGATCAGATTGATGATATTCATTAAGGGGCTGGCCTATACCGGTGTAACCCCTTCTCAAAGGTGCAACATGTTCGTCATTCATAAACAAACCTCACTGATTAGGCCTGTGCCAATTTAGCTTAAATGATGTCAAACGACGACTCGTGAGGAAACTTGCAATAATTTAACAACAATGTAGTAAAAGAGGTACCCACTTTCTAAACTGCAATCTTCCACGATGAGCTCACTCCAAAATCTGATGATTAAAAGCCTACAAATTATACAGTTGTAGTCTATGCAAATGTTGGTCAGCTGGTCAGAACACTCGCTCTTTGTTTACTGAGCAGCGCAGACAGCCTCCACCACTCATATGTCACACAGCCAGTCCTGATGTGAGCTTGGGTTGACTGGACTGTAGTTATGGGTAAACAATATTGACCCAAAAAAAGGGCATCTTAATAGTTTCTGGGATTTTTTTTTCAATAACGATAATTAAACCACACTTTGGCAGATCTAAAAGTACAGTGGTTCCTCGGTTCTCGACTACCTCAGAACTCGACGAATTCGGTGCTCGACGCAAGTGCCTCGGTTCTCGTCGCTTGCTCGGTACTAGGAGCACTTGCTTAAACTTGTATGAGCCGAGCTACATGACTCGTTTCTGTCAAAACTCGACTCATAAGTCACGATTCAGAAAACAATGATTCAATAGCCCTTGTTCAGTGAAGATCTGCAATGTGTTTAATGTGTTTTTCTTTATTTTTACTGTATTCTTAGTGCAAATGAGACCCTATGGGTCCTAAAAAGCTTAGTTATAAGAGCCAGCCTAAAGGAAATCACTTATCAGCAATGCAAGCACCATGAGTCCACAATAGAGTAAATGTTTTGCTTTTACTTTTCACTTTCAATCCATTACTCACCAAATCACATGAGATTTTGACACCATTATAAAATAAGCTTTGTGTTAATGATTTGGCCCAACTGTAGGTTAATGTAAGCCGTTTTAAAACATTAACTTATACTATGATACAGTACAGACCGCTCTACAAACCAAGGACCGCTCTAAGCAATGGAAAGACGTCACTGATGCCATGAAATACGATACCCACCCAAAAGTTCCAAAATGATGCTAATAGGCAACTTCTGTGAATAGTTCATCTGCTTTATTACTTCCTAAGCTCATAAATAGTTTAAAATGTTGTTTAACACCACACTACCATTGATGAACACAAAGCAGAGAGATGGCTGAATACAAAAAGAGCAATGTCCAGTTCTTGGCCACTATCATTGATTTACGGTCTATGTGGATTGCAGAGCAATATTTGAATTTACGATATTATGGTATTCCTCGTGGGCAACTACAACACAGTGGTGATATTTACCTTTTTTGGAACTGTTGACATTTTGTTAGAAAGTGCACTTTAGTAACGTTTGTTTAAAAAGGAGCTGCTCACTGCTACTTGGATGCTTTTATATTATTCTTCTACATTTGAAAGGTTTATTTAGTAGCCGTGTACAGTTAGCAAATTAGTCTTAAAAACCAACAAGGAAAATCATCATAAACCATCACAGATCGTACCCAGACTTAAAAATCAAAATGAGACAGTCTGATCCTAAGCTGAAATTTCTAGCTACAGTGCCTTGCAAAAGTATTCAGCCCCCTTGAACTTTTCAACCTTTTGCCACATTTCAGGCTTCAAACAAAGATATGAAATTGTAATTTTTTGTGAAGAATCAACAACAAGTGGGACACAATCGTGAAGTGGAACGAAATTTATTGGATATTTGAAACTTTTTTAGAAATAAATAACTGAAAAGTGGGGCGTGCAAAATTATTCTTACCCTTTACTTTCAGTGCAGCAAACTCACTCCAGAAGTTCAGTGAGGATCTCTGATGATCCACTGTTGACCTAAATGACTGATGATGATAAATAGAATCCACCTGTGGTGTATCAAGTCTCCGTATAAATGCACATGCTCTGTGATAGACCTCAGAGTTCTGTTTAAAGCGTAGAGAGCATCATGAAGACCAAGGAACACACCAGGCAGGTCCGAGATACTGTTGTGGAGACGTTTAAAGCCGGATTTTGGAGACAAAAAGATTTCCCAAGCTTTAAACATCTCAAGGAGCACTGTGCAAGCGATCATATGAGATGGAAGGAGTATCAGACCACTGCAAATCTACCAAGACCCGGCCGTCCATCTAAACTTTCAGCTCCAACAAGGAGAAGACTGATCAGAGATGCAGCCAAGAGGCCCATGATCACTCTGTCCACAGGGGAAAACAATCAGTCGTACACTGCACAAAATCTGGCCTTTATGGAAGAGTGGCAAGAAGGAAAGCCATTCCTCAAAGATATCCATAAAAAGTTTGCCACAAGCCACCTGGGAGACACACCAAACATGTGGAAGAAGGTGCTCTGGTCAGACGAACTTTTTTGGCCACAATGCAAAACGTTATGTTTGGCGTAAAAAGCAACAACAGCTCATCACCCTGAACACACCATCCCCACTGTCAAACATGATGGTGGCAGCATCATGGTTTGGGCCTGCTTTTTCTTCAGCAGGGACAGGGAAGATGGGTAAAATTGATGGGAAGATGGATGGAGCCAAATACAGGACCATTCTGGAAGAAAACCTGTTGGAGTCTGCAAAAGACCTGAGACTGGGACGGAGATTTATCTTCCAACAAGACAATGATCCAAAACATAAAGCAAAATCTACAATGGAGTGGTTCACAAATAAACGTATCCAGGTGTTAGAATGGCCAAGTCAAAGTCCAGACCTGAATCCAATCGAGAATCTGTGGAAAGAGCTGAAAAACTGCTGTTCACAAATGCTCTCCATCCAACCTCACTGAGCTCCAGCTGTTTTGCAAGGAAGAATGGGCAAAAATTTCATTCTCTCGATGTGCAAAACTGAGAGAGACATACCCCAAGCGACTTGCAGCTGTAATCGCAGCAAAAAGGTGGCACTACAAAAGTATTCACGTAAAGGGGCCGAATAATTTTTGCACACCCCACTTTTCAGTTTTTTATTTCTAAAAAAAAGTTTTAAAATATCCAATAAATTTCGTTCCACTTCACGACTTTGTCCACTTGTTGTTGATTCTTCACAAAAAAATTACAGTTTCATATCTTTATGTTTAAAAGCCTGAAATGTGGCAAATGGTTGAAAAGTTCAAGGAGCCGAATACTTTTGCAAGGCACTGTATACATTGTCAGGGACAGAAAGGCAAAGACATTTTTACCTGCTTAATCTTTCATATTGTCTAGAATTTGTATGAAACTGATTCCCAATTCAAAAGTCATTGTGGTGTATTTTAGCCTATATAAATCTTTCATAAATCTTTCTCCAGAACTGAAAAAGATCATCAAGGGCAGTGCTTTCTGTCTGCTTGAGGATTTAGAAGAACAAGACGGGGCCGTCCTAATGCACAAAGTACATCCACCGAGATCAAACATCACAGAACCATTATCGTGTCATGTTACAGTAGGCTATTTAAAGGCAGATTGTGAAACGCACACCAGAGGCAGTGTGAGCCTCACTTCCTGAACCACAGGCAGGAGCATCTTCTTATGTGCTCTTTGACCCCATTTACACAAGGTATTTCATGTCATGTATGAGTAATGTAGCTGGATAAGGTATAAAAAACCACAAACATATATTATATATATAGATATATCTATATATATATATATATATATATAATATATTATATATATATATATCATGTCATGTACTGAGTATATAGCTACTGGATAGGTACACACCACAACTTTCAAGCACCCACATACATATATATATATATATATATATATTATATATATATATATATATATATATATATATATATTATATATATATATATAATATATATATATATATATATATATAATATATATGGTGAGTGGTGCTTGAAAGTTTGTGAACCTTTTAGGATTTTCTATATTTCTGCATAAATATGACCTAAAACATCATCAGATTTTCACACAAGTCCTAAACACAGACCAAGAGAACCCAGTTAAACAAATGAGACAAAAATATTATTCTTGGTCATTTATTTATTGAGGAAAATGATGCAATATTACATGAGTGGGGTGACAAAAGTATGTGAACCTTTGCTTTCAGTATCTGTGTGTGACCCTCCCCAAAGTCTGAAGAGCAGATTTTGATAGATCCCTGTTCTTTAAATAAAACAGGGTGCCTACTCACATGATTGTCATCCCACTGATTGAAATCACCTGCATAATTTCACTTCCAATTAACTGCTAATCCTAGAGGGTCACAGACTTTTGCCACTCACTAATATGTTAATATTGGATCATTTTCCTCAATAAATAAATGACCAAGTATAATATCTTTGTCTCTTTTGTTTAACTTGGTTCTCTATCTACTTTAGTAGTCGTGTGGAAATCTAATGATGTTTTAGGTCATATTTATGCAGAAATATAGAAAATTCTAAAAGGGTCACAAACTTAGGCACCCATATATGTGTGTGGTGGTGTGTATATATACACACACACATATATATATATATATATATATATATATATAACACACACACACACACACACCCACACACCACACACACACACAGATAAACAGACACCCCACAGACAGACCACACACACACCCACACACACAACACCCACACACACACACACACACCCAACACACACACACACACACACAGAGATAGATAGATAGACAGACAGAACAGACAGACAGACAGACAGACAACACAGTACTGCATTCATAGTGCAAATAGGTCTCCATGGGTCCTAAAACAGTTGATTATAGACAAGCGAAAGGGAAATCAAGGACAGAGTCCACCAGCTCACTCTGAGGTTGAGCAGTTAGCATTAGCAGCTAGCACACAGAGTTCACTAAGAGTAAGTGTTTTGCTTTTACTTTTCACTTTCAATCCATTACCCACTAAATTACATGAGATTTAGCACTTTAAAAAAATATAAAAATAAGCTGTGTGCTAACGATTTTGGCCAACTGTAGATCATTGTGTTACAGAAGTGTTATAAACAACAAGGTCATCTCTTATGACACAGTATAGACTAAACTTATCAGTTCATGAGGAGATAATGCCTTATACAGTGTGAATTGTCTGGGGTCTGGAACAGGTTAATTCAATTAAGCAGTAACACACAAGAGGGAGTGCTTTAATATCTCACATTAAAACACGAGCTCGAGTGCATTATCGCGATTACACCACAGTTCCATTATCGTCAGTTATGGTGAGATTTTAAGATAAAGAGGACAGAGAAAGCAATTTGCTCATCACCCTTCCGAAAGGTAAAATCCCTTCAGTCAGCAAAGTTGAGGAACAGAATGACCAATAACTGTTTATTATACAGACAATAAACATAACTATCGATTGTTAAATTTTAATATATTAAAAAAAGAGTTTATGTACATTCAGCAAATAAAATGGGTCGGGTTTATAAGGCAGGCTGTTACTAAGATCCACTATTCTACCGACTGAAGCAAATCGGAGTCAGATCCCGGTGTTAGAACCAAAGTCTAGGATCCTGTTTGATTAGTTATTATACATTTGTATGATGAAGCTCTTAATGTTAATCTTATCAGTTAAAAATGTAACGGCAGACTAATAAAGCATCAGCAGCGTCTCTGGGTTAGAGCTGGACTTACAGATAACATACCTGTCAGATGAATGAACCTCCGATCAGCCGCAGATGGCGTTTAACGAAAGATACCAAATTTAACTCCAACGTCTTCATGAGAGATGAAGCTGATGCAGTTCGTTTTTGTTGATGGGACTAAAACTGATCTTCAGTCTCGTTGCTTCAGTCGAGCTGTGAATCCGTTAAGAGTCCTGGACGTTTGATTGGTAATTAGTTGGTCATTAGTAGCTTCGCCTTCCAAATTTAAATCGTTTTCAAAAGCAAGAGATTTTCTAAACTAATTATTGCTTTCATTTCGGCAGTGTTTTACTCATTATAACTTGGCTGATTTTTAGGGTGGGCATCGTTGCTAGGTTACGCGTGTATGCCGTGGAGTAATACTTAGAGCGTCGGTCAGAGTGCCATTATCGTGCAACAAAGTCACGGAAAAATCGTCTCTCAGCCAATCAGATTGTGGGGTGTTAACTAACTGTGGTAGAAAGTTACATTATTCCTTATGGGAAAAATGTGTTTCGTTCGGTTGAGTTGTCGAGTTTTTGGTTCTCAACAAGCCATCTGGAACGAACTACCAATGAGAACAGCTGTACCACTGTATGGTAGGAGAAACAGTAACAGAGGACACAAGAACGCTTTTAATTTTTATAAATAAATAATGTCCAAAACTAACTAATGAGATTGGCTCCCAACAGTTTGCGCTCTCATGCCCAATCTGTGCCCATAGTTGATCTTATGGCGTCAGCACTGTATTAAACACGTTTAACAGCCGTCTCCTTCTAAACATTAACTCCAAAAGTTGGCATTCCTCTGTGTTTAAAAAAGTGATTATATGAAAACCGTGACCTTTCATATAGCAACCACCTTTCACAATTTTAAAATCAGTAAACAATACAGGAAGAGGGTGGTCCAGTGTTTATGAACCGATTTATATATTACATAGGACACAGTATCACTGATTTATATTCTATGTGGATTGCAGAGCAATATTTGAATTCACGATATTAAAACACAGCGTGACCTTCAACATGGTGGGCATATTAACTTTTTGGAACTGTTGACATTTTGCTGGGAGGTGCACTTTAATAAAATTAGTTTAAAAAGGTTTTGCTCTCTTAATTGGACTCTATAATTCTTCTACATTTGAGAGATTTCTTTAACCGCTGTGTACAGTTTGATTTAAATACACCAAACATTTCAGGAACGATGTGGGCCAGTGTTATGAACCGATTTCCATATTACGTGAGATCCAGCAATCAGATTTCAAAATCTGGCTGGCTAGACACTAAGAGTAAGCTCATGTGTTTGAAAACTTATCCAGCTACAAAACAGTCTACAAGTATCTAAGCAACTCACTGGGTCAGGCCCACTGGGATCACCGCTGTAAGGCAAGTATCAAGAAATATTTTACAGTGCTAAAGCAAATCCAGTCAGGCAATAAACTACTGAGAACAGTTTTAGAAGCTTTCTAATTAAACCAATAAAGATGCAAGACCGATAAGATCCAGACGATAAAAAAAGTACATGTGATGACTGCAAACAAGGTATCTCCGACCTGTCTGCCAATGCTGGTACTTACTGTACAGCCACTGCACATTGTCCAAAACAACTAGTCTTAAAACCAAACGGTACAAAAGTCACTCTACAACTCAAGCTCATTTATTGGGATCATTTTTAAATCCTGTTATAAGTGTAATGTTATTCCACTAAAAAGCCGTTGAGGGGTCATCAGGTTCGTAAACGTTTGATCAGGTTACATATTCCTGAATCTTTTGTAAATGCTGCAAGGGCCTGCCTAGACCTGTTAAGCAAAGACTGAAATTCCTTGATGGTGCATGGACAGTTGGGTTAGTTTGCTTCAGTTCATGTGACTTCTAATAGTTTCCTGAAGTTAACTGATGTATAAATTAAAGACGTTACATAATTTACTATGCTTTTAATGGAACAAATGTACTTCTAAAAATGTGTGAAGTCACATAAGTGTCCAATAAACCTATATATTCACACCCAGTTTCCAGTTCATTAGGTTTGCCCAGCTTGTACATTGGTGTCGGTTCTCGACCACCCTGGAACTCGTAAATTTGAGTTCTCGACACATTCTGGCTAGAAAAATGTCTCGGTTCTCGTCATTTGTTCGGTACTCGGCACACTTGCTTAAACTTCAGTCAAACCACGTGACTCGTTTCAGCCAAAATAGCATTAGCAGCTAGAACCCAGAGTTCACCAATAGAGTAAGTGTTTTGCTTTTACTTTTCATTTTCAATCCATTACTCATTAAATTACAAGACATTTTTCATCAGTTTATTATAAAAAGCTTTATGTTAATGATTTTGGCCAACTGTAGGTTAAGTGTTAAAATGGAATGGGCTCTATGAGGGGGGTACAGCCTATATTAAATTCCTCAGTTCATGTTAGGATTTAACTTGTGATGGATTTGTCAGAACGTATCCACATCGTGAATCAGGACGCTCCTGTACCATACAACTCCATTAATGCTTATAATGCCTTATACAGTGTGGATTTTCTGGGGGTCTGGAATGGATTCATTCAATTTATCGTATTTTTCGGATCATAAGGCGCACTTAAAATCCTTTAACTTTCTCAAAAATCGACAGTGCGCCTTAAAATGCGGTGCGTCTAATGTATGAATTAATTCTGGTTGTGCTTTCTGACCTAGAACCGATTGTAGATGGTACACGGCGCTCATAAATCTGTCAAAATGTTTTAGCACGGCCTTGGTAGGTTACGAAGCTTACGGCAACCGTAGTGCGCATCATAGTGGAGTAATACGGTATGTGCTTCAGCATTAGGGTACGTGCATTCATTCATTCATTTTCGAAGCGCATTTCAAACACAACGCTATCAGTCACGCAGTACAACATGGACAAAGAGCAGCTGCGAGAGAATTCAACATTAACGAATCAATGGTACGGAAGTGGAGGAAGCAAGAAGACGCCCTGCGCCAGGTAAAGACCAAACTGAGCTTCCGACGGAACTTAAGAGTTTTGTTTCATTTCATGCGCCTTATAACCCGGTGCGCTTTATGTATGAAAATAGATCCGTTAGAAGTCGATCATTGATATCGCACCTTATAACCCGGTGCGCTTTATAGCCCGAAAAATACGATACACTATTCCTTATGGGAAAAATTCGCTCGATACTTGTCATTTTGGTTCTCAACAAGCCTTCTGGAACGAATGAATGACAAGAACCGAGGTACCACTGTATTTGCACCTCATGACCATTGTGCCAGGTTCAACCACAATATAGGCTTCCCCACCGAAGCCATTTTACTAAGCTGAGCTGCAAAATGCCACAACACTGGACAAAAGCAAGACCATGCACATTAACTTCTGCACTACTTCAAAATCGCAGCATCGATCTCTACCAGGAACTGACTGATGCACTGATATCAGTAACGTACCAAAGAATATTACTAAGTGTGATTAAAACACTGTACTGCACTGGGCAAAGTGAAAGGGAACAAGAAAGGGAGAACAAAACAGAGATGTAAAAGATTAAGTGTCTACACAGTTATGATAGTGTCCTGACATGCCCAAATTCCAGCACTGCTAGTGCTGCTCTCTTCGAAACTGTCCATGTAATTAGAACGCATGTACAGAATAAAAGTTGTTTATTGTTATACTGCATGTTACGACACTAATTAGAACTTAGTCTGTCTAATAGGAACATATTTATTGTAATGAAGTAACAAAAAGCATGACGACTGAGTACCAAGTGGAGGAGTACCCGGAGTGGACAACTCGCCAGAGCTGCGCGTTTGACACTGCAGCCATTGAAACCAAGCCCAACTCCTCATTGTTTTAGTAGGGACGCCAGAACAAAAGAACTAAAGGGAATCACGAGAACGGGAGTCATGTCTTTGAGACGGTGTGTCAGAGTGCCAGCCGGATGTGATGGTTGGCCGCACTGTGCAGGCATTGAAAAAGCTCCAAGAGTGTTTACTGTTGAAAACCTCCACAAATACACGGCTGCAAGATCAACAAACCTTCCAGCACTTGCCTTTTTAAACCGTCTGCTGCTATCATGTTCCTTGCACACATTTTCAGGACAGTGGAAACGTCCTCAAAATAGTCATGTGCCCATTTTGTACATGATACTAAACAAGATGCGACTGCATCCTAGTCAATTTCCTCATCATGGCTGAGGAAAACATGCTGCTAAACAATGCTCAATTGGTATTAAGAGGTCCAAGAAAATATCCTTCACTAGCAACAGCCTGTATCGTTGACACAAGGCAGCGGATCCATGCTTTCATGTTGTTTACACCAAATTTTGATCCTACCATCTGAATGTCAGAGCAGAACAAGACTCCTCAGACCAGGCAATGTTTCTCCAATCTTCTATCATCCAATTTGAGATCCTGTGCAAATTATAGCCCCAGTTGCCTGTTCTTAGCTGACAGGAGTGGCATCTGGTGTGGTCGTCTGCTGCTTTAGTCCATCTGAATCATGGTTCAATGTGTTGAGCATTCAGAGATGCTCTTCTGAATATCTCAACAGTACCGAGTGGTTGTCCGAGTTACTGCTGCCTTTCTATCGGCTCGAACCAGTCTGGCAATTCTCTGACCTCTGGCAGCAACAAGGCCTTTGACCAACAGAACTACCACTGACTGGATATTTTTGGACCATTCTCTGTAAACCCTAGAGATTCAATTTCCATTCAATTTCTGAAATACTCAGACCGGCCTGTCTAGCACCAACCACCATGCTATGTTCAAAGTCAATTAAATCATCTTTCTTCCCCTATCTGATGCTCAGTTTGAGCTTCAGAAGGTCGTCTTGATGCTTAAATGCATGACTTCTGATACGTGACTGGCTTTAGAAGGAGGTTCCTTATGAATATACTCTCAATGATATCTGTGTATGGTAAACCAGAGAAACATTCAAACCATAATCTGGGCCCAAAGCAACCACATTTCAACCTTTAGGAAACGGTAACATGCAAGGTTCAGCCTCCAACAACTAAACACTGATAGCAACCCATGTTAGTGGTGAAAAAGTGGACCTGACTCGGCACCAATCTCCAGGAGCCAGTAGTTTATTCATCAGCTTTTAACAACACAACAGCATTTTATACAGTCATTTAAATATTGCTATGGTTCCCTGTATTTTTACTGTATTAATCTGCAATGCATACGAGATGGCTTCGTCACATGAGAATTTCAGTTTATTACTACGAATACTGCTGCTGCTGAATTGGTACTCTGCAGACAAAAATATCCATTACACTCATGGCAAGGCTAGAGCAGACAAAACTATGACTTGGTCTATAAATAACTACTTTTACTCATGCAAGCTTTGTGCAATATGACAAGACACTGCAGAAAATAATTAAAGCTATATTTGAATGCCACACACCCAACCTATTATGCCATACTTTCACACCCAAAACAAAACCGCGTCAATCATTTCTGGTTCATGCACACTCATCGATCACTTTATTAGGTACGCCTTGTTACTACACTCATTGTTCATTTGATCAGTTCCACTTACCGTATAGATGCACTTTGTAGTTCTACAATTACAGACTGTAGTCCATCTGTTTTTCTACATACTTTGTTAGTCCCCTTTACTCTTGTTCTCTAATGGTCAGGACCCTCACAGAACTACCATGGATCAGGTACTATTTGGGTGGTGGATCATTCTCAGCACTGCAGTGACACTGAGGTGTTAAACTCCAGCAGCACTGCTGTGTCTGATCCACTAATACCAGCACAGCACACGCCTACACACCACCACATCACTGTCAATGCAGTGCTAAAAATGATCCACTATCCAAATAGCACCTGATCTGTGCTGGTCCTGATCATTAGAGAACGAAGTAAAGGGGACGAACAAAGTATGCAGAGAAACAGACGGACTACAGTCTAATTACAGAACTACAAAAAGTGATAAAATATGACAGGTGGAACATATAAAAAGGAGATGTAACTAAAAGTGACCGATGTGAAAGGAAGGTAATAATGGCCGCCATTACTGCAACTAAGAAGACCATGAGTCTGGTCTGCTCTTGAAATCTGTTTTTGAATTTCTTTTTGGACATTTTAATGTTAGTGTGTGCCACTTTAAGATTACATCATGCCAGAGCTGATATTATTGATCAATGGTCTAAAAGCATTGATTATGTGAAAAGTGGAGTTGGAACAAGATTGAGGATGTGTTTGTTTTTGTGTGAGAGAAAAAAATATATATTCACAAAAGCAAAATTAAGTGATCGATGGGTGTATTGCTGCTACAGAAAAGTAAAACTCCATGTATTCTGGTCCGAGCGAGATATTAAACATAATGATATGATTTACTAATACAAAAATACCCGATGACTGACTCAAAAGAGTGCAAGTCCATGACTCTAACCCACACATGCAGACAGATTCCATAAACTCTATTTCTCAGCAATGGGCAGGAGTGTATTAGTGAGACAGAATTTCTAAAAAAACCACAGGGATTGATAAGTTTCCCTTCATTGTTTGAACAGTCAACACATTCAGGAACACACAAAAAAACCTAACAGTTTTCAGCAGGAGTTCTCAGGTCCATCTTTGGGGAACAACTTTCACAACTTTCCCCCATTCATAAACCAAGATCAGATTAGGCATATTCCACCAGGAGCTCCATGTTCCACAGTGACGCCTGGATCTGATGCAACTTTCCCAGAGAAGAATGTACTACGGGGCAGTGCTACTCTTCCATGTCCTTTCATCTGACTCATGTCTGTTCGATGATGTGACTCAATTGGAAGAATCAACCTCAGTCTGGAGCAACCTCTCCCTTAAAAATCACAAAAAAGTGGCAGACCCACCCCGGAATAGTCTAAAACAACATCTAAAAAGCCACCGAGACATAACGACTACGATTTGAACTCTAATTCCATGGTTACCTCAGCAACTTAATGTTTACACCGGTCTATTTGTGCTGGGAGATTCTGAATAAAGAATGGTTTGCATTTGTGGCATGGTTAGTAAATTAGCCATCATTTCATCTAAGGTTAATTTGCTCTTTCAGAACAACTACTGGTTCTGCCTGCTATGCAAATGCAGTTTAGCCAGACAAACCTCTGGCTAAACACTGGGGTTTTGTTGGGAATCCATCTCACTTGTCAACCTGGCTTGATTGGTTTTTAGGAAGCCAAGCCAACATGGCATCAATGAGTAAAAAGGTATTTACACAATCTAAACACTCAGATGCAAGTGTGGCCCAAATCAAACTCTACTTATGTTATTCTGCAGGCGTGTAACAATACACTGACTAGTGATGGACTAGATCATATCAAAATGGCATTAAGTGGGCCAATTAAAGCCATTTTGAAATTATTCGGCAATGGCCGATATCTGTACTCACGAAGCTGAGACACGCATGTTCATTCAGTAGTCTAAACTTCAGAAGTCAGTATTCTTTGCATTATTCTTGTGAATTTAGTCTTTAAAAGCAAATCTACTGGCTATTTTACAGCCCGTACAGCCACTCATTGCATTTAACGTTTATCCTCCATGCTTAAGTAATGGTTCGCCACTGCAAACACAGGTCTATGTTGCAATGAATTATTTCCACATCCTGTCTCCAAAGTGAGTCATCCATTGTCCTACACATGATTGTAGATGACCTGATGCTTCTCTGTTAAACAGCCAAAACATGATAAATTGCAACATAAATTGCAAAATGACTGCAGCTCTCTTTCTGGGGTTTTCATGTATAGCAACAATCCAACTTGTCCACTATAGTCAAGCATTTAAAAACCTTTTGCAGTACTGCCAAAAAAAACCACCATAGCCATCACCATAATGTATGGTAGTCATTTAGCAGACGCCCTTACCCAGAGCCACTTACAACTGATACAACAATCACAACCAAATAATGAGTTAAGGGTCTGGCAGAGGCAGCTCGATCGGCCAGTCACCGGAATCAGCCGGTTTTTAGTGTGATCGGGCTGATCGTTCTCATAAATTCTGTGCTGGTCACATCTACACTTGTGCAGCACACAACAGCAGCATAAACACAGCCCCACAAACAACACTTTTACTAACTTTAATTCAAAATTCGGTTCATGTCTGTATGGAGCTTAAAACACAACCCAGCCACTCGCCGGTTTGTTTATGAGACCGCTGCTGACATGTTCATGATGAGCAAGTGTTAGATTCCAGCTGTGTTTTAAGTCCTACTTATATAGCATGATACTAATGAAGGAGTAGGGATAGTAATGAGGGAGTAAGGATTTATTTTGGACACAGCCATGTCTAAGCTCTTCAGAGCAATAGCAAAAAGCTGTGGAGGAACAACTCCGAAAACGTTCGTAACAAGGAATTTAATAAGGCAGTTAAAACAGCATCACCCTGCTGAATTTGTGTGGAATTTGACAAAACTAACAAAGGCAAAGAGGTTAAGCTAAAGCTAGCGAGAGCAAGGCACAAGCCAGCAGGCCCTGCCATCTTTCGTTTTCTTTACGCTGTCATTTCTAATTCTTAGGCAGGAAGAAAATCAGAATCGATGCATCTCTGATATGGTCCAGCATCTTAACCACGAAGCCACCACAGTCCCGACAACGACACACAGTCTTATCCAAACTGACAGTGTGGCTACAGGTTTTCATTTCGGCACAGCAGGCGCTACACCCGAGTCTACTTGTTGTACCACTTGGTCTCGAAATGACTGAGAAGATGCATCATGTGTGTACCTGCTGAGCAGACGAGCTGCTTGTAAAAAAAAAAAAGAAAACCTTGGTGTAAAGAATAAGGAAAGACAGGACTGCCCAATGTCAAGCACAAGCATGTGCACAGGTCACACGTACAAGGCCAGTCAACACAATATCTTGAGCTTTGTGCAATGCAAATGCTACATCTTAATTTAAATGGGTGCAATGTGTGTACTACTGTGTTCAACACAGCACAGCAAGGGACTGTGGTCGCCTAGCGGTTAAGGTACTGGACTATGGACCAGAAGGTCCAGGGTTCAAATCCCACCTTTGCCAAGCTGCCACTGGTGGGTCCTTGAGCAAGTCCCTTAACCCACAATTGCTTGGCTTGTAAGACTGTATCAGTTCTAAGCTGTTCTGGATAATGCCATAACTGTAAATGTAGATTACGAGTATTTGTTTTACTAGATGGACTAGATAAGAGTGTGTGTCTGACAGGGTGCATACAGAAGCTTAAATGCATGTAAACAGGCCAGCCAGGCAGTGCAATTCAGCATCAACTGCCAGCCTACTGTTCAGAACAAGCAGTGCCGAGTTGGAGTTATCGGCACCGAGAACTAACTGCACAACTTCAAATTCCCAACGAGTATTTGGATCGCAGCATTTTGCCAGCCCTCTGGTGCGTGCATGTCTGATCAAGTATCCATTGTACTCACTGTTCCCGCTCCAAGACTTGAGAAGAGACTTGATGCTGATCTCAAAGAATACAGAATCCTGCAGACTCAACATGATGGAAGCCCAAGAATACGTGGAAAAAGTGTCACAATTCACTGGCCAGTCCTGCTGGCACAGATCTGATCCTGACCCTGTCCCACCACTAGCGAGTCAAGCCGGCGAACGCTCCTGCACCGACGTGCGTATGTAAGGTGCTCATTATTTACACCACTTGGCATCATAAGGGAGTGCATTCTGCTGAACCCATACACACTGATCAACTGCAGGACTGAGAGAGAAGCTGGTGATGAAGCAAGAGTTAAGAGTGAAAACACCCTAGTGAGAGCAGCAGAGGCAAAACAGCAAGAGGTCAAAAACCAAAAATGCGTAATTCCAAAGAGTGCGCTGAAAGTTTGTTGCAGTGTTTAAGCGCTAGGGAGGAACTGTGAAGCCTCCCAGCACAGAGCAGCGATATTCCACTTCTTTCTTTTCCTGTGTGCGCAAAGCACTGGTGCTCAAACGCTACACTCGTTCTCTCTCCCCATTCGCTCAAAGCCAACCCCTCCTCAAAGTCCCGCTAGCTAGCACTTGCTCTCTGGGCCTGTAAAGACGACGCTTGTTTCATTGGCACAGAGAGAAGAGGGGAGGAGGGTGATGTCATCAGCACGCTGCAATAGCTAACTGGCTCATCTCCAGCGCTTCAAACCGTACCGCTACCGCTCGTTCTCCCGCTCCCTTCCTATTCTTTCCATTCACCCGATCCCACTACCAGACCCAGCGCAGGCATACATCCTGTACACACAGCGATGCTGATGCGTCATCACCGACTGCAGCACAGCAGGGAGGGAGAGCAGCGGAGAAAGACGGCGGCAGAGCGCGATGACGCAAGTCAGTCATTCATGAGCGCACACGGTATTGTGCACTTGCACACCACGACACGTGTGGAGAGGCAGCACATCAAGACGCATTTCCAGCCACCCACACCCAATTCGTTCATTTCTTTTCCATTTCAAACAGGATGGGAGCTTTCTAAAAAAGACCCAACTTTCCCCAACCTTAAAAAAGCCACCGTCAAACAATTATTCCGAACTTCTGGAAACTTGAATATACGCGAACACCCATGATATGCAAGAGTCCCTTCTGGGTTTAGGGATGATGAAATCTACCGGTCACTGCGTCTTCTGAATAGCTAGTCTAAAACTACATCCCACCAACAAAAGCGTACACATGTATCCAAAGATCTTAGGTCAACAAACTGTATTATTCAAACACAGGCATGTTCCAAACAGTCCAATCAACTTCCGTTCACTTTAATGACCATGGTCTTCATTAGTTATAACAGGAACATAAATATAATAATTCCTGTTATAATTCATTATAACAGAAAATAAACTGTCCTTTAACTCCTAACGTTGCGGCCATAAACAGCGAGTCACCTCGACAGCCAATCAATGCTGCGAATCCACGAGCAGAGGTGGGAGTTAAGAGTCCCAGAAGGTTCTGTGGGAGAAACGTTTTGTCACCAAGTGACTTCTTCAGTCTCAGCTAGTTGGAAAACTTCCCCAATCTTATATACAGCACCTTTGCATAACGACTGGTACCAGCACCATTACATAATGGGACCGGTGATCAGTTTAATATGCAGATTACCATATCTATTAATGATAATGGCCACGTGTGCCATTCACACAGGATTGGGGAAGGGCTGCGATGGCTCCATTGTAAGATGGTGAGAGGTGTACTCTGAGGCCCCCTCCTCGGTTCAGGGATGGACGTTCCCACTTTACAAAAATGGCTTCTTTTACTCCACGTTCAAACTATCGTTCCTTCCTATTCAAGATCTGCACATCTTCATCCTTGAAAGAGGGGCCACTGGCCTGTAGGTGTGAGTCCTGACCTGATGAGGTAGGTCTTCTATGTTGTGCCATCCGTTTCGCCAGCCAGAGTACACCTCTCACCTTCTTACAATGTCGCTATCACAGCTCTTCCCTAATGCTGTGTGAATGGCACACGTGGCCATTATCATTAATGGCCATGGCAATCTACAATATAAACCCCAACTGTTCGTCTCAATTTGCCTTCATCAAGTTTGCCAACTGACTTGAATCTTGAACCCCGTTTACACTAGGTCATTTCATGCATCTTGAGTATCAAGACCAAGTGCCAAGCAACCTAGAAATGCATGGGTAAGTGCCCCCCACAACGTGTTTATATCCAATTTGAACCCAATTGATCAAGCCACCTTCAGGAGGTGGCTTTAGATGCATTGTATCCACATATTAAGCAAGTGTAAACAACTTTCAGCTTCAGAAGCTAATCTGATCATATGTATAAAAACACTTTCAGCAGAATCTGTATTCTGAACTTTGAATTTAGAAAAATCACAGCAAAATACTCTCCCACATAGGCTGGGCATCCAGGAGTCTATGGAGTGACTAACCCAAGTTTGAAATGTTTTGGGTCCAATCATTGACGATGTTATTTATGGTCATTAAACCATTGCTAAACAACAAATATCACGGAGGCCCAGGACTTCTGCTCAGTAGAAGTCTTGCACAATCAAATTTAACTTCTTGGCAAATCAAGGCCTTAGAGTTTATTGTAACCATGCTTATTTTCAAAATTAATTATTTATTAATTAATCTCATGTCAGCATCAATGTTTATGCTCATGACAGAAGCAGGGTTACAGCTGTACACAAACCCACTCACACAACTCAGAGGCACCAATTAACCCAACTCGTGTCTCTGAAATGTAGGAAGAAACCGGAGTGCCTGGAGAATAACCATGGGGAGAATATGCAAACTCCACTCCACAAGGTGGTGTTCAGGGTCAGGATTGAACCATGGAGCTGTGAGGTGACAGTGTTAGATAAATAAGACAGAGCCAAAAAGTACTTTGTAATTATATGACTTATTATTAATCACATTTTATGCCCCGAGACTCACACACAGCAATATTATTTCAAAGCACAAGTTAAAGAAACAAAAACACACAGACGTATGAATGCTTTTACTTTATCCCACTAACCGTAATTTAATCATCTGACATTACTAACCCTCTGTGTTCTCAAATACCAACAAACACAAAACCAGGACTACACCTAATAATCTCCCACTCACTCCCTTCCACCCCTAAAGCAAAAAGCTAGTGCTTATCTGACTTGATCTTGCCTAAAACAACATAAAATAGTACAAGTTCATATTGGCTGCCCAGTTTAAAACTGCTTTCTTTTCTCTCTCCGCTCACATTTTCTCCATCACATGACCAGCCCTCCCTACTGAAGCAATGCAAAGCAGGAGGGCAGCATTGTAAACAAACACGGCGTACAAAGGCCTGCATTGTGGCTGGACACTGCACCACAGCCTCAGTGAGAAACGGGGCCTTCAGAAAACATGCTCACCCAAACATACAGACAGACACACAATAGCCTGAGTCTGATCTGTAGATGCAAAAAACATTTGAGAAGACGATCATGTTCTCGTTCTTGTAAACTACATTAACAATGTCCCAGTCTTGCCCTCCCCATCATTACAATACCATTATCTAATACCATAGCTTTATAGTCCAATGATTATGACACTGACCGAATCTAAGCTTGATAAGCCTCAACTAACAAACGTCTGAAATAAATAAAACCAGAATATTTCCATTCAGCAGGGCTCTACAGTGTGAGCGTTTTGTTCGTATTTGCACCTTTTTTTGAAGAAATGCGAATGGAATATTTATTTAGGAGCACCCGAGTGCACCACCACTTTTACCTTATATTCATCGGGTCTGTCTCAATACCTAGTGCCCTTGCTCCCTACTTGCTATGTGGGACGTTCTCTTTGTAGAGCTTTAAATGACAGTGGAACCCTTAGATTGGTTAATGAGACAGTCTACAGAATTAGATTGTTCACGCCCTCTGAACACGCTCAGTGTATGCATGTACCGTATTTTTCGGACCATAAGGTGCACTTAAAATCCTTTAACTTTCTCAAAAATCGACAGTGCGCCTTTAAATGCGGTGCGTCTAATGTATGAATTAATTCTGGTTATATGCTTTCCTGACCTAGAACCGATTGATATTGTAGATGGTACACGGCGCTCATAAATCTGTCAAAATGTTTTAGCACGGTCTTTGGTAGGTTACGAAGCTTACGGCAACCATAGTGCGCAGCATCGCGGAGTAATACGGTATGTGCTTCAGCATTAGGGTACGTGCATTCATTCATTTATTTATTTTCGAAGCGGATTTCAAACTCAGCGCTATCAGTCACGCAGTACAACATGGACATAGAGCAGCTGCGAGAGAATTCAACATTAACGAATCAATGGTACGGAAGTGGAGGAAGCAAGAGACCCCTGGTCGCCAGGTTAAAGACCAAAACTGAGCTTCTGACGGAACTTAAGAGTTTTGTTTCATTTCATGCGCCTTATAACCCGGTGCGCTTTATGGTCCGAAAAATACGGTACTTCGTTTTACAGGTCTCAATTCCAGTCTTCGGTATTTAAGAAAATTTTAAACTTTATGTGTCTTTCTGAAGGAACATTGTAACAAATTTTTGACAAGAGTGATAAAAGTAGGGCTGGGAAATATAACAATATTTTATTGTATCGTGATAGAGTCACTTTAATTATGGGATAATATTTGAAAAGTAGTCAGAATTTTCACTGCTGGTGCATTTTGTTTGCAATCACATGTCTCAAGAGAAATATCGTGAAAGTGTCTTTAAATATCGTGATATAATATTTTTACCATTCTTCCCACCCCATTTGGAATTGACCGAATAATGTAGTCATCCATTGTTTGTGTTGTATAACATTCTACAGTAAATTCGTCATGTTCAACAGAATATAAACAATATTTAAATCAAAATTAACCTTATATCTTCACTTATCACTCAGGAGTAAAAAAAGTACCTTAGCTTTGCAGAAAGTGATATACACTGCCTGACAAAAAATAATAATAAAATAAAATAAAATAAAATAAAATAAAATAAAAGACATCACCTGCATTGGTTATGTTTCAGCTGGCAGCAAGTTATTTAACCATAACTGATGCAGTGAGTAGCTTCTCATTTGTTAAACAACCATGGTGAAAGACACATCCTGTGGTCGCAGAAAATGTTAATCTCTTTCAGAAGGGTCAGATTGTGAAAGAGTGGTTCTGGGAGCATGAGACATCATTTTCACACATGGATTGGCCACCACAGAGTCCAGATCTGAACCCCATTGAGAATTTTTGGGATGTGCTGGAGAAGACTTTGCACAGTGGTCCAAATCTCCCATCAACACAAGATCTTGGGGAAGCATTAATGCAACTCTGGACAGAAAATGTTGTGACATCGCAGAAGCTTGTGGAAATGATGCCACAGCAAATGTGTGCGGTTATCAAAGTTAAAGGCGGACCAGCAAAATATTAGTGTATGACAATCAACCGATATGAAAAAAAATAATAATAATTTTTTTTTCAATAAGAACAGCTTCCCCAAATGTACCTTTCTTATACAAATAAGCTATGTTACATGTGCAATGAGCAAAGTTGGATAAGTTCCTGACCCTGCCTTGAGGAAAAACACACATTCAACACTTCTAACCCCATGCTTTGCTGAACAAAATGTTTAAATTAATTAAACCCAAAAAAAAGAATGAGTTTGTGCTCGTAGATGTGGTCAACTTCATATCTGGAGCATGCAGTTTGTCAGTGTTCTTCAAGCACTGACAATATCCTCCATATTCTCAGAAAAGCATATTGTTCATCACGAAACGATAAAATACCATCATATTGTCCACCCTTACCCAATAACTATTAAAAATATTAAACTTGGGGAGAACCCAAACCAAATAAGAGTAATATTTTAGCTAATCCAAGCATAACTTTGTGGGTTCAGCCATGTTAAACCAATTAATTTACACCTGTTTGCATGGCTTTAGCAAGCCGTGGGCTGTGTATGCCAGTTGTGAAACTGACAAATAATGGGTATCCTTGCAGCAGTGAAGCACGTCTCAACATGCACCAGATAAGATGCAAGTTTAACTGAATATTCTGCTCGCCATGAAGAGAGCTTAAACTTGAAACCAAGGGTTTTCCCTCTTTAGAATTATGGAAGTCACTGCTTTAATGCAGTAAATGGAAACAATATTTTTTAAAAGATTTAAAGTTGTGGCCGCATCCAGAGACTGGATTACATGACAAGGCTTTAAGAAGCTACAATCAGTTTTAGAAAATGATGTCATGTAGTAGGCGGAAGAACGCCCCAGTTTATCTATATTGCCCATTTTGGCTCCCAGAAACAGCGTTTTCCCAAGCAATAACATGTCTGGGTTGTGCTGTAATGTCTAAAAATGTTCCTGGCTCTGAATCCAGTACTCAGCTGTGAAAAATGGTCATCCTTAATGTAATTTAATACAACTACTGAAATATTTTTATTAGGGTTTAGTTATTTCTTGCCATGTCTGCTGATTTGTATAATACTGTGCAAAAGTTTTAGGCCATTAGATAGTTGCAGCATTGTTGGACATATTTATTTCTCAATCTCTTACTAGAAAACAACAAGAAAATCCAGGGAATTGGTAGGCAATATTAAAAGACTATACCCTACAGAAGCTGTTCTTCTGATTTGTTTTCCAACAGCATCTGGCAGCTTCATCAGGATGCCAAATTGACCCTTCTACAGTCTGAAAGCTTGATCAAAATGGGAATAGCTTATTCAAGTGTTAAATAGGTGTTAGCTGATAGATTCCTATCAGATGTAGGAATGTTAAAATATCTACAGGTGTATTATGATTAAATAAGTCTCATATTTTCCCAAAGAAGCTAAATCAGGAATGGTCTTTTTGGAATGGTAGCAGCCAAGAAACCACTTCTTCGGTAGGGGAACAGGGTGAAAAGGCCAAGATATGGTAAAGCTCACAAAGCTTGGAATGACGATCAGTGGAAAGAGTATTATGTGGCGAGTATTATGGGTCCAATCTTCGACATTATAGATAGTCATAATGCCATTGGTAAAACATCACATCTAATGGTGGACGAAGACTTTTTCTGCTTTGTTATTGAAATGAACTTCAGAAGCATCTCTCCTTTTATGTTGCCAAATATTCCCTTAAATGGTCTTTACTGATCTGGGTTAGGCTTATTACATAACGTGTGGCAGCTTCGCCTCATCAAAATCATAAGCGTCAGTCTGGTGCGTCCAATACAGCACCTCGTGTACACAGTCTGGGCTCAACCATTTGAGATTGAATATCATTTTCCCCCAGTGATGGGATTTATCTGATGCATTTTCTTGGTCTGGCTTGTTTCTTTCGGTTTGCCATTTGTCCTTCACATTTGAGTTTATTATGGGTTTGAAGTCTGTTTGTGGCATCTGGAATATCTGGAATAAGTGCAGGAGGCCCAGCCCTTTTGTGTAATCTAGCTAGTACTGCCAAGGTAACAATGCAAGAATTATCCAACCTCTCTCATGTACACACTCCGCCCACACTTACTGTCTGTGTTTGGGGTAAATATTAAGATCCTGCTCACTGCTCCTGGAACGCTGGTCTTCTGTCAATAAACTAAGGCTTTAAAAAGAGAGTGATCACAGACTTACAGGTGACAGAGCACATTGCTTGCTTTCACACCATCCCAAACGCATTAGAGAGAGATGTAAAACTTGATTCACGACTCAATTCACAATATGATATTCTCCAATTGTTATAATGGCTAAACAGTGAATTGTCACAATTTCTATTCCCTGCAATTAAAAAAAATAAAATAAAATAAATAAATGACCAGTTATGGTAAATGCATGTGAGGAATGCTTGACAAAATTGTGAAATGAGGCAGACTTTAGATAAAATAAAATTAAAAAAAACACACACACAGATATACAGCAAAGCAGCATTTGAGACAGGTCTTTTGTGCACATCTGTTACATAAAGGTACTCACAGCACAGCAAGTACAAAATAACTCTATAAAGCTGAGCTGGTTGTAAAGTGGCAAGCAATTAGCACCACAAACTTTTATTTCATCTCAGTTCACGTGACTAGAATCGAGGGCTGTCTGTCTTGTAAATGAGCTTCTCATGCAAATATTTAGCACAGTGCATCACTACCAGAGTATGCAACAAACACACACAGACACATTTGTGTCTATGTCAAAAAGCCAAATCCATCTAAACAATGAATTGCTTAAGCAGTAGTGCTGGGCGATACACCAGTTCGTCTGATATACTGGTTTTAATTACACGTATATTATGAACTTCTCATATACTGCCATGCAGCAGCATAGCAAAAACAATAGCTGTAAGGCTTCAACGGGCAGTATATTACACGGGACGAGTCAACGAGTATTGCTAGTAACTCTAATAAAATATCACAATCAGTGAGTGTGTTTACATGCTCTTTGCCTTCAATTCTGTGGCGCGTTTTATTCCGAGGTTGGCAGATCCAGTGAGAAAAAAAACCTCATCACAGTCAATGAAAAAGAGGACAATTAAAGCAAGGTATTTAGAATAGGCCGACCCGGCAACTGTGTCCAGATAGGCATCGCACGCATGCTGCAGACTGAAATCGGAAAGCTGGTATAAAGCTATGAGTAATCCTATTACAGGAGTAAAATCCAGCTGTATCTGATTTAATAATTCACCAGATAATTACTGCATGGGTGATTATGTTTCAGCTGGCAACAAGTTATTTAACCCTAACTGATACAGAGAGTAGCTTCAGTTGTTAAACAACCATGTCGAAAGACACATCCTTTGGTCATGGAAAAAATGTTAACCTGTTTCAGAACAATCAAATTATTGGCATGCATCAAGCAGAGAAAACATCTAAGGAGATTACTGAAACTACTAAAACCGGGTTAAGAACTGTCCAACGCATTATTAAAAAGTGGAAGGACAGTGGGGAAACCATCTTTCGAGGCAGGACTGTGTTCGAAAAAAGGAAATCTTGAATGACTGTGATCGGCGAAACATTAGGTGAAATCAAATCGTAGCAAAACAGTAGAACTCTGGGATATGTAGTGAAAGTAAGTGCATTTCCACACGCACAATGCGAAGGGAACTCAAGGGATTGGGACTTAACAGCGATGTAGCCTTAAAACCACTTGTCAGTGAGACTAACTGGCCAAAACGGCTTCAATTTGCTAGGGAGCATAAAGATTGGACTCAGGAGCAATGGAAGAAGGTCATGTGGTCTGATGAGTCCAGATTTACCCTGTTCCAGAGTGATGGTCGGATCAGGGTAAGAAGAGAGGCGGCTGAAGTGATGAACCCATCATGCCTAGTGCCTACCGTACAAGCCTGTACGGGCAGTGCTATGATCTGGGGTTGTTGCAGTTGGTCAGGTCAGGTCCAGCAACATAATGTGCCCAAAGAATGAGGTCAGCTGACTACCTGGATATACTGAACAACCAGGTTATTCCATCAATTTATTTCTTCTTCCCTGATGGCACGGACATATTCCTAGATGCCAGGATTCATCAGGCTCAAATTGTGAAAGAGTGTGGTAACCAATGCATGTGATCTCTCATGCTCCCTGAAGCAGAGTCCAGACCTGAACTCCATTGAGAATCTTTGGGATGTGCTGGAGAAGACACTGCGCAGTGGTCCAAATCTCCCATCATCAATACAAGATATTGGGGAAAAATTAATGCAACATTGCAGAAGCTTGTGGAAACGATTCCACAGCAAATATGAGCAACAATCAAAGCTAAAGATTTTTGGCCATATAGGACTAAAAAAATAGCATGCAATTAAACCCACTCAGCGAAGCCAAAAGCTCAGATATCGCTTGAAGAAGCATTTTCTCAAGGCACTGCATACGAGAGGAAAAGCAAGGGGTGGAGTGACATTACAAACTCAGTAGTAATCCAGTCGAGAGAGATGGGTTTGGAGAAGTGATTACAATGACTGGATTTCAAGTCTTGCCAGAGCAAAAATAAGGCACTGAAGGCTTTTGAAAGCATTTCAATGATACTGACATATATTATGTAATTTTGTGGGGTGTAAAACACTCTACAGTAATCAAAGCCTTCATTATATACATGATTTTTTTAAAATATTCTATGACCATCTGACAGTAGAACAAGCTACAGACCTATATAGAAGCCCAGTAACACCAATGAAAAAATAAATAAATAAATAAATAAATAAAAAGTGTTATATACCATGAAACAGCCCATGTAGGAACAGGACTCGTCTTAATGACCTAGTTATTGTGGAAGATGGAGTTATTGTGGAACTGCTGTAGCACAGCAGTAGGCGAGCAGAGCTCTCAGACAAGGTTCTACTGCATAATTTATATAATGCACCTGTCTCCGATGCACCCCTACTAATGACCTATAATGGCCAAAATAAACACAGGCTCAAACCCTCCAGACAGTGTAAGAGATACTATGTTCACGTCATCATTAGGGCTGTCAAAACATAATCGCAATTCAAAGGTTCCTCATGTTACTCATAGAAATCCCTTATTTGAATGTCAAATCATTAGTAGCCTGAACCAGCCAGGAACGATTGCATAATCACATACCAACACGGCAACCAACCGCTCCTGTTTGCTAATGGTGTGGCCTGTAAATAAAGCAGTAATAGATTCGAACAATTTGGGAAAAGTCCTGACAAGACCAAGGCATTTGAAAAGTGCTGCGTCAGAAAGAACACGTTTAGGAGTCCACAAGCACTATTCATACTGACGAGCTTCTGATTCTGAACCATCCTCAACGAATGACTTTAGAACCTGACTACAAGTTTAGAGCTCCCAGCTTTAGAGCAACAAGCAAAAACAAAACTAACCACATTTACGTGTAAAGAGATGCACCCAACGATGGAAGTGACAAGAGTAATGGAGACGACTTTCAAAAGTTGGAACAAGCATTTAGCCCACACGACTCATACCCAATCAGGTTTCTGTGAGCAACTGGATAGCTTCGATTTCTCTTAACTTGTACTTCCACATTCCATGGATAATTACATCGACTCTTAAAATAAAAATAAACAAAACACTGTGGGTTTGAATGCTTGCACATTTTAAACGCTCAACACGCCCACCTATGGTAATACAGGATATAACATTGCTTTAAAAAAAAATTATGTCCATTGCTCTCATTGACTAGCTATTACAATTTTAAAAACAGATTTAAAATTCCAATTCAAATTTTTTCCTTCTCAATATGCTCTTAAATAATACAGCATAACAACCAAGTACATACGTTGCATTAGCTATTACACACTCAATGGGTCACTTTATTAGGTACACCTGTACAACCACAAGTATCTAATCAGCCAATCACATGGCAGCATCTCCAAGCATTTAGACATGTAGACATGGGGCGTGTCTGAAATGGTCCACTCGTTTACTCATTCACTGATCACTATATACAGTGGTGTGAAAAAGTGTTTGCCCCTTCCTGATTTCCTATTTGTTTACATGTTTGTCACACAAGTGTTTTGGAACATCAAACCAATTTGAATATTAGTCAACAAGTAAAGACAAAATGCAGTTTTTAAATGGTGTTTATTATTAATGAAGAAAAAATCCAAACCTACATGGCCCTGTGTGAAAAAGTGACTGCCCCCCTTGTTAAAACATAACTTTGGTTTATCACACCTGAGTTCACTGTCTCTAGCCACACCCAGGCCTGATTATTGCCACACCTGTGATCACAATATCACTTAAATAGGACCTGCCTGACAAAGTGCAGTACACCAAAAGATCCTTAAAAGCTACACAGCATGCCGCGATCCAAAGAAATTCAGAAACAATTGAGAAAGAAAGTAATTGAGATCTATCAGTCTGGAAAGGATTATAAAGCCATTTCTAAAGCTTTGGGACTCCAGTAAACCACAGTGAGAGCCATTATCCACAAATGGTGAAGACATGGAACAAAGGTGAACCTTCCCAGAAGTGGCCGGTCGACCAAAATTACCCAAAGAGTACCGTGACGACTCATCCAAGAGATCACAAAAGACCCCACAACAACATCCAAAGAACTACAGGCTTCACTTGCCTCAGTTAAGGTCAATGTTCATGACTCCACCATAAAAAGGAGACTGGGCAAAAATGGCCTCCATGGCAGAGTTCCATGACAAAAACCACTGATGAGCAAAAATAACATTAAAGCTCATCTCAATTTTTAAAGAACACATCTTGATGATCCCTAAGACTTTTGGGAAAACATTCTGTGGACTGACGAGATAAACACTGAACCCTTTGGAAGGTGTGTGTCCCATTACAACTGGCAAATAAGTAACACAGCATTTCAGAAAAAGAACATTATACCAACAGTAGAATATGATGGTGGTGGTGGTGGTGTGATGGTCTGGGGCTGTTTTGCTGCTTCAGGACCTGGAAGACTTGCTGTAATAAATGAAACTATGAATTCTGCTGTCTACCAAAAAATCCTGAAAGAGAATGTCTGGCCACCAGGCCGTGATCTCAAGCAGAAACGAACCTGGGTTCTGCAGCAGGACAATGATCCAAAACCCACCAGCAAGTCCACCTCTGAATGGCTGAAGAAAAACCAAATGAAGACTTGAGTGGCCTAGTCAAAGTCCTGACCTGAATCCTATTGAGATGCTGTGACCTGACCTTAAAAAGGCCGTTCATGCTCGAAAACCCTCCAATGTGGCTGAATTACAAAATTCTGCAAAAATTCCTCCACAATGCTGTAAAAGACTCATTGCAAGTTATCACAAACACTTGGTTGCAATTGTTGCTGCTAAGGGTGGCCCAACCAGTTATCAGGTTCAGGGGACAATCACTTTTTCACACAGGGCCATGTATGTTTGGACTTTTTTCTCCCTTAATAATAAACACCTTCATTTAAAAATTGCATTTTGTGTTTACTTGTGTTGACTAATATTTAAAGTGGTTTGACGTTCCGAAACACTTGTGTGACAAACATGCAAAAAATAGGAAAATAAGGAAGGTGGCAAACACCTTTTCACACCACTGTAGTGTGTTCTGTGTAGTACACTATATAGCAACAAACGAGGGAATTCGGACAACTTACTTACACCGGAAACAAATTATCTTGACCTTTCGTCACATAAACCAAGTGAAACATCAACAAGCCTACCAGTGCTGTCACAAGACTTCGGAGTAAGACAGGTTAGCGATGTTTTCATTTAGCTGACAGAGCTAATTTATGGTTTACTTTATGTTTCGTACTTCTATTTGTACACCAAATTCGTCACTCCGGTGGTTTCGGATTTATCCGTCATCTTTGCAGAGTAAAGCCGAAGGACACCGCTATGCATTGTGGTAACCTAGTCCATAAGTAGTGTAGATCAGTTGTCCACTATTATTTATGGTGCATTATGGGTAACAATATAGGGAATCGATTTGTCCACTGAGATTTTGGACAACCCTACAAAATGGCCGACACCCTAAATAGTAAACAGGGTGTGATTTCAGACCCACCTATGGTCAAGAGGACCTTCTGAAGTTCAAACCAAGCATCAGAATGGGGAAGAAAGGTCATTTAAGTGACTTTGAGAGTGCCATGGTTGTTGGTGCTAGACAGGTTGGTTTGATTATTTCAGAAACTGTTGATCTACTGGGACTCTCACACAGTCAGTGCTGGAGTTTACAGAGAATGGTGTGAAAAGAGAAAATATGCAGTGAGCTACAGATCTCTGGGCAAAAATGCCTGGTTGCCGCAAGAGAATGGTTTGAGTTGATAGAAAGGCATGAGAAACTCATAACTATCCGTTACAACTTGAGGTATGCAGAAAAGCATCTCTAAACACACAACACGCCGAATCTTGAAGCGAAGAACAGGCAAGTGAGGCTACAGTTCACACAGGATCACCAAACTTGGACAACAGAAGATTTGAAAACATTGTCTGGTCTGAGGAGTCTCGACTTCAGCTGCGACATTCAGATGGTAGGCTTAGAATTTGGCGTAAACACCATGAACACATGGATCCATCCTGTCTTGTATCAATGGTTCAGCCTGGTGGTGGTGTAACGGTGTGGGGGATATTTTCTTGGCACACTCAAACTTAATACCAATGGAGCTTTGGTTAAATGCCACAGCCTTTAATAGTATTGTTGCTGACCATGTGCGTCCCATAATCCTGCTGGAACTAGTAGTAGAAGATGGTACACTGTAGGCATAAAGTGCCATGTCACAAAGCTCAAATCATCTCAAGCTGGTTCATGGTTACTCAAATGGCCTCCACAGTCACCAGATATCAATCCAACTTCAATCCACTTCTGGGATGTGGTAGAACAAGAGAGTCGCGTCACGGATATGCAGCCGACAAATCTTCACCAACTGCATGAATCAACCTTGCTGAATCAATGCCATAAATAATTAATGACTATATATCATTGCTAATACAGAATACACTGAGTTTATTTCTAATATTTTACAATATGATGGAAGATGTGGGAATGGATGATGTCTTCTAAGGCAGGTTCTTTGAACAAGCACCAACTTCAGTACGGAGCTAGTGGTAAAGAGGCAGCTGTGCATTACAGTACAATACCATGTAGCATACAGAGGAAAAAGATTAAATTAATTCTGTCAAAGGCAGCCATATATGGGTAAACCACGCCCTGTTTGATTGAAAGTTGATGCTCTTGTCTCCAGACTGTCTGTGAAAGGATCCACCTCCCATGAGGTCAAAAAGGGAGTGCATTTCCTGTACTGGGCATTTCTACATAGAGAGCCACAAGAAATGAAAGAGAACAGGATACAGAAGAGCACAAAGTCCAATCAATAAAGGCTGTAACTTAAAACCGTGGAGTCATTCGCATCACGCTGATGCAACTCCAACCAAGAAGCAGTTTCTAGATTGGTTAATACACTTGCAAAGCAAAATAAGCTTTTTCAATGGCTCTCATCAACAGGACCTCCATATAGACTTTGGCAAATGCAATCTCCATTAGAAAGTGAATGCTGAGTGTCTAATTGCTGCACTACCACAGCATCCACAGCACTCAGCTGCACACGAGTCGGGATGACATCACCAGGTCAAGCTGGTGCCATCAGGCCACGAGGACTTTGCATACCTCGCAAGAACCAACTGCACCTGTCAGCAATGCAGGAATCGACAAACAGAGCTGCAGACAGAGGGAGGGAGAACGAACAAATGTGTTCCATTTTTCAAAGTTTATCTAGCCTGCTTTCTTTCTGCTAAACAGCACAGACAGCTTGAATCTACATTTAACACAAATGAAACACAGCCCTGTATAATCAGGAAATGCATCAGTGCGAGTCAAGTGTTTTAAAACTTATGTAAACAGGGTGTTGAACATAACATAAAATAGAGATAGCACCAGTTTTCTTAGTTACTCAGCAAACCACACTTTCACTCTTTATACTATCTGAATGTCACACACTGTTTACATTCTGCAGTCATCCGATTATTCAAATGGCCCCGTAAACAGCGTTCTCTGATTTCAGATTGGATTAAGGCCTAGAAATCAGATTAAGAAATCCAAAAAAGAGAGCTGAATTTTCTCTCGGTAATCAGATTTCTCAGAGAATATACAGTGGGGCAAAAAAGTATTTAGTCAGTCACTGATTGTACAAGTTCTCCTACTTCGAAAGACGAGAGAGGTCTGTAATTTTCATCATGGGAGACAAAATAAAAAAAAAAAAATTTCCAGGAAATCACATTGAAGGATTTTTAAAGAATTTAATTGTAAATCATGGTGGAAAATAAGTATTTGGTCACCCACAAACAAGCAAGATTTCTGGCTCTCAGACATGTAACTTCTTTAAGAAGCTCTTCTGTCCTCCACTCGTTACCTGTATTAATGGCACCTGTTTGACCTCGTTATCTGTATAAAAGACACCTGTCCACAGCCTCAAACAGTCAGACTCCAAACTCAAGACCAAAGAGCTGTCGAAGGACACCAGGAAGAAAATTGTAGACCTGCACCAGGCTGGGAAGAGTGAATCTACAATAGGCAAGCAGGTTGGTGTGAATAAATCAACTGTGGGAGCAATTGTAAAAAAAATGGAAAAAGACATACAAGACCATTGATAATCTCCCTCGATCTGGGGCCCCACGCAAGATCTCATCCTGTGGGGTCAAAATGATCATGAGAACAATGAGCAAAAATCCCAGAACTACACAGAGGGACCTGATGAATGACCTGCAGAGAGCTGGGACCAAAGTAACAAAGGCTACCATCAGTAAACCACAACGCTACGCCGAGAGGGACTCAGATCCTGCAGTGCCAGGCGTGTCCCCCTGCTTAAGCCAGTACATGTCCAGGCCCGTCTGAGGTTTGCCAGAAGAGCATATGGATGATCCAGAAGAGGATTGGGAGAATATCATGTGGTCAGATGAAACCAAAATAGAACTTTTTGGTAAAAACTCAACTCGCCGTGTTTAGAGGAAGAAGAATTCTGAGTTGCGCCATACCTACTGTGAAGCATGAGGGTGAAAACCAGTGCAATAATTCCACAAAGAGGAGGTGCGTACTGTACGCCGTCTGTGTCCCGGCCACAGTCCTACCGGACTACACTTCCCAGCAGCCATCTCTCCTTCAACGTCAGCTTTGTTTACATTCTGACTTTCTGATTTACTTGAGCTGTTTGTAGTTTGTCTCATTATTTATATACTCTGCATTTCCCGTGCTTGGTGTGAATTGTTTCGCTTGTGTGTTCCGTGATGTTATGGTTTCGATCCCTGTTCGGTTTCCCTCTTCCTCGTGCTCGTATCACGACAATGCTGTTTGAGTTTTGGGGTAAACAACAACGTTCTGCTAGGTTCGCAGCTAGGGGATTTACTGTACAGGCAAAATCAAAAGCAAACAAAACCAAGCCACACACTTCAGCCCGCTAAGGATTAATATCAAACACTACTTGCAAATATCATTATGGACTCGACAAGGATCAGTGCAAATCAATGCTCATAAGATGGCAACTAAGCATAGCATGTATCCTCTCAATGCAACCTCCACAAAGACCATGGCAACCACACAACACAATAAAAAATGTACAGATTTCTCGCTTTTCATGGTTTTCACCCTTATGTGAACAGATTCCTTTAATCGAGCTGTAAAAGCCACAATAATGCATACAGGCATCCGAGCTGTCCTTTTTGACAGAGTTTGGTAGGCATACCAAAACAAGAGGAACAGAAATAATACCAGTCATAGATTTTTATTTGATAGATTCTCTTATCAAATGAATTCTTAGTTTCACTTATAAGGCACTGCAATCTCTCTGATCACAGAAATCCCGACTGGCAAGTGAAACACAAAGAATGTGAACGTTTAAACGTTGCAGGTTTACAAATATGCAAACAAGCACATGATCACATACTTGAGCTAAAAGGAAGCAACACTGAAACCAGCACACATTTTCTGAGAGAAGAAAGAAGAAAAAAGATCAGATCGAAAGGCAAAAAAAGAGAACACGAGACCAAACTAGTGCAGCTCGGCAGGGGCTGGAGGTATAGGTGTGGTAGGGAATTATTTGGAAAAGGGTGCGGCTCTGGTTTGCTCTACTGGCAGCAAAATACAGTTAATGGGAATTTATTTTGTTTGCCGACAGCTGAACACTGAACCCAAGCAGCAGGGTTTGCCTAAGCACTGGTTTAAAAGAGGTCGTTTTCTAAATAAAGGCTATATAAAAAGATGGAGTGATGAGCCATAAAATTTAAACCACCTCCTTGTTTCTACACTCATTGTCCACTTTATCAGCTCCACTTCCCATATAGAAGCATTTTGTAGTTCTACTATTATAGACTGTAGGCCATTTGTTCTGGAGGTGGTTCATTCTCAGCACTGGAATGAAACTAACATGGTGGTGGTGTGTGTTGCACTGGTACAACTGGACCAGACTTAACAGAGTTGCTGAAATTTAAACACCTCAGTGTCATTGCTGGGCTGAGAACGGTCCACCAACCACAAATATTCAGCCAAGTGTCCAGATGAAGGACTAGAGTATGACCAACGCAGACTGTGCAGCAACAGACAGGCTCCCATCTGACTTTACATCTACAAAGTGGACTAAAAGTGCACAGTTGGACATCTACCCTAATGCTATTCAAGTAACTTACTGTCAAAAATATATTTTAATTTTTGCAAGTTCAGATATTCAGAAACTCAAACGATTATCCAGACCTTGCTGTTTTACTGAGGTCTAAAAGTAAGGTGATAGATACTCAGCTCAGATTAGAGAATAAGCAAATGAAATGAGATAAGACTGTCTTGACCTTAGGGGTGGGCGACATGGGTGCTGCACTTCATCCAATTAAAAAGGACTAATTACACAACATGCAGCTGTTCTCTTTATGCACTCTCGATATGCTCAGAAAAGCATATCGACCATCACGATAAAATGTATCACAATACCTTCAAATATCGTCATATTTCCCACCCCTAATTGACCTTCATAAAATCAGACAATGGCTACAACAGCTACATGTCTGCAAGTGTCTATATCCATATCCAGCAGTGGAGCAATAAAGGTGAATGCAATAAAGTGGACAGTCAAACCAGCTCAGCCCAAACAACTTCAAATCTCCTCAAAAGTCTTCTCAATCTGCACATGTACTCAACTGTAACCTGACACGGCTGCCAGGTCTGCCCATTACACAAGAGCCTCCACTAATTGACCTGGTGGGCTATCTAGCGTGATCTGGCAACACCGGAGTTCATTGCAGCATGGAATTAAACACAGCAAAACTGATACCATATACTTTGTGGGCACTCAAACACCGGATAGGCTCGAGGAAATTAATTTGATTATTTAATCAACAAAGTTTGAAGATCACGTCACATCCTTATGTGAGATTATTGGCTGGCTGCAAAGTAGAAATCTGATTATTACTCAGGTCAGGTAAACTTTCAGGTAAACCATTATCTGATTACCCAAGTGCATGTAAACTCGGATTTTCTGATTATTAAGTGAATGCAAACTTCCTCATTACTTGTTGATGTTAGAGAACTCAATTTAGGATCGCTGATAACCTCCAACATGGAGGAAAAAGAGACTCAAACTGCGAAAACTCATTGTTGACCACCGCTGACATATCAGGTCTATTTAATAATCTACAGGAGGCTTGAAATGCTGGGGTTTGCATAGCATGTACTAGGTCTGTGAGGGGAAAACAAAAAAGCAACAACGTTTTAAAGCAAATCTCTACTCCATATCAGCTGAACATATCCATATTTTACCCAGAAAGTCAATATTACACAAAATCAGCTACAGCTATTACCATTCATTTCTTTCAGACCTCCATGTTTTAAAATTCCACAGGAAAAGAATAAATCAGCATGCGTAGCAATACCGCGCATGTCACGCGCAACCTTTGCATATATTTGGCATTGGATCATATTCAAATAACATTGAGGTCACCATGCTGTCAGCCAATAGTATCTAAAGAACACTATAGGCTTGCAGCACATTGGTTCTTTATTTACATGCCATTCATTCTCCCAGTCATTTAAAGCAGCTTTGGTCAAATATATATTGTTTTGCATTCTGGGCCCTGTTATTAAAGCTTTCAGGCAGCTTGTGAAACCTGTATATCAGGGCCTGGCCTCCATACCAGTATAGCCCATACAGAGGAAAGGTGGGGAACTAACAGGCCTGTAAATAAAGAGAGGCGAATTCATGCTTAAGATATGAACACACTCACAGCTATCCATGTGCATGCCCTGGCAAGTAGGCCAACATGCTAAGCTCTTCGCACAATTGTGAACAGTCAGTTTTACAAAAGCTTTATAAAAGGTGCGGGCGGGGAACTTGCATACGACACGTTTGCAGAAACGTCACATTTATGTTATGTTCCCTGCAGAGGCTGGGTTTCAGTTCTTTTCCTTTTGAAAATTCACAAAAACAGATTAATTATACTGAGGATCTCAAACTTTTGCACAAGTCTGCATTTGAGGAGTTCAGATTCAAAATAAATACCTACAAATAAAGATGCTTCCTTGGCTGGTAGAAAATTTTCACCACACCAAGGCATGCTACACTATGGACAAAAGTATTGGGACACCTACACATTACTCCTGCCGGAGCATTGCTGATAATGCCATTCTAAATCCATAGGCATTAATATGGCATTGGTCCCCTTTGCAGCTTCCACTCTTCTGGGAATGCTTTCTAGAAGATTTGACTGTGTGGGAATTTTTGGCCATTCATTCAGAAGAGCATTTATGAGGTCCGACACTGATGTTGGACAAGAGGGCCTGGCTCACAACCTTCTTCCAGTTCATCCCGAAGATGTTCGATGGGGTTGTGCTCAGAAATCTTGCTTGTGTGGGAGACCAAATACTTATTTTCCACCATAATTTAGAATTAAATTCTTTAAAAATCCTACAATGTGATTTCCTGGATTTTTTTCCCCCTCATTTTCTCTCTCATAGTTGAAGTGTACCTATGATGAAAATTACAGACCTTTCTCATTTTTCTAAGTAGGAGAACTTGCACAATCAGTGTCTGACTAAATACTTTTTTGCCCCACTGTATAACAAGGTCAACAATCAGACGCAAAAATTTCAAACTTGGATTTGTCACTCCATGATACTCTGCTCCACTCTTTTCTTTGATCTTCATTGCAATCTTTGTGCGCTTTAGCATACCTTAGCCTTTTCACTCTATCGCCTTCTGAAAAACGGTGGTTTCTTGTCTGCTATGCTTGCAAAAAAACATTCCTTATGAAGCGTCTTTAGACTGTAGAAGGGTCTACTTGGCATGCCAATGTAGCTGCCAGATGCTGCTATTGCTCAAGTGTATGGGGAGCGCACAGCAAAGCCTTGGCACTGTAGCTTACAGAAGCTGTTTTTCTGATTTTGTTTCCCCTTTTTCCAGTTTAATACCGCATGCAAATATTTTGTATTTTTGTTATTAGAATATGTTGTATTCTAATAAAGAGACTGAGAAACATATATATGGTCATTATATCAGTTTAAAAAAAGAAAATAGTATTTCCAATTTAATGGTGGTCTAAGACTTTTGCACAGTACTGTATATTGAAGTCTGTCTTTTCATTTTCTTTCACAAAACAGAGCCACACTTCTAAGCATTTCCCACAGTCCACCTTAGACGTATTTTTGCAGTACTCAAGTCATGTAGGGATGAAAATGTATGTGGGAACTGACAATTGCAATCAAAATTGTACCACTTTTCAATACCCAACCATAGTAACTAGTGTCTCCCATACGATTTAGCTGTAGAGAGAAACAAAAACAGAGAGTAAAATGGTGTGAACCTTCTCAGAGTCAATTTAACTTTGACTCAATAGTGATATCTACCTCAAACATTTGCTTCGACTAACTCAACAATTAGCTTCTCTAACAAGGGCCAATAACCTGCTCAAACAGGAGTTATGTACATTATACCTTTGCTTTTATATTTCACATTTGACTGGGTAGGACTGTGCCACCCACACACTGCTAGCACACAAAAACAAGTTGTTAGTAGTGATGACTTTTGAACATTATCCATAACAACATGAAAGCAAGAAAGAGAATGAAGGACAAGTTAGACGGCAACTGATAGCAGACCCAGTTGACCCCCTCTATACCTTTGGCACGCTGTCGGATTAATCGGGTCAGCTTATTGGCTTGGGCCGACCCATCCAGGTCCTCCTCAATCGGTGGTCCCATAGACAGCAGGCTCAGGCGCTTTATCCTCAGTAAACGTGGACCAGACTCACGTGGCAACACCCCTCCGGACTCCATGACTCCTCCACCATCCCCAGAGATTGCAGTGGGCACGAGGCTTTTGAGGAACTCCATATATATGCTGTAGGGGTCTTTCACTCCAGACCTGCACTGAACACGCAGCAACCTGCCATCTTTACAGAAAATGAACGTCTGTAACCGGACAGACCACCATCCTACTACTGCATAACTTTTCAGGACAAAGCCTTCAGACTGACTTCCCACAACACAGGCTGGAGGAAAGAGTTGAATCAAAAGTTTCCGTCTCCACACAGCGCCACTAAAATATTCCCTTCACCATTAGGGCTTTGCCTTGGTTCCGAAATTTCCATAAAACCAAAGCACATCTTAGAACCACAAAAGAAGGATCCAGCACACGTGTGCTCTGAAGCAAGGTCAGGTACCCGTCCTGGAATGGCACAGAAGCACCTGACAGTTACATCTTCCACAATCCAGCTATGTTTTGTGTCCATACAGAAGAAGCCAAAGAGCACCTGTGCAGCTTTCGACGAACCTCGTCTTACTACCTGTGTCTCCACAGAGGATAGACAGGTTTAGAAAACAAATGAGAAACAAGCACAGGGCTTCCTCTGGGGTGATGATGTAATGCTGGTGGGCGGAGCAGAACAGGTCGAGTGCCTGGCACTATCTGGGCGGGGTCAGGACATGTTTGACAGAAGATAACATGTGCCTGGGCTAACAGCCAATGAAAACACACCGACTACCAGCCACGCCTAGTCATGCTTCTTCTCGGGGGATGAAGAGACCGGCACAGTCATCCTTGTTTTGGTGAGAGAGTGCAAAGCACATGGGTGTGGCATGTTTAGAACGACTGTACACACACCGATAACTCACAAACCAGCAGACTAAAGCTTGTATGCTAGATAGAGCTCTCTCACACACACACACACAAACACACAGGTCTTTCTACCACTGTGGGGACTTTCCACTGACAAAATATTACTGTAGGTAATTGGTGCAATACCTAGACCTAACCCTAACCCCACTAACCTAAAGCAAATCCTTTGGCTCTTTGGGATTTTCCTAAGGAAGTTGCCAGAACAATGTCAAAAGAAACCAGCACAATGTCCCCCACAAGGTAAAACGCCAGATTTTTCAAACATTTGGTCCTCACACTGATATACAAGACTCTCATGCTCACACGACAAAGGTACAGTACTGTTCAAAAGTCTTAGACCACCATTTTAGCATTGGTATCACGACCATATAACGGAGAGCGTTTACATGCACTTAAATAATCCAATCACTGCAGAAAATCAGATTTTACCAGTAATCAACGAGTATACATGCAACTGGAGTAATCATATAATTGGCAACCCTCTGTGTTTACATGACTTGGCCAATAATCGGACTTCTACTTTGCAACCAGATAATACCCTCACAAAAATGTGACAAACCTCAAGGCTCGCGCACATGCGCAGACTGAAAACCCAGATAATTACTTATCTGGTATACATGCTACGAGTAATCCGATTACTGAGGTAAATTCCAGCTCTCTATCGGATTTCTTAATCTGATTTCGAGATCGAAGTATGCTGTATACAGAGGTGCTTTAAGATTTTCCATATTTCTGCATAAACATGACCTAAAACATCAACAGATTTTCACACAAGTCCTAAAAGTAGATAAAGGGAACCCAGTTAAACTAATGAGACAAAAATATTATACTTGGTCATTTATTTATTGAGCAAAATGATCCAAAATTACATATTAGTGAGTGGCAAAAGTATGTGAACCTTTGCTTTCAGTATCTGGTGTGACCCCCCTGTGCAGCAATAACTGTAACTAAACGTTTCCTGTAACTGTTGATCAGTCCTGCACACCAGCTTGGAGGAATTTTAGCCCATTCCTCCGTACAGAACAGCTTCAGCTCTGGGATGTTGGTGGGTTTCCTCACGTTAGCTGCTCGCTTCAGGTCCTTCCACAACATTGATAGGATTACGGTCAGGACTTTGACTTGGCCATTCCAAAACATGAACTTTATTATTAATTATGGATTATTAAGTAATGTAAATGCACACAATGTCGATGACTGGATCCAAAAATGTCTTGTACTCCATAATCCTTGCCACTGATCTGCATTCTAGTCTTTGTGAGTCTTTTCACCCTGTTCCCCTTCTGAAAAAGCTGTTCCTTGGCTGCTACCCTTAAAAAAAAATACCCTTCCTGACCAATATTCTTCAGACTGTAAAAGGGTCAACTTGGCATCTCGATGAAGCTGCCAGATGCTGCTATTGCTCAAGAGGAAGGGGAGCTCACACTAAATATTTGCCACTGTAGCCTATAGACGCTGTTTTCCTCCAATTTCCGTTTCAATTTTTTGTAATACTGAATACAAAGCTCCTGTTTTTCCTGTATTCTAATAAAGAGACTGAGAAATACTTATATATGGTCACTTATATAATGGGAAAACAACAACATATCTAATTTAAAAGGTGTCCAAAGACTTTTGTACAGTACATTTAGTGTTCAAAGTTTTGAAATGACTTAGAAAATGTCCTCGTTTTTAAAATAACTTTTACTTTTCTCAAATCAAAATACAATTAAAAGGATTAAAATGCAGCCAAGACATTACTAATGTTGCAAATGACTGATTTACAATACATTACTCACATATACCTGTAAATCCCATTTTAAGCAGCCATTACTCCAAGGGCCTAATGTTAATTAGTTATTAAAGCACCTTTGTAATTTCGCTAGCACAGCAAAATTTTTACATAAAGCAACAAATTTTCTGTCTTGAGGGTACAAGGTATGAGGTGCACCAGCATTTCTAATGTTCAACTCTGGGTTAATAATGGAAGCAGCTCTGGAAAAACATTGAAATTTTTTTTAGGTCGTTAAACAACAACAAAGTGACTTAGCATAGTTTGTTCACTGACAGCATGGTGTTAAAGTAAACCAGGCAGTAAATATTAACTTTCATCTCAAAGCAAATATCATGACAATAAATAAACCTATCATATCAAGTCATACCTGGAATACCTCAAGATGGTAAAAGAAATTCTCCAACAGCCCCAGAATTTTACAAACCACAACCCCTCCTTCAACCGACCACTGGTCTGCCCACATGGTTTAGACTTGTGAGAAACAGTGGCGTAGGCCTGATAAAAGGCATCTTTAAGAAAAAATACCAGTGTGATTCCAAACGCCTCAAAAACCATCACATAATGGCTGGAACACTGCTTGGTACATGAACTCATCACAGCCGAGGCAAAAGCCGACTTATGTAACAACAGAATTCATTTTCAGAGTGGGTTTGTGAAAACCTTGACAAAACTGTATATTATTTCAATTCTATAATTACAGTGGTACCTTGGTTCTCGACCACCTCAAAACCCGACCAACTGGTTCTCGGTGTATTTTGACTAGAAAAGTGCGTCTCAGTCCTCGTCGGTTGCTTGGTACTCCATGCAGCTGCTTCAACGTGCGAGTGGAGCCGAGCAACACATTGACGAAACTCGATTCACAAATCATGAGTAACGATTCAGTACACAATGACTCAGTGATTCAGATTCACAACAGCCTTGCTCAGAGAAGCCCCCTGTGTTTATCTTTGTCTTTCTTGATTTTACTACAATACTCTATTCTTAGTCCAAATAGGTCTCCATGGGTCATAAAATGGTTAGCTTATAAGAGCCAACCGATAGCAAAACAGAAATTGAAGGCTCCAGAACATAACTTACTACTTAAATTACTTATGAGGCTGAATCTCCATCTACAGGCGCCATAAGGTAACTGCAGTCATAAGGTGGACCAGAAAGGCAAATAAGATGCTAAATAAGGAGCCAACTTCAGTCTCAGCCATGTTACATTTAACTTACGATGGATTTGTCGGAACAAATGCTCATTGTAAACCAGGGAGCACCTGTACAACAAGTCCATTAATGCATAGAACATCTTACACAGTGTGGATTTTCTGGGGGTCTGCAACCGATCAATTCAATTTCCATTATTCCTTATGGGTAAAATGTGCTCGCCACTTGTCGGTTTCGGCTCTTCATCATGTAGCCAAGGAGCATAAACCACCGCTCGTGTACTGAGTGCATGTGGCGCGCTAGTATAAACACCACAATCAATCTAATGTTCTACATAGAAATGCATGTCTGAAGTTAAAAATGAGTGAACAAACAGGAGGCACAATACAGACATCGTCAGCCTTCCAGTCTACGTTGATTACTGGATTACACTGTTAATTGCAGACGGCAAGTTTGTTACATTGATATTTCCTAATTGCTATCAATAGGCAGCAACAATGGGACTGTGGTAGCCTAGCGGTTAAAATACTGGACTATGGACCAAAAGGTCCAGGGTTCAAATCCCACCTCTGCCAAGCTGCCACTGTTGGGTCCTTGAGCAAGGCCCTTAACCCACAATTGCTTGGATTGTAAGATTGTATCAATAGTAAGCCGCTCTGGATAAGGGCATCTGGATAATAAGCTACATGCTGTAAATGTAAATGCAATAATGAATATCCTATTATTAACGAGCACTTTTACAAGCACATTTTTGAAAGATGCTAAATATTGTCCAATTATCTTTATGAGCAAAAACCCAGAAAAGAGATTTTTTTCCCCCCAATACAGTGCACCCCTACATGGTATGCTTAAAGGTAGAGATACATGCCCATTATTTTGTGTCATTAAGTAATTAAAAACTCCAAAAAAAAAAAAAAATTATTCTATACAACTGTAATGGTTTAAACATGGCTTATTATGGGTTCTCCAAATTCAACCAGTGACTGACATGTCAGAAGTTGCTGAAAAGTGTGCATGTAATGCAGGAAAAGTTCCTTTCAGTACAATCAATGATAGCATCCATGCTGGAAGGCATTTTACATAAAGGCAGGGCCCTTTGTGCTGACTCACTGCTACACATTCAAATGCGACTCTTGCTTTCGCTGACAATGTACATTGTTATGATGCCGTCCCACATTCGGTCTGCCGAGCCCACGTTCAAAACAACACGCAGCTACACAATAACACACCCAAACACCAGTGAATACTTTGCAACCGAAGCCCACCTACTAGTCAAACAGTGACAGATAGCACGTTACTGGCCTGCACACATGCCAAACCTGAGATTATGCGTACAACAAAAACCCCCATTTTCAGGAGCATTCAACCACTACAAGTGTTAACCCTGGGTAGGACAGGAAACTGCACTGATATCGCAAAGTTCATCTGTAGTACTGAATTGGACTGCAGAAATCTGAACTGTGATCACCACCCAGAGGCCAGTGGAAAACTGCAAGAGGACGAAAACATTATCTAACACACTCTTCGTGACCTACTGTAACCAAGATGGGAAACGCAACTGCAAACTGCTTCGTAAATAACCGACACCAACAGTAGTGAATTTACATCATGAACACTGCAGAGGTTGAGAGAATATCAGCATGCATGGGAAAAAATGTGTGTGAAAAAAAGGCTCCCACAGGAAACGTTCGCACCCTCACACAGGCGTGCGAAAATGTCAGGCCGATGATGTAACTGTTTCACTTCCACCCTTGAACATGTGAACTGTGTCCAGCAAATGGCGAGGCTAGACAGAATCAGTCTCGGAAAACTGACTCCGGTCCCCATTTCGGACTACGACGTTAAAGGACTAGGCATCGAGCAGGATGAGAGTTACAATGAAGGAACCGAGGGTGCCACTGATATAGGAGCAAGTTTGCCCTCTAGCAGCAGGAAAATGTAATGCCTTAGATAGGATGTATGCCAAAATCTTAAGCCTTTTTCAGAACAGTTAAATGTTGTAAACAGTACTTTAACAACGGGTAAAAACACTGAAAGATCAGGCTGATAACGCAGACGGGGAAAACATGTCTGCAGAGAAAGAGGAACTTTTCTTTCCCTTCTCATGATCTCAATGCAGGCATACATGGACATCTAGCTATCAGTATTTGTAATGTCTACTGGTCTGAGGTGTTAATAGATTAACCATCAAGAACAGCTGGGCAATAAAAAACTTTGTAGAACTATATTTCTTTATATAGCACTTTTTACAACAGAGCCTTGTAAAAAGCAGCTGTACAAATATCTAAGGCCAAAGCCCAAATTAAGCACACCTACAGTGACAATGGCATAGAAGAACTCTAAATCTTAGAAGGAAGAATCCCAGGCAGGACCAGGCAGGAAACTAATTTTTTTTTTCCTCCACAATTTAACCCTGCTTTCCTGGTCAGGATCAAAGAGTCTTTTCCACACATCCCCGAAAAACACTGGCCACAGGCATAAGTGTGTCTTAAATGGAAATCCAGACCAACACAGGGATGGATAGGGGTCGCTGCTGGAGTGCTTGAGGACAATCTTCCTACTAGCCTTCTCTCCCTCAGCCACAGCTAACTGTGTCTGCATGAGATGCCTGAGCAAGTCGGCAGATGCCACCAGGACTCCAGGGTCCCAGCAGTGGTGGGTGCCCAGAGTAATAAGCACAATTTTTAATAACTATAGACAAAATATAATTTAAAACACATAGCATATATAGGAATGAATACTTATATTAATAAATTACTAACTGAAAAGGTATGCAAGCATATAATCCTCATGCATTTTGGACTAGTATGGTGTAGGGGGGGATATTGTAAAGGACTTCATGATATGGTACACATGATACACTGTGATAAGAAGAATTATATAGCAGTTAAGGTACAGGACTATGGACCAAAAGGTCCAGGGTTCAAATCCCACCTCTGCTAGTCTGCCACAGTTGGGTTCTCTAGCAAGGTCCTTAACCCATAGTTGCTTGCACTAAGACTATCAATATGCTAAATGACAAATATAAATGTACAAGCAGAGTCATCTTAATACCTCACAAAGATAATTCAGCAGACAAATTGAGTCAAAACCCAGTACCCATCTACAGGAGAGGAGATTGCAGTTTAGACCCCATTTAAAATGTGTTTTTCCCGTTCTTCCAAAAAAAATATATATACATATATTTTGAGCTGAAATCGAATAGTAGATCACGAAAATAAATACTGCAATATATTGCTATAACAATTTCTTAGCACAGCCCTACATTTCCAGCATTTAGCAGATGCCCTTATCCAGACTTACAATTGGTACAGTCTTACAATCCAAGCAATTGTGGGTTAAGGACCCAACAGTGGCAGCTTGGCAGAGGTGGGATTTTAACCCTGGACCTTCTGGTCCATAGTCCAGTACCTTAACCGCTAGGCTACCACAGTCCAACAATTTTGGCGACACTGGGGATTAGTAGTAGCCCTAGTATGGTGCTTTGGGTTTGACACTGTAGATGGCCCTCTAATTGCTTCACCGATAGTCAAGGGGTATAAATCTGCTTTTGATTTAGAAGACTCTACTAAATGCCTCCAAATCTGAGATGATTTTGTTTGAGATTTGTAGGCGTGCTCACACTTGCAGGTTTGGTTCAATTAAAATGAACCCTGGTGGCTCTGTTAGGGTGGTTCATTGAACAAATGTGAACGCTACAATCCAAAGCTTGGTGCGCCCCACACAAGTGGACAGAGACCCCTAAGAAAGTGGGTCCGGGTCCACTTCCAAACGTCTGGCGCGATTCGATTCATGTACGAATGGAACAAAACGTGTAAACAAAGCACAAACAAGGTGTGACGTTGCAAGAAGTGACCCTTAAAACAAGTAATTTAACTTTATGTACAGTATTGTGCAAAAGTCTTAGGCCATCATTAGATTTGTTGTTTTGGCAATGGTATAATGACAAGACATTGTCGACGATTGGACCCAAACATTTCAAACATGGATTTGTCGCTGCATAATACTCTTTCCACTGATCTTCACTCCAATCTTTGTGAGCTTTAGCATTCCAGTCTTAGGCTTTTCCCCTTCTGAAAAAGTGGTTTCTTGGCTAACCTTCCAAAAAGACCATTCCAGATCAAACTTGGCATCCCAATAAAACTGCCAGATGCCACTATTGCTCAAGTCTAAGGGGAGGTCACATTAAATACTTGCCAGTACAGCCTATAGAAACAGTTTTTTCTGATTTTTGTCCCCCAGTTTTTAATACTGCACACAAATTCCCTGTATATTCTGGTTGTGTTCTGATAGAGAGACCGAGAAATAATTCTACACCGTCATTGTGCCATTGCTAAAACTTCCTCAGTACTGTATTCAACTTTATATAACTTTTATAACAGTTATCAAACGATTTACTTCTGGTTATGTCAAAGAACTACTTAATTCGGTCATTCCAAAGCGCAGTAAACTCAAGCATACGCTTCTTCTTATTATAGGATTATAGTAGAAGCTGGTCATTACACGTCGGTACAGGTACCCTAACTTGGTCTCCTTGCAGGATGCATCTAGTTTGTGTGCAAAATGAAGGAATTCAATTGTAGGAGCTCATCAGGAGTTTCCAGTGGGTAAAAAATACAAACAAATATAAAGAAATGCCATGAGCGCGTTCAGTCCAGCACACAGCATTGTTGTGAAAGTCATGACCAGCGCGTGACCTTATATGACTTTTATCATACATTTTGGTTCAATGTTAAGGATGCCAGCATGAACGCCAAGCGACCCAGGAAGAAAATGCAACAACGTATCATTTTATGCTTTGGACTGGACCAAGTGAACCAAAACAACAAGTAGAAATACACGAACACGCAACTTTGTTGGGGCAATCGACCTTCCTCCTGACTTACATAACAGCATCAATACAGATAAGGCCATACAAGCTTCGAAACACTGCACTTTCACTTCCAATGAGTCCAAACAGAAACTTCTAGTGGTTCAATTAAAGTGGTAGAAAATGCGTCCAATCTTTTGCTCAATAGTGGTGTAATGATGCATGGCATACATTATGCTTTGAGGGGATAATAACTGAGCCTCATGCAGATCAGGTGTGTCCTATTAATTACGCAGCATAAGCTCATGTCTGAGCACTGAACCACTCGGTGCTGTTACAAATCTTTCACAACAATGGACTGAGGAGGAGTCGTGTTCCTGCTCAGCCGATTCAATTCTCAAGTGTGTTGCATCTTCTAATTTCTTGATCTAATTCACTTGCGTGTTCAGCGTGCGTTAAGCATGTTCTGTTTCGTGAACTCTCAGGTGAAATGTGGACAAAGCATCAATGCCTAGGCGATCTGAGATGAAGCTAGTGAGACCATGACAACCAACCAATGACACCATGTTTGTATAAAGCATTGGGAGGACTCCTTACGTGCACTTAACAATCCGATAACTGTAGAAAAAGACTAAGTAACAGGGTACGAGTTTACATGCACTTGGGTAATCGGATAATGAGAAGGTTTACAATAATCAGATTTTACTTTGCAACCAACCAGTTACTTCTATACGATACCTGCCTAAAATATCTCGATACCGATATTGAAACGATACCATAGCAATCGGGAAAGTAGATGATAGAACGTGGAACTTCAAATATTTGATAGCTTATTAACAATTTTAAAAATTGCCTAGCGGGTAAGGTACTGGACTATGGAGCAGAAGGTCCTGGGTTCAAATCCCACCTCTGCCAAGCTGCCACTGTTGGGTCCTTGAGCAAGGCCCTTAACCCACAATTGCTTGGATTGTAAGACTGTATCAATTGTAAGTCGCTCTGGATAAGGGCGTCTGCTAAATGCTGTAAATGTAATGTAAAAACCCTGAAAGACCATTACCACTACCATTGCCGAGCCTGCTGAGTTTAAACTTATTATATTTGGAATATTTACCTGCAAGAAGATGAAGCAGAGTGCCTCCCTGTGGCACAATGACTTAGAAAATTAGTGATCCTACTGTCGGCAAGGTATCGCGATATTTTTCTAGTATCGGTATACCAGGCAACACTACAGCCAATAACCTCAATTTCAATGAATCGCGATTATCTTTAACTGTGAATTATGTAACAATGAGAGTCGTAGATAAAAGGTTAAACGATCATTAAAAATACACATCATTTGCTGCTTCTAATAACCTCAGATTGAACATTAACCTTTTATTAGAGGTGACACAAGCACATCGTTCCAGGATTACTCACGTAGGCGCGAGATAAGAAGTGTCAAACTGGACTGTCCAAACCACTTTCATTTTGACCCAATGTGGCACTGTGAAATCAGACCCCATTACATAAGCCATGTTAATCTATAAAATGTTGCTGAACCTTTAGAGCTGGCATGTGAAGAAAGTGATGGCGATCTCTGTACAGTTGTGCGTTTGTCAAGCCGGCCAGCAGGAGGGAACAACAGCCCTCTGAAGGCAAGACAGAGACGACCTCCCCCCCCAACCCAGCTCCCCGGATCACAATCAGCCGAGGAATTTCAAAGAGGAAGTAGCCAGAACAATACGCTCTCTCGGCAGCAACACTGTGCTCATCAGGAGAAAAACAGGAAAACTATCCGGCACGCTGACATTAAAGTCAACCATAATGATAATGAGGTGGTCACTGTTGCCCAGAGTGACAGTTATTAGAACAACACATTGCAATGGGCTCAGGAGTGACCAAAACAAGCGTTAGTCGCATCACAACACGCCAAGAAATGATCAAAAATCCGAGAAACAAAATGGGACAGTGATTAGTGATCTGGACGAAGTTTGTTTTTTGAATATTTGGCTCCACCAGTACACCATAGTTGGACCTTAATCCTCAAATGCTCAGCTCACCGGTCTGTCACGGGTTACAGATTCCTTCCAAGACTTTTCACCCTTACATGCCCCGACTTCAGCCCATGCCACCAGCATATTGATTCCTCTCACCTGTCCCACATTTCCTTTATCACATCCCCTGCCATTTCAGGCAAATATTTCTTTCTTCTCCTTCACTAGTCAAACTACAGCGCACCTCTACTGTTTTGGCACTGAAACGAAGACACGGTTGTCACATTCAGAATGCAGTACAACAACAGCTGTGTTGCAAATTTATATCATTCGCCACTTGTGTCCTCCCACAGGACTGATGTGTTTTAAACATCATTTGATGTGATATTGTAAACACTGATTAAACACTAAGCAATCATGACATAACTGTATTATCTGCACATAAATACCACCCAAAGCAAAGACATAGCTATAAGCATGCGGACATACCTGTGGGCCATAGAGCAGCAGCAGAGAGAGATCAGGGAACGCACAATCCAGCAGTTTTAAACCTAGAGACACAAAAGTAAAAAAACATCAAGTCAACTGGAGAGAACTTATTTCAGCAGTCCAATCGGTTAAGTCTTGATACTACATGTGTGTCATTTAATGGACAAACTTATCCAGAGCACCTTGCAACTGAGAGTCTTACAATCCAAGCAATTGTGGATTAAAAGACTTGCTCAGGGACCCAAAAGTAGCAGCTTAGCAGAGGTGGGATTTGAACCCTGGACTTCTGATTCATAGTCCAGTACCTTAACCACTAGACTACCAGTCTCAAAAGCTTTTTTTCGATTTATATTTACCAAACCGCAACAACATATCCTCAATTTAGAACGCTCATCATGAAATGCAAGCAGAAGAAGTTTAAATACAATAAATCGTCATAAACGGCCATTCATGGGAATGTTTGTAGTCCCAAAATGTTAGCAAGTACGAAGTCAATCCACACCTGGTCCAGACCATGCGTAGAGTGTCTGTAAGACACAAAGTATCATTAAACATGACTGCATTGACAAGTATTGACTAAAGAAGCACATAATATTGTTTTTAAAAATTATACAGTGGAACCTCAGAATTCAACTGTCTGCCCCAAATGCCCTCCAATGCCAACTGTTTGCCCCCAAACTCGAACAAAAATTCTGACTTCAAACATGGGCATCCTAAGTAAAAACATTCAAATGGTCCAAATCTTCCAAAGACTATGCACGTAACCAAGTCCAATCAATGGTGATAATACACCACTGCAGTATACCAATCACCATAAAACCCAAAACAACAACTATGGAACAATCATAGGCATATTATGTATATTACTTTATTATTATGATTATTTTATTATATTATTTACAGTCTCTACGATACAGTCCCAGTGATAAGACGTGCCAAAACTGCATTCGCTTCAATGGCAATAAAGACGAACTTTATTTTCCCTTATTTCATGTATATATTTTTAATTATTTCATGCATTTGTTGACTAGTATTATTGCATTACAGTCCGTTGCTTTATTCAAGCTTTTAATTGTTAATTCCATACAAATATAGGTATAAAAAAAAAAAACAATCATTTGGGGGTCAGAAACGTATTAATCCTTCAACCAGCCTTTTGCAACCAATCAAGTCCAAATTCTGAAGTTCTACATTTACAGCATTTAGCAGGCGCCCTTATCCAGCGACTTACAATTGACACAGTCTTAATCCAATCCAAGCAGTTGTGGGTTAAGGGCCTTGCTCAAGGACCCAACAGTGACAGCTTGGCTGAGGTGAGATTTGAACCCTGGACCTTCTGGTCCATAGTCCTGCACCTTAACCACTAGGCCACCACAGTCCCTGTAGTTCTAAATAGGCTATTCTATGACTTGTTTCCTCTCTTAACCGTAACCTATTTTCACGCATGACTAATAAACTATGCATTACCCTCAATGTCTCAGAAATGCTATTCCAAATACATTGGTAACAGCCCCATCAATGCCTTCACTTCTCCTTTAATCACCTGCCAATTGCCCTGAAAAGATATTATACTATTAAATATCATTCCAATAACGTACACCCAAATCCCCCACCCACCCAACTCTCATTATTTTGGCACATTTGACTTGTATTTACCATGACTAGCATGTTTTGTTACTATTTTTGCCTGCTTTGTGTGGAAAGTGGCGAGTGGGAGATTTGACGTAAAGCATGAATACTTTCATTTATATACATTTGTTTCTGAAAATAATGCAATTTCCTGCAATAAAAAGAAATCAACATTGAATATTTGATGTGGATTGCTGAGATTTGTTGTTCTGCCTCTCTGGGTAAGCAGAGTGTAGTAGTATTTGGAACAGGAACACTCCATGTTTTTGTGAATCCTGTGTGAAAAGATTACTCCAACAAATTAGTTACGAAATAATCCCTCAAACACTTACTGCTTTAAAAGATAATCATTTAATCCATAGTATACCATTACCAAGAGGAAGAATGATATGAGAGGAGGAACAACTATTGAAATTTTCACACAACTCTAAGGCTCTGGCACAGTTACAAATGCATTTACACAACTTTAGGTGTTTCGCATGATAAATGTAGAACATGTCAGCACTTGGGAGGGCGTCGAATACCATCTACAATACTGGCCTAAAAATAAATAAATAAATAAAACCAATAAAACAAAAGGATGAATCCCAAAATGGCCTCAAAGGGTCTATGTCTGTTAAAACAATGAAAGACAATGGCTGTTTCTCAATAGGCGTACTTTTCTGTACTTGCGTACTTGTAAAACGTCCTCAGTCGCAGCCCAAGTACTGTTCCATTTGTAAGTTCGCATCTAACCAAATACGCTCCAAATCCCCAGATGTGTTCTTGCTTTGCCCATATTAGCATCGAGGAAGCATCGAAGCAGACCTACGCGTACTTAAACAGCGAAATATCAATGCAAATAATGCATTGTCAGCTCGGTAATGGCGGATGAGAGGACTCCCAACTGGATGTAGAATTTTCAAAGTAATACTGTTATTGTGTCACGGAATGAAGTTAAGATTTTTTTTAGGCGAAAATGTAGTTGTTTAAAATCCAACTATGCGGTCAGTTTATCAAGACAGAGCTTACATAAAAAAATGCTCAGACGATTTGGGAGATGTGACGTCAAGTTATTTATTATTAATATATATTAAACATATATAATATATGTATTAAAATGTATTTATTATGCATTATATGCATTGTTTATTCAACCTGTATTCTAAATATGAACAGTCTGATAAATTGAAGTTCAAAATTAAATTCCCTTCTGAAATCAGACTTGTTTGGTGCTCGCTTATGTTTGGGAAGGTTTTTATTTATGCTTAAATGCGATCGGGTCCATTGTTAGACTATTCAATGGAAAGTAAGAGATCTGAGCACTTCTTCCACCACTGACGGGCTTTATACAAGATGTTTTAGGATTTTATCTAGGTGTAAAAACCTGTCTTGTCTCCATAGCCAAGTACGCTGCTGTTCCAATTGTAGACTAACCATCCTGCGTCCTCCCATCATTGGGAGAATGTACTCACAAGTCAAACTTCCTAGTCCAGACTAGTTAGTACGCAAGTCTGAACTTTGCGTACTTGGTATTGAGAAACGGACAATGGTTTTGGACAGGATATGCAAAATTTGAATGCTTTGCTGCTTCCAAACTTTGTTGGATGATTTGAACAATTATTCTGCTGGTACATAATTTGTTGTGATGCATTTGATTTTATTGGCAACACCAAGTACATAAGTGATTCAAAATAAACGCATTCTGGGATCAGTCATTTTATGAGGAATTTTGCCAAGAGCATAGATGCTTGAGCAACGGAGCATGTTAGCTGCACATCTGGCTGTGCTTTGCAAACACTGACCCCTTTGTTTACACTGTTGTCATCTTTTTCCAGTTAAGAATATGAATAAATAGCGGCAGAGATTAGATGCCACTTCCTGGGCAGTAATCCGAAGATTACACCCTCCTTCTCACCCTACCCCGTCCTAGAGCTGGTTACGCAATTCCTCTCATTTGGAGGAAAAAGGCCTCGAGCAGCCGACCAAAAACCACAGTTACCACCGGGGTCTTATTTATAGAAGTGGCAGGCATTAGGCAGTATCTCTCCATCTCATTAGCTATAATTACTTCTGCCTGTTTATGCAGCGCTCTGCCGTTGCGGTGCTGTTGTTGGGTCAGCTAACGGAGCGTGTTTATGATGGCAGCTTCCAGACCCCGCAAGCATGACAGCAGTCAAGATAAAGAAAGAGGGGCAGCAAAACTGACAGCCTAATCATGGATTAGCAGGACATACAAGAGACAGACTTTTTTTTTACTTTTTTTAATTCACGTTAATTAAAAAAAACAACATGAAGCCTAACTGGACGTGATCCAGCTCTATCAAATCGATTTGGTAGTTCATGGGCCAAGTTCAGGGATCCTGCATGCTTCAACAAGCTACATATAAGACTTAAGACCATTATGAAGGTAATGTAAAACATCAGAGTACTGTCTCAAAAATTTCTAGACTCACAGCAAGCCTACAGAGACAGTGGATGTGAAGAACAAGAAGAAACCTTGGGAGGTCCAAGATTCAAAAAGAGTCCCAACTTCCCTGGGCAGCCAATACATTTTTAGTAATAGTTTACATACACAGAATCCAAATGGAAAACAAAATATAATTAAATATATGCTACACTAACTTGGCATTATTTCAGTCCAGTAAAATGAATAAATAAATTTCAAAAAAGGAGAAACTGAAGGTGCTTGTGTCATCTAGCAAGTTGGTTTTGATGGCATGGCATCCTCAGTTGGGAATTGGGAAAGGCGTAGGAGAGCCATGGGGGTAGCAAGTTGGGACCCTCTGATGTCATCCAAGCAACAATATAACAATTTGAAAGATGGGTGAACTGTCAATTTTATATGCAACATAACTGATCCGCACACTGTTTGTTTTTCGGGCAGCTAAGTATATCCTTGATAACACTGGTTGCCATGAGACGTTATCTCTCTTGTTGGTAGGTGCATTCAAAGGTATAAAAGGCATAAAAAGGTGTCTGACTGAAAGGGGTACCTGCATTAGAACTTGAAGCTCAAATTGGGACTACGGAGTGATTAAAAACAGAGATGCTGGTACGGTGTGTACCACTAAGTTTTGTTTTTTTTCTTCTTTGGCAAGCATTTACACATTCCCCCCCGACAGGAGTGGCAACCAGTGTGGTCCTCAGCTGCTGTAGCCCCTCTGCTTTAAGAACTGCCCTGTTGCTCAGAGATGCTCTTCTGCCTATGAGTAGTTATTAGAGTTACTGTTGCCATTCTATCAGCTCGAAACAGTCTGGCCATTCCCCTCTAACCCCTGAGAACTACCACTCACTGGATATTTTCTTCTTTCACACCATTTTCTGTAAACTCGAGATAACTGTGCATGAAAATCCCAGCAAATCAGCAGTTTCTGAAATACTTGGACCTTAAAACACCTTTCTCTCCAATTCTGATGCTTGGTATGAACAGCCAAAGAGGATGGCCTATCATTTAACAGATCTCACATGGCAGCTTCAGTGAAAACAACCCAGATCCTCTCCCTGTCTGTCACGCATATACCTACACCACGTTCCTAGATCAAAGAGAAGGTTATTTTTGCTGAGGAAGTCGCATACCACAGAGCAACGTGGTTCTAGGCCTAAGCAATCTCAGACTATTTAAAGCTCCACTGGCTGTCTAATTCTCACATGCAGACGCAGACGCAGACGCACACACACGAGTGTGAAGGAACACAGAGACAAGCATGAATACATTCCAGTCATTTCTAAAAGTAATTTTGGAATATGGTATTAATCAAAACTTGCTTTCTAGATTAACGTAATTAGTGCTGCTGCAAACAGAACAAGCATTTAAATTAAAAAGGCAAGAATAAAACATCTGATGCGTTCATAAAGAGGTACTACTGAGGCACTTAGATTCCAATGTCAATGTAGAATTTCTCAAAGTGCAGCTTGGGGAACGTTAAAAAAGGCTTTTAGGAAAGATTTCAATCTGCCTAAGAGAGATCACAAAAAGCAGCCATACTAAACACATTTTATTACTTGCAGCAAAAGGGCTGACATGGCAACACAAGGTCTTTTGTTGGTTTCGTTTTTAATGCCATGAATTACCTTTCGGCTGTACTCATAGCAGAAAGTTTAGTGTGGTACTCATTTATCTATGGCAAAGTCACAGCTGGGACTTCCCAACTTCTATGGCATCAAGGAAGCTCAAGATCTTATGGGCATTTTTTAACATTGAGCACACAGCATGTCCTCTGGCATTTTTAGTTTGCTTCAAACCTCTTTGTCAAGGTGTTTTAACAACCAGATGCTACGTATTGAAAGTCCAGCTCACAATCTACCTGACAGAGAGGGGTTAGATCCTTAGGATCCATTTATTTGGCAACACACTCGCATGGCTAACAATACAGCTTGTGACTGATTTGAATTTTACATAACGGACACTGTACCAATAATAACAGCCACATATGATACAATAAATAATACATTATGATATTCATGCACAACTGCATGATTAGTTTTTGAAACACAGACTTTGAGAAATTTTAATATAAACTTGGGACACTTGGGAATAAAAGTCAAAGTAATCACCATTTCTGATCTTTACTGGAATTTGTCTTTTTGTACAAACTTGTTCCAGTGGCAAACTTGCCATAATTTCTTGAATACAAAGAATGCATATTATTTTTCCTTTAAAAAATCTTTTAAAAACAAACTCAGTTATGAGTAATCATGCTCGACATACTACCAGAAACATACTCCATGCTGACATGCTCCCCATGTCTTACTGTCTTTGCAAACTGCTACTGTAGTTCACTGGAAAATTAAAATGTTCTCCAACGAGAGACCTGAAAGTAACCAGATGGCCCTCAAGCGCTGGCATTGTGGTCACCACACTAATGAGGCTGTATCACTGAACATGCAAATTCAGTCGCTAAGTCACAGCTACTTTATGAAAAGGAGAGAAACTCATTCTGACCCTCCCATCAGCATGGTGCAACAGAAATCTGGATTCAAACTAGGCAATGTTTGTCCACTGCTCAGTGATCCAATTTGTGTTCTTTTGCCAACTGGAGTCTTGCATTTCTGTTTCCCTGAAACAGCAATGGCAGTCAAACTGGTCGTCTGCTGTGAACGCCCATCCGTGCTAAGGTACAAGTTGCGAGTGCGTAGTTATCCAGAAGTGCTTTGTATTCTGGTGCCATTAGTTGGAGCACCAGTGTTGTATTCAGCTGCAATTTGCTCAACTGTAGCCCGCTTATTCATCACAGTTCTTGACATCGTCCTCTGAGCCCTTTAGCTGACGAGTTGTTTACATCCAGAGGATCCACTTTCACTAAATGTTTTTCCTCGATCACACTCAATATATACTAACCACCTCTGCATGAGGAAACTCAACAAGGCTGGCAGTTTTTGAAATGCTGGTCTAGCACAGATGATCATGCGTCATTTAAAATCAGTCAGATCGATCGGTCATCCCAGTCTAATGTGGATTACAATGAACTGATCCATCGAATTGTGAAAGAGCAAGTGTCTCTAATAAAGTGAGGCAAAAAAGTGTTTAGTCAGCCACTGATTGTGCAAGTTCTCCTACTTAGAAAGATGAGAGAGGTCTGTAATTTATCATCATAGGTACACTTCAACTATGAGAGACGAAATGCGAAAAACAATCCAGGAAATCACATTGTAGGATTTTTTAAGAATTTAATTCTAAATTATGGTGGAAAATAAGCATTTGGCCAATAACAAAAGTACTTTGTAACATACCCCTTGTTGGCAATGACAGAGGTCAAACGTTTCCTGTAAGTCTTCACCAGGTTTGCACACACTGTAGCTGATATTTTGGCCCATTCCTCCATGCAGATCTCCTCTAGAGCAGTGATGTTTTGGGCAACTTTCAGCTCCCTCCACAAATTTTCTATGGGTCTGAGGTCCTTAATGCTTTTTACGGAGCCACTCCTTCATTGCCTGAGCAATGTGTTTGGGATCATTGTCATGCTGGAAGACCCAGCCACATTCCATCTTCACTGATGGAAGAAGGTTTTGGCTTAAAATCTCACGATACATGGCCCCGTTCATTCTTCCCTTAACACGGATCAGTCGTCCTGTCCCCTTTGCAGAAAAACAGCCCCAAAGCATGATGTTTCCACCCCCATGCTTCACAGTAGGTATGGTGTTCTTGAAATGCAACTCGGCATTCTTCTTCCTCCAAAGACGACTAGTTGAGTTTTTACCAAAAAGTTCTATTTTGGTTTCATCTGACCACATGATATTCTCCCAATCCTCTTCTGGATCATCCATATGCTTTCTGGCAAACTTCAGACTACTGGCTTAAGCAGGGGGACACGCCTGGCACTGCAGGATCTGAGTCCCTCTCGGCATAGTGTGTTACTGATGGTAGCCTTGTTACTTTGGTCCCAGCTCTCTGCAGGTCATTCATCAGGTCCCTCCGTGTAGTTCTGGGATTTTTGCTCACCATTCTGTTATTTTGACCCCACGGGATGAGATCTTGCGTGGGGCCCAGATCAAGGGAGATAATCAATGGTCTTATGTCTTTCCTTTTATTACAATTGCTCCCACAGTTGATTTATTCACACCAACCTGCTTGCTTATTGTAGATTCACTCTCACCAGCCTGGTGCAGGTCTACAATTTTCTTCCTGGTCTTGGCCACGATTGAGTTAAGTCCGACTGTTTGAGGCTGTGGACAGGTGTCTTTTATACAGATAATGAGGTCAAACAGGTGCCATTAATACAGGTAAAAAGGGGAGGACAGAAGAGCTTCTTAAAGAAGAAGTTACAGCTCTGTGAGAGCCAGAAATCTTGCTTGTTTGTGGGTCACCAAAAAATTATTTTCCATCATGATTTACAATTAAATTCTTTAAAAATCCTACAATGTGATTTCCTGTTTTTTTTTCCTCATAGCTGAAGTGTAGCTATGACGAAAATTACAGACTTCTATCATCTTTCTAAGTAGGAGAACTTGCACAATCAGTGGCTGACTGAATTCTTTCTTGCCCCACTGTATTACTGTAACATTTTCGTAATTTCTGTACATCATGAACTATGTAATCTCAGAACTACATGAGATGGTATTACTGCAAAAGCCAAATTTTTATTCTTTTAAAGTAATATAACCAGGTTTTATGCTGCATTTCAACACGTACTACATTGCATATCACACTGATCAGTAGCAGTCAGGTTAGGATTTATATACCTTTTATAATGCCAGTGTTAGATGTACTGAGTGTATTAGTTATTATAATCCTGCTAATTCAAATTTCCTCCCCCTGCCTCCTTTGGAGATGCTTAGTTAAACTGTTACACCAGTTTTAATCAGAATCTCAAGGGTCAGTGTTCTACATTTATGGCTACCGCTTGAGTGGAGACCATCATTAGGCCAATATTACAAATTATAGGTTGTCATATAGTGCAGTCATATAGATGTAGAAACCATCAGTTAATGTTACTAGACACTCAGTATTAAAGTACTTGGAATAGAAAACAAAAAGTGGCACACATTCAGATTTTCCATCTAGCCTACACAGTTCTGTAATCTCCATTGCCGCAAACCTGCCGAATGTGTTTTATATTTAACCAGCAGTAACTGGTTAGATCAACTAGGAAGCACTGACCATGCAAACCCACCATGAATGTAGCATAAAACTGAAGTGTAACAGAACAGGATCTTTTTGTGCAATATGGCATTTGAATGTAGTGTGTCTTATAATATACTTGTCCTTAACCTCTTACCCAGTAGGCAACTAGCTGAAACAGATATCAGAGCTTCATACATTGATCATGATCTGTATCAGACAGCTATCAGTGTACAAAGATAATCCAGTATTATACAACTGGCGCAAATCACACATATCACAGGTCAAAAGCAGCACAGGCCCAAGGTTAAGGACCGCTGTTAAGCCACAGAGTCTATCAAGTTCTTTATTAAGAACACATTGCAGTTCTGCATGACTGGTTATTTATACGGAAAATATTTTAATGAAATCCTCCTCAATTTCAGTAAAAAACAATAAATGTTTCCAGAGTTCAACAACAATGACTGCCTGAATGAATGTCAGTGGCAAGCAAAACTCATCGGGACAGCAGCATGGGGAAAAAAAAAACAAACCAAAAAAAACAAAAAAAGGAGTCATTTTCAGTAGAACATAACATAACATTTCATTTCACAAAAATGGTCCAAAAAATAAAATAAAAAAATCTAGTGGCAAACATCAAAGTAAGGAACATAGGAAAATGTCAGCATGAAAACAAAGCAACCCCCCCCCCAAAAAAAAAAAACCAAAAAGAAAGGAAAAAATTGGAAAACTCTATTTTTATAGTCCGATTTTGAAAGTTTGCAGGGAATATCCTTACAAGGCAGACAAAAGTGGTTCTATTTTTTTGTCAGAACTAGCAATGCCCCTATTGCAATTATCTTGGCTGAATCAGATTTTTTTTTCTGCCCAAGAATTATAAAATGACACCATACAGATCAGCATACATTTTTGTCCAACTTCTCTTTTAATGGAAACTTCTTCACTGCTAAAGAAAGAAAGCAGCTGGTGGCTTGTCTGGCTTTGCACAATCAGCAGAGTTAGCTTTTCTTAAATCCCACTTATTCAGCAAGGTGATGCCGTTTTAAAAGTCTTCTCATCGTTGAGTGTTTTCAAAGTTGTTCCCTTGTGGCTAACTTTCGTCATTCATACTGCAAACGGCACACACTCGCTGCAAAGAACTAGGACACTCAAGACATGGCTGCAACCAAAATAACACCATCCCTGAACCATAAATAGTTCATTGTGTGTTTCAGTTATTTTAAAATCACAACAACATGCACTCGCTCATTAGAAAAAAAAATCTCAGTTTTAATACTTATAGCATAGCATATTTACAGAACAAACTTGTCAGTGAATTATGAGGACCAAAAAAAAAAATCATTGTAAAGTGCTCAATGAATTGTAACATTGATTGAAATATTGCCCAGTACTACTTTAAAATACAAAGACTTGTTGCATGAGAAAAGTAAAAATTAGGTTCAGGAAAGTGATGTTTTCGCTCGATTGACCGAATGGGTAGTTTGGGGGCGGGAGGGGGGGGGGGGTGTTGTGTTGAGAAACCCTAGTGTTGAACACGAATACCAAAACCTTATTGAAAACACTTTCCTTACTGCTTTCCGTTTTCCACACTGCAATTCTCTTTTCTGTCAGCAGATGCCTCAAGGGTTCAATCGTACTAGTTTTCTTACATTCAGACGCCAATTAGATGTACAAACAGATTTTTATTTTTCATTATGATTAAGACCTTGACAGTTAAAGCGAACAGACGTTGATTGGATGGATGTTACAGTGCACACCTGTATAGGGTTTTATATCCAAGAGGGTCCCAAATAACCCAAATGGCCCCAGGTGAAGTGGGTTTAATATCCATGATACTTGTCTATGACACGTCTGCTTTGATACTGCACATGGATAATAATGTGCATGTAACCAGTGAGAATGCAGACAGACAGTATGGACAGAGAGGACTAGGAGCACTTATCCACATGATAGGCTTAAATCGGATTACACACACACCCCTGTACTAAACAGCCATCCATTAGTAGATTATAGCACGCACACACACACACAAAAAGCATTGTAGATGATTCAATGTCGTTTAACTAAATGGATGGTTTTCCCAGTGATGTCACCCAATCACCTGCTGCTCCTAATTTGAAATCTAATGCCATGATGTATTTAACTCTGTTTACTTGCCATATAAAGACATTGTAAAGGCCTCAATAGCCCCACCCAACAAATAACACGCATGGAAATACTGATCTGTGCACTGCTCTCATTCAGCCTACTCACATTTTACATCACCAGACAAATGTGCAACTGGACAATGCACAAAAGGGCGGCAGAGTCCGGGAAGTAAATGGTGACCAATTACTGGGGCAGAGCAACGGACAAAAAGTGCGTTCACGCTCAATGTTAAAAGCTTCGTAACACCAGTTTCTAGAAGGTCCATGTGAGTACTTCTTGGCTACCTACACTCGACTGACATCCTATACCATTTCAAAAGCCTATAGCTAAGCTCTCAATGCCAGAGAACACAAATGAAAAGCTGCTGATTTGCCATGCATTATCATCTTCCTGTTTCTCAATAACGCACAAGCAAAGGCACAAAACTACACCGACATACGAATAAAGAAACTGTGTCACAACAAAAATACTGTGGTGATGACAAATATGCACTAGTCAACAAGAGTGTAATTCATACCTTGTGAGGTAATACATTAAAAGTCATTTAATAATTACAGAATCAAGACAATATGGATGTGAGTTTTTCTAGCCTAAAAATGTAGATGACTGGTGTGGAAGGGATTTAAAGAAAGAAATTTTTTTTTTTTTTTTAATCAGCAGCAAGAAAACGCCAGCATGAGTAAAGTGCTGGGAACAATTAACAGGCCATAACTTTCCATTTAACAACGTAATGTTTCCAATAACCAATTACCATACTGCACAGTCGCTTATTCATTCACAAAGCAGAACCTCTGAGCATGACTGCATTCACACCAGCAGATAACAGCTTACTGAAGTTACCCAAGCTCGGTCTCATGTGGGTGTGTTGTAAGCTGTGGCTGTTCCTGCTTGTGCACAGTCTCAGACAGCAGAAATGGTAGTGGCCAAAATGCTTACAGCCTGCTCTACAAATATTGAACATCACTGGGTACATTTCCACACAGATTTCTCAATCTGACTGAAATCTTCCCTGTGTAGTTCAATGGCTTACATACTTGTTCTAACAGATCATGTTTCAGAACCTGCACTGCCAACTGCACAGCGGAGTATTTTAAAGCCATTTAGGGCATCTTCACATAGGGATGTATGATATATATCGTCTGCGATAATATAATTCTTGTTTTAATGATGTACGTACCAACATTATCAAGTATGTCTCTCACACAAACTTGCCTTAAGGGATCACATATTGACTCATTCGTCTACTTCTGGTGCAGTTCGCTATACGTTTGATCACAGCACGGACCAAAGACGTGTACGCAAACCAAATACACAAGGTGACATCACAAGAAGCAACCCTTAACACAATTTAGGTATAAAATCTGACATAACAGAATACTGAAGCATACCTGGTTCTTCTTGTTATAGGAGGTTTCCCCATTACACATCAGTAAGCATACTGGAGTTGGTTCTTAATACTTAAAAGACTCCTTAAAAAACTCTGTGAGCCATCAGCTAGTAAACTATCAGCACATATTAAGAAATCCCACAAACACGTCCAGCCCAGTAAACAGCACTGTTGAGGAAGTTGAGAAAGGTCGGCAAGGTATAAGCATAAAAGCTGACCAAATTAGAGTGTGGCCTTATTCACATGACTTTCGTTTACATATTTTGGTTTGATGTTAAGAATGCCAGTGTGAACAGTAAACGAACCAGGACTAAAACGCAACACCACCAACATTTAGTTCGGCCTGCCCTCAGATTAAGTAGTTGAGTGAGATGTATACATGAACGCTTTCTGTTCCATTTAAACTACTCATTAGGCTTCATGTAAACTCATCCATGGTGTTAACTGTGTTTCCGATTTATTCTGATGTCTCAACAAAGCCTTGATATAAAGCTATCAGGCAGCCATGGCAAGGTGCTTCCAGATAAACTAGAGTAGGAACTACCATCAAGCTGTGACTGCATGCATCATTAAATGGGGTATTTATGAAGTGCTTTAGAGGAGATTTCAAAATAGACATTTATTGCATATTGCAATATGGACCATAACGTTAAGGGCTCTAACCCCACTTATACCAAGCTGGCACTGTCAGGACCTTGAGTAAAGCCCTTAACCCACAACTACATGGACTCCCAAGAGATCAGTTGTAAGGTGCTCTGGATATGGGTGTCTGCTAATCACCAAATGTAAATATCAGCAAGCCCTAGTTCACCCTGTGCAACATTTTAGGTGAAATCAAATTCGATTTCCCAGTCTGAACAGACTTCAAGGTTCCGGCTTTTATGTTTCATTTCTGTCAATGCTTACCAGCAATATACAGGTCAGGGCTTGAGTAAAGCTAAGAAAAAATGTAAGAAGAGACAAGACGGTTTCCGTTACAACCAATAATCAGATATCAGCAACTGCCTTTTTTAACAGACAGTCAGGATTTCCTGTAATAAATCCGATACAGGAACATCTCCAGGTACAGTGGTGCTTGAAAGTTTGTGAACTCTTGAGAATTTTAGACTCCTGCATAAATATGACCTAAAACATCATCAGATTTCCACACAAGTCCTAAAAAAAGATAGAGAACCAAGTTAAACAAATGAGACACATATTATACTGTACTCATTTATTTATTTATTGAGGAAAATGATCCAATATTACATATTAGTGAGTGGCAAAAGTATGTGAACCTTTGCTTTTAGTATCTGGTGTGACCCCGACTTGGAGGAATTTTAGCCCATTTCTCCGTACAGAACAGCTTCAACTCTGGGATGTTGGTGGGTTTCCTCACATTAGCTGCTCACTTCAGGTCCTTCCACAACATTTCGATTGGATTAAGGTCAGGACTTTGACTTGGCCATTCCAAAACATGAACTTTATTCTTCTTTAACCATTCTTTGGTAGAACGACTTGTGTGCTTAGGGTCGTTGTCTTGCTGCATGACCCACCTTCTCTTGAGATTCAGTTCATGGACAGACGTCCTGACATCAATGATGGCAAGCTGTTCTGGTCCAGATCCAGCAAAACAGGCCCAAACCATGATACTACCACCCACCATGTTTCACAGATGGGATAAGGTTCTTATGGTGGAATGCAGCATTTTTCCTATCTCTAAACATAACGCTTTTCTTTTAAACCAAAAAGTTCCATTTTTGTCTCATCCGTCCACAAAACATTCTTCCAATAGCCTTCTGGCTTGTCCACGTGATCTTTAGCAAACTGCAGACGAGCAGCAATGTTCTTTTTGGAGAGCAGTGTCTTTCTCCTTGCAACTCTGCCATGAACCCCATTGTTGTTCAGTGTTCTTCTGATGGTGGACTCATGAACATTAACATTAGCCAATGTGAAGAGAGGCCTTCATTTGCTTAGAAGTTACCCTGGGGGTCCTTTGTGACCTCACCAACTATTACACACCATGCTCTTGGGGTGATCGCTGTTGGTCGACCACTCCTGGGGAGGGTAACAATGGTCTTGAATTTCCTGCATTTGCAAACAATCTGTCTGACTGTGGATTGGTGGAGTCCAAACTCTTTACAGATGGTTTTGTATCCTTTTGCAGCCCGACGAGCATCAACAGCTATTTTTCTGAGGTCCTCCGAACCTCCTTTGTTCGTACCATGATACACTTCCACAAACATGTTGTGAAGAGCAGACTTTGATAGATCCCTGTTCTTTAAATAAAACAGGGTGCCCACTCACACCTGATTGTCATCCCATTGATTGAAAACACTTGACTAATTTCACCTTCAAATTAACTGCTAATCCTAGAGGTTCACATACTTTTGCCACTAGCTAACATGTAATATTGGATCATTTTCCCCAATAAATAAATGACCAAGTATAATATTTTGGTCTCATTTGTTTAACTGGATTGTCTTTATCTACTTTTAGGACTTGTGTGAAAATCTGAAGATGTTTTAGGTCATATTTATGCAAAAATACAGAAAATTCTAAAGGGTTCACAAACTTAAGCACCACTGTATGCATGTTGTACAGAAAATTAAACAAGTGTTTACCAGCTTTACTCAGTTGATAAAATAATTTGATGAAAGTGACCTAATGACATCGGCAGAAATCTAATTACTGACTGGCCCTAGTGGACTTGGACATTTCCCCATTGTCAAATTACAGAAGTGCATGTAACCCAGTAAACTGATTACTTCTATAACCTGATTTAGTCCATATGATCGTTCTGGGCATGTATACTAATAAGTTTAGAGAAAAGCTGCGCAAGTACAGTAAAACATTCATGCAATGTTATTACATAAGGAATGGTCTTTCCATTTAAAAGGCTTCGCCACTTTTCCTTAAAAACAAGGAAGCAGGGTAATCAAATGAGCATGTGCGATTATTTCGAGCCATTAACTGAATTATATATATATTCAAATATATATATATAAATACAAATTGTACTTTATTACAGCCTTGATAAGAGCCTTTTACCAGTTAGTGCAAGGGTACAAGCAAAGATGCTGAACTGCCACTCACCCCATTCAGGTCTCATTTTTACACAGCGTACATCAACCAAGACTGCAAGTCATACATCACTACAGTAAGCCACTGAATGCACTAAAAATCACACTCTTATGCTAAATCCCAGGCATACATGGTATAACATAATAATAATAAAAAAAACGCTCTGTTCATGTGCGTGGCTGTGTTTGTGCTGCTGTAGGTGTACACAAGTGCAAGCTAAATGTGACCGGCTCAGACATCAGTTATACGAGACTGATTGGTCGATCTCCAAAAACCCTCAGATACCGGTAACTGGCCGATCGATCGGTTCATCTCGAATTTCAAGTCCATCCCTCAAACCTTTTCAGAGACTTGTAAAAGATGCATAGAAAACTCCAAGATGATGCCTATTTTTAACATTATGCAGTACTGTACAAACTCTTAGGCCACCATTAGATTTGTTGTTTTAGCAACGACCACATGCAACTTACTCGACAAATGTATCCAAAAAATTTCAAATTTCAGATTTATTACTCCATGATACTCTTTCATACTGATTTTCCTTCCAATCTTTGTGAGCTTTAGCACATCTTAGCCTTTTCACCCTGTTCTGCTTCCCAAAGTGGTTTCATGGCTGCTACCCCTCCAAAAAGACCATTCCTGACCAAGCTGTAGAAGGGTCAACTTGGCATCCCGATAAATCTACCAGATGTTGCTTTTACTTGAGAAGCCACAGTATATTTTCTGGTTGCATTGTAACAAAGAGACTGACAAAATGATGTATTCGTTATACCAGTGCTAAAACAATGGTATAGCTAGTCTAATGGTGAGCCAAGATGCTTGCACAGTAAAAACGTATTCATGGATTATGAACTGATTTGGATATCACACATAAAACCGATAATCCTTTGATCTACCAGTCCACGAGATGTGTGCATAAGCCACTCATTTTGAATAGCCACTTCCTATGTTCAGTCTAACTTCAGTTTTTCTTGAAACCCATGTATTCATGAGAAAATGAAACTTCCTGCATGTCTGAGGCAGTGCACTTAATACTGCAGTTTCCTAATAGGATGAAGAAATCATTATACTACCATATACTATCACTGTATTAACCATCAGGGCTGTGCAATATTGTCTCAAAAAATCCAGTCCTTGACTGCAATGCACTGTTCTAAATATGGGGGAGGATACCCTGGAGGAACCCTGGAAAGATCGCATAAGACATTTTTCAGTCACATTTTACATTATGACTGTGTGTGATGGACTGATGTACTGTATTACGTTCGTTAGATGGACTCTTAATGGCATGTTTGGCACTTGGCCATTTACATGGCAGGAACAGTCAAGGGTCGACTTTACTTTGTATGAGGGGTTTAGTGCGACTCTACGGCTACGTTCACACAGCAGGCAAAGTAGACCAGATCTGATTTTCTCACCAAATCTGATTTTTTTTTTTAAGGCTGGTCATACCATCTTCTTAAAGTAACCTATATCTGACATTCGTCAACAGTAACAGGCACTTCTTTAATGGTCATGTTAAAAAGGGCATGCTATTTGACCACGGCCACTTTGTTGGTTTTCATCCTTGGTTTCTTTAAACTTCACTTTTAAGCTTTTTATTTCCCTTTGACAAATTTCCTCGGACACTGAGAGGCTGCAATTAGAGATGCACCAATTGCAAACTTCTTGGCCAATTCCAATTTTCTTTCTGTCCAAGAACTATAAATGACAAACATTTTGCTTCAACTTTTTAATGAAAACGTCAACATTGCTAAAGAAAGATAGCAGGAGCTGCCGGCTTTTGCCTGGCTCAGTGCTAGCTTTAGCTTTAACCTCTTTAGCCTTCTTAGCTTTATCAAATTCAGCAGGTTGACGCCATTTTAAGCGTCTCATTAAATTAAATCCTCCATGGCTTGTTTTCATTATGCATGTACAGTATTGAAACACACAATCCAAAGAGCTTCCACACTGAAGACATGGCTGTGTCCAAAATAGATCCCTACTCCCTCATAAGTATTCCACTATATAGAGAAATACCATTTGATTGACCAAGTAGCACTCAAAACAGAACCAGAAACCGAACACTTCCTCATCATCAACATGTGCCCAGTCTCATAAAAAAAAAATAACCATGAGCAGCTGAGCGGTGTTTATAGCTCCACACACTGTGTGTGTTCGTGCCAATTTCACCATCGCATGCAGCACAAGTTAAATGTGACCAGCACAGAATCAGTTATACAAGACTGATCGGTCGATCACGCTGAAAACAAGCCAATTGCAGGCACCAGAATCTGATCGTGCATCTCTAGTTGCAATATGGGCTATTAATTTTGTTTGCACAGGGATATCACTCCAAATATTTATGATGTCCGTTTCTTTGCTATCCTGTTACTGAAACCCCGCTTCACTGCTGTCACTTTCAATTCTCCTCAAGGCGTATTTATGACAAATATCGAGTCTGCATGACATAAGAGTCGTGTGAATTCCAATCTGGCTGTTCAACCAGAGTCACATTGCCACGTATCAGATATGTATCACATTTCAATACCACATGACAGTGGGCCAAATCAGAAATGAAAATGTCAGATTCAGTGTTTTCCCCCATTGACACAGCACCAAAGTGCCACACAAGACATCAGATTTGAGCCACTTTACCTGCCCATGTTCCCAAGAGTGGTGCTAGTAGATTTTGGTTTTTCAGTTACATGTGCAACATCATCTTGGTCGTTGAGAGGAATTTAAGTACAAAGTGTCTGTGCTTCGTACTGTTCGCTCTCATTGTTGTAGTTACACTGTTCATGTACGTGAAAACACAGGATGTTGTCATAAAGCACACTGTTACATTTCACATTCCTTGCTTGCAGAGAGTGAGCCTAGCTACTGTGATGTCAGTATAAGATCAGCGTTGGCCAGCATTCCTCGTCACCAAAGCATATAACTAAATATGAAGAACATAGCATTACAGATATTAATCATAGCCAATTAACTATCCAAGCAACCATGACGAGCACTATTTTTAAGTAACTGACAGAGGAAACCTACAATTATGGTCATACAATTAATTATGCAGCTCTGGTACTGCATATGGACAAGCAGCAATTGAGGAAAAAATCAGCCAAATCAAACTAAACATTTACAGTGTGACTTGCACAGGTAGCCAGGGGCATGTTTGAAAATTAATAATAAACACACCAAACGCAAACACCATAATGATATCAACACAATCATTAACGCTCCATGCTTACGCTGCTTGGGCTCAGTGACTCTGATAACTAATTCCTCTTAAAATGTTACCTAATAAAAATGTCTTGTTACAACAGGGGCATGCTCTGTCTCAAATACACTACATGGACAAATGTATTGGGGCACCTACACATGACACCTACACCTAAATCCATAAGTATTAATATGGAGCCGATCCCCTCTTTGCAGCTATAACAGCTTCCACTCTTCTCAGAAGGCTTTTCATAAGATTTTATACCATGTCTGTGGGAATTATTTGCCCATTCATCAAGAAGAGCATTTGTCAAGTCAGACACTGATGTTGGACAAGAAGGCCTGGCTCACAATCTCCATCCTAGTTCATCCCAAAGGTGTGTCGATGGGGCTGAGGTCAGGGCACAGTCAAGTTCCTCCACACCAGACTAACCCAACTATACCTTTATGGACCTTGCTTTGCACTAGCACAGAAAAGGGCCTTCCCCAAGATGTTCACACAAAGCTGAAAGCATATGATTGTCCAAAACGTCTTGACATGCTGAAGCATTAAGATTTCCCTTCACTGGAACCAAGGGGCTTGGGTCAACCCAAAAAAGAGCCCCATTGCATCATCGCACTTCCAACAAACTTTACAGTTGGCACAATGCAGGCAGGTAACGTCCTCCTGGCATTCGCCAAACCCAGATTCGTCTATCAGGCTGTCATAGAGAAACATGATTCATCACTTCTCAGGACACATTTCCACTGCTTCAAAGTCCAATGGTGCCATACTTCACACCACTCGCTCCAACGCTTGCCGTTACTCTTGGTGATGCAAGGCCAGCATGCAGCTGCTCAGCCATGGAGTCTCAAGTCCCAGTGCACTTTTTTTTTGTACTGATGTTAATGCCAGAGGAGGATGAAACTCCGCAGTTACTGAGTCAGCAAAGCATTGGCAACTACTATGCACTATGCGTCTCAGCACTTATTGTTACTTTGCGTGATCTGTCACTGTGGCAGAGTTGCTGCGGTTCCTAAACGCGTCCAATTTTCAAAAACACCACTCACAGCAGATCATGGAATATCTAGAAAGGAAGACATTTCAAGAACTGACTTGCTGCAACGGTGCCATCCTATTACAGTACCGTGCTCAAACTCTTCATAATGACACATTCTTTCACAAATTGTAGTCAAGGCAAACTAGCAAAGCCAGATGCTAGATTTTATACAGCTATGGCAATGGGAAAATACGAAATGACTTTGAGTCCTATGTCAAGATTACCCATCTCGAGTCATTTTTATACATCTAGTCCATAATCAGTTAATCTGACATGACACCAAATACAACCTGGAGGTGTCACAGGCATGAGTGCATCATGACCTAAAAAAATAATCTTTCTTCTAACCCAGAAAAATATGCCTCTGTACTGAAGACATGCAGAGCAACAGCTACTACAGAAACTCCAGCATCCTAGATGCACTCTCCCTGAGTGTCAGCTTCAGCGTATAATAAACATCATGTCAAAGTCTGTGTGCACAACATCAGCGTCCAACTCCTGTGGACTGTACCTCTTACAGATCTATATTTAGACACTATAGTTCAAAGTGCCCTATCTGAACAAAGTACAGCAGTTGTAGCTTAGCAGCACACAGTATCAGCTGCACAACATTTCTACCCTACAAGGTGTAATAAGGCTGTTTACAACTATTCTGAGCGCAGTTTTATCCTTGTACTCTCTATAGCTGCAAGTTTGTATAGCTAATATTCAATTTTTTCAGGCTTTAGATAGTAAATTACAATAAATATTAAATAATTTATTATTTTCAATTGACTGTCTGTCAAAGCCCATAATGCCCAGGTTCAATTGTTTGTTTATTCATTCAACATCACATTAGCATCAATGGCTGTTCGTGACAAGAACCAGCCAGACACACACACACGGGAGGCAATTTAGAGTGACCCAACTAACCCAATGGATGTCTCTGGAATCAGAGTACATTTACATTTACAGCATTTTGCAGACGCCCTTATCCAGAGCGACTTACAATTGATGCAATCTTACGATCCTAGCAACTGTGGGTTAAGGACCTTGCTCAAGGAGCCAAAAGTGGCAGAGGTGGGATTTGAACCCTGGACCTCTTGGTCCATAGTCCAGTACCTTAACCGCCAGGCTAGCTGTAGCAAACCTGACCAGACATGAAATAAACAAGCAAACTCCAAAGAAGCAGGGTCATAACATCCAGATAACACAATCACATGTATTCTCCATTTTATAATACAGTGTAACCTCTGAAAGTGAACTTAACTGGTTCTGAAAGGCCGTTCAAATTCAGATCCAATTCACCAACCGAAAGCACGAGCCGACGACCAAGCTGGCACACAAACAATACTGGTGTGCAAGTCAGTGTAACTGTAATTATACTTTCATGCACACAAATGACATACTTCTGCTCTTAAACTCCCACCTCTGCTCGTGAATCGGCAGCGTTGATTAGCTGTTTAAGACATACACAGTTAAAAGGCTTTTTTCCCCATTATAATTGTTAAGACCTCGGTCATTAAAGCAAACGGAGTTGGTCGTTAAACGGTGCATACCAGTATTGAAATTAAATGTAACCGTACTTTTGGCGTCTCCTCTCAGTTTCTGCGCACTAGAGAAATTTCTTTTATTGCACCCAACAAAACACTGAAATGAAATTTACACCCTTGAATGTCCAGCACTGAAACAAATCTGCTTTTGCTTAATGAGAAAGTTTAACAAACGGTGCTTTCTAAAATTCATCAGGTACAAAGCTAGCTAAAGCACTAAAAGCAAGTTTCTGACACACTAAGGCAGCGTCCCAAATCACATTTTGCTTGGCATGTCGTTTGGGAAGCGACTTATAAACAAAAAACTTATGTTTAAATCTATTCGCCACATTATTTAACAGCTCACAGCATATCTTAATAAAAACAATACCCCTTTATATTATGTATACAACTAGCAAACGGGTGTAGAGACAATGTTTAAAGGAAATAGCTAGCAGATGTATGGCAGTTAACACTGTGCCTTCAGACTAGGTGTTAAGTACGATACTTGTACGTAATGTTTCATATATAACGTACAAAAAGTCTGTTTAGTGACCAAATACTTTATTACATTCTGTTTGAAACAGCACAGCAAGGCAACAGACTGTAGCCCAAAACGCGAGAAGACAGCATACCGCATACCACTGTTATGCTATATAATGAGTGTGTTAAAGCTAAGATGTAATGAGGGCATGTTTAACCCAGTATCAGTTGTGTGTGTGTGGCTGAGGCCGATCTCATACCTTCTGCAGCAGCCCTGAAAATCCCTTTGACTTCTTCCGTCCACAGCTAACTCCCAACTGTTCAAACAAGCCACACACCGCTACCGAAGCACATTCCGCCCTCCGCCGCTTTCTAATCCATGTTTGTTGAACTTCGTTTTCGCTATATTCGACCGCTTTTCTGCTTTAAAACACCTAAAACACGACGGATGACGAATAACCCGCCTCCCTGTCCGTCAGATTGGAGCAGCGCGACCTAACGGCCGACTCGCTTCTTATATCTGATTGGACTAGAGCGCTGTCACGGACTGCAGCCTTTAGTACCGCCCACTTCTCGCTCTGATTGGTGTTCGCGATCTACAAGGAGCCTGCGTTCGTCGTTCTTATTCGTCCGAATGCAAATCAATCAAAGCTTGGCCCACAGACTCGTACCTGATTGCCTGGAGTGACGCTAAACTCTCGGACTGTTGTCTCTTATTGGTCTGCCGTTGCTTAAAAAATCACTTTCGTCAGACCTCTGCCATGCAAGATTAACTGCTATGTAATAACATTTTGGAGTCACGAAGTGGTAAACCACGGAGGCTCAGAGAATGGGACAGGTCCGAACAGATTTTGTACTTCTGTGGCTTCCAGGTGCAGCTTGATATGCAAGGGTAAATTCTGCCACCAAATTCCAAACTGCCCCAGGTAGCAACATCAGCACATGAGCTGTTGATTAATTTAAAGTAGATGCATGTTTTGGGTTTTTTCTTGTTTTATCCCTACTTTTTCTGGCCAGGTTTGCAGGGGCTTGTTAAGCCACAACTGAGAAAGCTCCTGACAGACAGTTTTTTTGATCATGTTCAGGTGCAGTTTGGAACTCGGTAGTAAAAACGCTGTGTTTATTGGAAGTTTCATGGCTTGGCTGCACAAAAACACTAATCACACCATGTTCAATGAAAAGTGTCAACTGGATCTTTCTGAATCACTACTGGCCTTTCCAGTCGTGGAAATGTGTACCTTGGAGAGATCACATGCACCTATCTGGCAGTCTGAGAAACAAATCTGATTGTTAGGAATGGCAGAACTGTACTTGTTCAAGTAGCTACATGGTGCCAACTGAAATTTTAGCAGGGCCTGGGGCATCTCTTTTGTGGTTTGGACTGGGCCTCTTAATTCCAGTGAGGCAAAATCTTAATTGTATGTTGCAACATACAATGATATTCTGGAAACCTGTGTGCTGAGATTTGTTGCAAAAGTTTATTTAACCAGATTTCCGGTTGACAATTGCAACTTTAATCATAAAAATGTTACTGAGTTAGGTGAATATAAACCAGACATTTCAGGTCCAAAGGGGGTAGTAATTGATGAGATGTATGTTGAATAGACTATTATTTTGCATTTGGAAGAAACTTGTGGACATGGTGAGTTGGTGGGTGAAGTTTAGTGAATGAAATTTTGTGGTTGGAGTTGGGTGGGTGACGTGGACGGTGCCCTATTTGTCCCTTGAGCCCCTGCCCACCAAACTGTCTGTGCCCCAAACTAGGAGCTAAATCATTTCACTGCATCTAGTTCTCTGATAGGACAAGAACTGGGTTTGTGTTGGTCATCCATTGCACTTATGCATTTGTGGATGGCTGCATATGTATCCAACAGCCAATGCTATCCACCACTACAGTGGAGCAGCTTCTGGATGAATTATCTTTCTGGTTTGTGATCACAGAACAACTACACAGTGACCAGGGGCACAACTATGACATGTGTGAGAGGCTTGGAGGGCACAAAACCGGAACCATTCACATCTACTACATCCACAGAGCAGCGTGTTGGTGAAGAGATTCAACCAACCGCTCAGTGCAGAACTTATGATTATGATGAGCTGACTCCAGCATGACTGGACAGGCATCTGCCACTGGTGCACGGCCATGCAGAAATCCACCAGGTTCCTGACCCATGGAGGGAGGCTGTGTGGAACTAGCATAATTTTCAGAGTTTGTTTGCATGTGTGAGTGGGCGTGACATCCTTGGGGGGTCCCAGCATGCTCCATGGCTTTGTTATGTATGTTATTTAGTTCATGTTTATTTACGTTAATTATCATGTTTCAGTGTTAATGCATTTTATGTGTGCTTTTAGTTTATTTCTTACCATGAGCGAGCAGTTTATTTAATTCAGTCTAGTTAACATATTTTCCTGTTAGTTGTTTTAAAACCTGTTTTTGAAGTTAATGCTTATTATTTTAGTAGTTTTAAGAAAAATGTTGCTGTGTTCTGGGTTATTTATAACCAACGCTACAATATGTTGTTAATTGTTGGAGTTAAACTGTAATGTATAAGGCTTATTGACGTGTGCAGATTTTCAGGATGATTGCGTTTTATGAAGAAGATTTTTGCAATATTTTGTGCCTGCACCCACAATTCACATACAGTTTTAGCCGCCAGTAGTCTGGACTCTTATTTTGAAATATTGTTTCTACAGGACGCCATTTTTGTGTTTAGAGCCAGTTTCACGATGCTGTGTTAGTAAGGTGGAGGTCAGAGTAAAGAGTAAACAAGCGTAAATAAATGAGTGGTTGTGTTTCCAGCTGGTTGCTTATGAATTAACGCTGTCAGTGATGTCGCAGGCATCCTCGGGATTTAACCCGACTTCTGAACGGTCTCGTCGGGCTGCACAGGTAAAGTCGCCTGTCGGATAGGATATTTGTGTAAATCGCTAACGGTGTACTATGTAGTGCACTACGTAGGGTGTACTGATCGCTATTGTGTATCCTATGTAGGGCGCCTGTGTAGTTATTAAAGGAACATATGGGACTCGACCAGGCTGTGTTTGTTCCCTTTGCTTAAAGCAATCAGATTAAACGTTACACCCGGGCCTCCTGTCATAATATACTTGCATAAACTCGGTGCTACCAAGAGTTTCTCGAAGAAATGACAAACATACTACAATAAAAAAATTTTCACAATCTCTTACTTTGCATTTACAGAGTGTTGGACTTCATTAGGTTTTGTAACACGACTGTGGGGTTATTTTTACGAGTGAGGTCAGGCTGACTTTGGGCAAGAAGACTTGGCCCTATAAGGTGCTTTTCATATTTTTTTTCATAGTACTACCCACCGTGCCACCCTTCTCTATAGTCTTGATTACCAAAACAGTGGTACTTTGGTTCTCGACCACCTCAGAACTCGTTTCAGCCGAAACTCAATTCATAATTTGGTACACAATGATTCAGATTCACAATAGCTCTCACTCATAGAAGATCTGCGCTGTGTTTATCGTGGTTTTCTTTATTTTACATCTACAGTACTGTATTTTTAATGCAAATAAGTATCCATGGGTCTTAAAAAGGTAAGTTTGTAAGAGCCAACCAAAAGCAAAACAGGAATTGAATGCTCCCGAGTCAGTGTTTTGCACTTTCAATCCATTACTCATGAAATTACATGAGATTTCTCAACACTTTATTATAAAGTAAGTTTTGTGCTAATGACTTTGGCCAACTGTAGGCTAATGTAAGTGTTTTAAACATAAACGTACTTGTCATTACGTATCATGAGGTGCAGTCTCCGTGTACAGGCGCCAGCGTGTAACTGCAGTCTTTTAAGGTGGATCGGAAAATGCAAATAAGAATCCAACTTAAGCCTCGTCTGAGACTATGATGCCCCAAACATTCATTAAACTCCCAAGTTTATGTTACATTTAAATTATGATGGATTTGTCGGAACATATTCCCATAGTAAATCAGGGAGCACCTGTACAATACAGCTCCATGCATATAATGCCTTATACAGTGTGGATTTTCTGGGGGTCTGAATGGGATTTACATTATTCCTTATGGGAAAAATTTGCTCGGTACTCGTCGGTTTTGGTTCTCGACAAGCCATCTGGAACGAATTCTCGACGAGAACCGAGGTACCACTGTTAATGTTTTGCCCTCTTTTCTTTGCAGGGTCCTTTAGGTGTCGACTATGTTCCCAATGAAGAGGAGACTCGCGTCTTCAGAGAGTGTAACCTAGAGAGCCTCTATTACCGATGTAAGCAGTTTTCCAATCACTAGAAGTTGAAGAAATATTATTGTATTGTATTGTATTGTATAGTGACTGCTATTGGTTTGTCTTTGTTAAATTTAAAAAGAACATCTGGTGTCATTAGAATGAGGCTGGCTTATTAATGTAGTTGATAAACAGCGGGAAAAATCAAACTTGTGATTTAAAGCAGCAGCTACTTACTCTGTAATGTGTTGCATAACAGTCATAACCTAAATGACATAAAGAAACTCTACTCACTTTCACTCACACCCTGCTTTTACTCTGAGCTGCTCATTTCCATTTGAAAAGACAAGCACATCTACATGAGAGGGATGCATGCTTGAGCTCTGCTGAGTTACCAGCTAAGAACAAAGGTTCTTTTGGTGGACGGAACAGCCGGAGTCCGTTTTGAGCCTGGCTAAATGGGAGGACTAGCAATAGTATGTGCATCACCATATATCTGTCTGAGTTTGGCCTCATCCCGACAGCTTTCCACAGTGCTGCAGTAAACGTATCAGTCAAATATCTAGTCAGCCACCATTAACCATTGTAGTGACTTACTTCTTTATTAGTGTGTTTAGTTCCTTCTGCCAAGTTCACTTTGTGTTTTCTTCCTAGCCTTGCCATTCTCAGCCATAGCAATTACAGTCACTCAGATGATGGTATCAAGAGGTAGATACTATAATCATAATCTCTTTACTATGTGATTTGGCAGATCTTCATGACCCTTGTCCCTTTTTTAGGAGTGCTGGCTCCATCTCCGAGATTTGGTTCCTTGCCAAAGCTTCTTGGTATGTAATGAAATATATTTAACAGCAAACGTTTTGTGTTGGTATTACATATGTATAGAGTTCACAAGATAACATTCTTACTGTGTGTTTATGCAGTGGCTGGTGCACTAGGCTATTTCGGTGGAAAGGTGTCGTATACGAAGGTTTGTCAGGAAAAGTTTAAGAAGCTGGAGAACTCCCCGATCGGAGACGCACTGCGACGAGCACAGCAGCGACACATGCCTTCTGAGTAAGGGCTGGACCATTCATTAAAACCACATGTACAGGTCCTCCCCGATTTACCATGGGGAAACATTCTGACAAAGTCATCGTAACTTGAATTTTTCATAAGTAGAGGAGTTTAATATACAGTGGTAGCTCGGTTCTCATTGTTAATTCATTCCAGAAGCTTGTCGAGAACCGAAAACGTTGAGTACAGAGCACATTTTTACCATAAGGAATAATGTCAGTTGAATGACCCCCAGAAAATCCACACTGTATGAGCATTATATGCATTAATGGAGTTGTACAGGTGCTCCTGATATGTTCTGATAAATCCATCATAAGTTAAATGTATCATGAACCGTTGAGTTTAATATAGTCTATCCTGTATCATAGCTATAACGCATTAACACTTAAGTTAACACTTATACATTAACCTACAGTTGGCCAAAATCATTAATACAAAGCTTATTTTATAATAAAGTGTTAAAATCTTGTGTAATTTACTGAGTAATGGCTTGACAGTGAAAAGTAAAGCAAAACTCTTACTCTATTGAACTCAGGGTGCTAGCATTGCTGCTAATGCTAACTGCTCAGCCAGAAAACCAAGAGGATTCAGTTCCTGATTTTTCTTTTAGTTGGGTTTCATTACTAATCAGTTTTAGGACCCATGGGGAGTTATTTGCACTAATAATGCAGTACTGTAGATGTATAAATAAAGAAAAGCACGACAAACTTAGCAGACTCAGCACTGAGTGAAGGCTGTTGTGAATCTGAATTGCTGCATCAGTGTGTACTGAATCGTGAATCGATTATTATTTGATACAAATTTAAGCAAGTGCGCCAAGTACCGAGCAAACGACGAGAACCAAGACACATTTTTCTAGTCAAAATACACTGCCTGGCCAACAAAAAAGGTCACCACCTGGATTTAACTAAGCAAATAGTTAAAAAAGAACCTCCCATTTGAAAATTACTGCATTGGTGATGATGTTTCAGCTGGCAACAAGCTATTTAGCCCTAACTGATGCAGTGAGGAGCCTCTCATTTGTTAAACAACCATGTCGAAAGGCACATCCTGTGGTTGTGGAAAAGATGTTCATCTGTTTCAGAAGGGTCATATTGTGAAAGAGTGGTTCAGGGAGCATGAGACACCATTTTCACACATGGATTGGCCACCACAGAGTCCAGAGCTGAACCCCATTGAGAATCTTTGGGATGTGCTGGAGAAGACTTTCACAGTGGTTCAAATCTCCCATCATCAATACAAGATCTTGGGGAAATATGAATGCAACTCTGGACAGAAATAAATGTTGTGACATTGCAGAAGCTTGTGGAAACGATGCCACAGAGAATACGTGCTATAATCAAAGCTAAATGCGGTCCGACGAAATATTAGTGTGTGAGACTTTTTTTTTTTGACCAGGCAGTGTATGTTGAGAACCAAAGTTAACGAGTTCTGAGGTGGCCAAGAACCGAGGTAGCACTGTATATGGTTAAATGGTGGAGTATGAGCTGTGCTTCCAATCAGGTGAAACATGTTCCAGTCCCAATGGTGCCTTCTGGCTGGGTCAGGCCTCCTCCAGGCACAGTTGATCATGTCTGGTCTGAGGAAGTTAATCGTATGGCTTAGCAGCATCCCATACCCAGCCCTGTGATTTTGGAATAGGCTCCCGAACCCTCTGACCCTGACCAGGAAAGTCAGGGGTGTAAACTTGAAGCATGGCTTTGTTCTAAAAATGAAGATTGATGCATAGAAATGGTAACTAAAGCCAATTTAGTCATGTTAACCAGAACCTTTTGTTCTAATGAATTAGGTTGAACCAGTCAGAGTTTGCAGATGCAAATACACCACTTCCTCAGCAGCCAGGTCTCGAGCCAGCCTTCCAGCCTACTGAGCCGAATCCCTACAGCAGTTACTCCAGCGACAGTCCTTATAGCAACCCTGCTTCTTCATATGACCCAGCTCCTTTCAGCTCTGCCCTCAGTGAACCTGCCTTGTATAGTCCTATTGATGATCTCAGTCCTCAAGGTAAAACTCCACAGTCAACAAACCTGACCTTTGAATGTCAGAATTGTTGGAAAGTTTCAGTAGTCAATGCATTATGGACAGGGAAATATTTAGGACATAGCAGTACTAGCCTAAAGAGAAGCACCTTTAGCTTTGATTGGCATTGTCTGTTTACATGCATTCAATAATCCAATAACTGCAGAAAAATCAGATATTGTCAGTAATCTGATCGAGTGAACTTGCACTTGGGCAATCAGATCTTCAAACTTCTTCAAATTTTGATGTTTCCTACCATTTAGAATATGAAGAATGTTCCAATTTCCTCAAGCATATACTACGTTTCAGAGTCTTTGAAAACATGATTGGTAGCCATTTGTAGGTGCTGCATTGGATTTCAGGGTTGCCAGATGCTGCAAGAGAAACAAGCCATCAGGTCTAAAGAAAGTGTGTGACCACTTGCTCAGTTTAAAAAGTAATAATGTTAATAATAATAATGTGTATTTTCCTTTTAACATTGGCTCTTGAACACAACCAATTTGCAGGAATATTGGCGAGAGAGAAAGAGATACAGTGATGCTTAGGTTTGTGAACCCTTGTAGAATTTTCTGTATTTCTGCATGAATTGTTTCACCTGCATAAAAATCATCATATTTTCACACAAGTCCTAAAAGTAGATAAAGAGAACCCAGTTAAACAAATGAGACAAAATATTATACTTGGTCATGTGAACCTCTAGGATTAGAAGTCAGGTGTTTTCAGTCAATGGGATGACAATCAGGTGTGAGTGGGCACCCTGTTTTATTTAAAGACCAAGGATCTATCAAAGTTTGCTCTTCACAACACATGTTTGTGGAAGTGTATCATGGCACGAAACAAAGGAGATTTCTGAGGACCTCAGAAAAAGAGTTGTTGATGCTCATCAGGCTGGAAAAGGTTACAAAACCATCTCTAAAGAGTTTGGACTCCACCAATCCACAGTCAGACAGATTGTGTACAAATGGAGGACATTCAAGACCACTGTTACCCTCTCCAGGAGTGGTCGACCAACAAAGATCACTCCAAGAGGGAATACTGATAGCCAGATACTGAAAGCAAAGGTTCACATACTTTTGCCTCTGTAATATGTAATATTGGATCATTTTCCTCAATAAATAAATGACCAAGTATAATATTTTTGTCTCATTTGTTTAACTGGGTTCTCTTTATCTACTTTTAGGACTTGTGTGAAAATCTGATAATGTTTTTGGTCATGTTTATGCAGAAATATAGAACATTCTTAAGGGTTCACAAATTTCAAGCACCACTGTAGAGACAGGATAAGAGAGCAAGCCCAAATAAGCAACTGTACTTTAGAAACAAGCCCCAAAAACCTGCAAGTCTGAGAGAAAGTCTGATTAAGTTTGTGAGAGAAAGGGAAACATCTGTCTCCTGGTCTCTTCACTCTGTGTCTGGTCTTGGTCTTAACTCGGACCTTAACTGTAGTGTTCTTGACTACGACACTACTGGGAAGTGTATAATATTCTTGAACCATTATGAGCTTAAGCTAAATGTTTGTGTTCACTGTCCTCTAGTTCCAGCCTACCAGGAAGACGATGTTCCTAAAAAGAAAGCAGTACTGTATGAGGAACTGCGCAGTAAAAATAGAGAGAACTATGAGGTCACCCATACACAGAAAGCTGACCCTCTTCTCAAACCACAAGCTGGGATGACATCACCAAAGCAAGACGGTAAGGTGCAGCTAAACAAAAGGATTACATAAAAGCCTCACCCATGTCAAGTTTTGGGGAGGGTTTTCTTGAAAAGACTCAAATGTGCCATTGATGGAACTGTATTGAAACGGTAATGAGATTTTTGAAATGCAAACATGTTAAAAGGACTTAATGGTGAAACCTGGAACAGATTATACACCTGATACAGGGGATTTTTTAGCAAGGGTCTTTATCAAGAGGGAGTGGTTAGGGGATAGACCTGCGAGTTAGTTTGTAATGAGAAACCTACATTGTTGGTACAGATTTTGGGTGTGGGGTTACAAAATAGATGTTCCTTTGCCATTAGGGCAGTGGTTCCAAAATTGGGGGTCCAGTTCTGAGAAAATATATTGAAAGCAATGAATTCAGTTATACAGTAAAAAAATTAATACTAGATGCTAATAATTAGATATGTAATGCATGTCGCTTCCAGTAATTCTTGTTTTTTTCCAGTCATTTTGATTTTGTTCAATTAGAAGTTGCAGTTTTGTATGAATTGCAATGTTTAAAGTAAATTCACTGGATTAGAGGGTAGAGTTGAGGGGGGGCTAGTGTAAGTAGTAGTACCGTGTAAATATAGCTAATAAAATGACCAGTCACATGTGTAGTGCAGTAAAAATAACACCTGTAACTTATTATGCACCATTATTTTTGTTTGCTTTTGTCTCTTTAGTGAAAAAGAACAAGTATGGTGATACCTGGGAAGAGTAGGAGTGCCTGAGAGGAACAACCACCTTAGATCGCCTGTGGGACAAGAATAAGTCAGCAACATATCTGTTGCAGTTCTGCTTTGCTCCAAAGCAGAGTTTGAATCAATTTTGATTCTACCTATTTAATAGGTAGCCTAATTTTCCAGTTTGGTCAATAAACAACAATACTTTTTGCAGTGATTCCTTCATCTGTTTAAGTTTTGGAATTTTGTGTTGAAAAATGGCTTTGGATGGAAATTTAAAAGAATGAAAATTGAATTGTTTTTTTCCAACGCAGGTTTGTGGAAAAATACTTTTAATATTTAAGTTGTAATATTTATTACAGTTTAATCTTTATTAACAATACAATTTAATAAAAAATAATACTTAAAATATTCATGCATCGCCTTGGTGGGGAATCAAACCCTGATCTTCCACATGACAGGCAGAGATACTGTCCACTGTACTAATGTGAAGCTGCCCTTTTGTGCTGCAAGCCATGATTATCATAGAACATACAGTGTGTAATATATAGTTTTTTGGTAACGTGGGTAATAGTTTGGTGGATCTTTCATGGTTTTAATTTCCACTATACTAACTGTCCACTAACGAGGAGCTGCTGTTAATCTTTTTCCTGCGATTATAGCCACCGAAATATACATTGTTTGCATTTTTGTTTAATAGATAGTTATATATAAGTTATATGTAGTTCTGTTAACAGTAACAGTTTGTTGAATAGCTCTCCTGGTGTTTTAATTGACTGAATTTTACAATCTAATCTTTATTAACAATACAATTTAGTGAGGCATTAAAAGTTATACTCAAAACAAAAAAATCTACTGCATCTCCCTATCAGGGAATCAAACCCCAGTCTTCCACGTGCCAGGCTAGAGCGGACAAATATTTTCCACTTTACTAAGGATTAAGGTGGAGTTGTTGCAAGGACGCCTCCTGAGGATGCCAATGGACATTGTCAGTAGCAATCCTGGGGTCCAAAACCTGGGTCCCAAAATATCCTTAGACCACCTCATGGCAGACCATCACAGCAGCTCCTCGTTAGTATAGTGGACAGTATCTCCGCCTGTCACCTCTGTTAAGGTGAGTTACATAATAATATGTAGCTCTGTTAAGGTGAGTAACTGCTCATTGTTTAAAAAAGTCTTGGAGTGTCTTGAAAAAGTTTTCGTTTAACTATGAAAACAATTAATCCACAGGAATATTCTATAGGTCCACCATAATAGGCACAATTAAAAGGTAAACCACACAAAAGCGATTACCAGAACGACGCCTTATTAATGCAGAGTATTCGTTAGTATTCATCAGTCTGTTGTCAAAGCACAGCTACACAGGTTTCTTGTGTTTGATTTGATTAAATCTGCTGTTGCACAGTATTGAGCAATGTCATTTAAAGAAGTCACTAAAATCATTTACAATTTCGTTCCTCATAACTATGGGTGCTTCGTCTAGTGAAAATGCGGTTAACTTTAAAATAATGTGTTACTTTTGTATGTATAGGTATATATGGTATATTAGTGGTGGCTGGTGATTTTTAAACTGGGAAAGAACATATAACTGCTTCATTTTACTGGTTGTGCATTATATCCCGTCAGTGACGTTATAGTTAGTTTAGTTGCCTAACGCAGTGTAAATTACATAATAAAATACATCATATTTTATATTTAAAAGTCTTACAAATCAATCAATTGTAATACTTATTGGTGCTGATTTATTGAAGTTCGTATAAATCATGAAGTGTAAAGAGAAGGGGTAGAAAGCAGCTAACGGTACTCATCAGCACACTAACCCTAAAGAGTGGACAAAAGCTATAGACAACCAGCATCTGAAATCCGAAGGACCAAAGCAAACAAAATGTGAGAGACAAAAATACAATAATTGAAACGATTGTGACCTGCCCACACAAAAAATGTAACCGCAACAAAGAAGGCTCACATGTAGACAAGCGTCAGTTTAATATGGAGACTCGACACAACTTGTGAAAACAAAAGGAAAAAATAAAAATAAAAACCAACTTCTCCCCGTCGGGGAATCGAACCCCGGTCTTCCGCGTGACAGGCGGAGATACTGTCCACTATACTAACGAGGAGCTACTGTAAGCTGTTGTCATTTGATCTAAGACATGGGACAGAATCAGAAACCGATGGTTTGCTTTGTTAATGTGTGTAATAGTCTGTTGGATACTAATACTGTTTTAAGTGTGTGTGTGTGTGTGTGTCACTACCTATTCCTTAGCTTTTACTCTTCTCCATAAAGCTATGGAAATATTTTATCTGCATATAAACCTACAGATTATGCTTTCAGAAACAATCCAAAGCTTATAACTTCTGACCTACACAACACACAACCCTCAATACAGATATCATTTCTACCAGAACCCCGCAAACGAAACTTCGGTGAAGAACATGTCACAAGTAACAGTCCCACACGCCACAAAATTTTGAACTCTTTTTTTAAACACTTAAAGGAACCCTGCCGTCAAGCAGGGCATCAAAAAATTAGTTAATACTCATAGTGTTTCTCCCCACGGAAATCTTTAGTAAAAGGCGAAAGATTTATACGATCTGAAGAGAAACAAGAGTGTATACTGTGTGTACTCCTCCACGTGGAACTGCACTAACAGAAACACCAATCCAAATCACGGTAACATATTTAAACACAAACAAAACAGTGTAATTACATAACTAAACCAACATCTACGTATACAGCGTTCAATCAACGTTCAATAACCGTATGTTTACAATATATGTACTTCTAAATTAAAACTTTTAAAAAGCTTGAAACTACAAGTAAACTGTAACGCACTGCATTGTGGGAACACACAGTTCAGTCATATGTACTGCGCATGCTCGCCCAGTGACGGTGGCAGAATCTATCTCTTCGTGATTTAAGAAAAAGAGAGAAAAAAAACTTTTGTTTGGTGGGAAGTGAGGTCCATTCATAATACCAATGTTACCCTGTTTCAACGGGTTCAGAACTGTATGCGGATAAGGAAAAGTTACATACAAATGCATGCAACAAAGCACGCAAAATGTATATTTGTACAACATTTAAAACTTTAGATGAAATGCTTTGTCCGTGCTGATATTTGTGATAACATAATCCTTTTCACACACAAATAATTTGAATCCGCTCAGGTGTTGATAATTACTGACCTGTTTTTATGCATTCTAACATATACGAATACCACAGTACTCCTGACAAATCAATACATTATATCGTTTCATTCATATTAGTTATTTTGTTTTAGGGTATTTTCTTTCACTTGATAGTGTTATAACAGCATATGCCTTTTACATCATACTGTGTTAAGACAGGGTAGGAAATTGTTACCGTTGCAACAAATAACAAGTCATTTGTTGTGGACCTACTTTTTGGCGGAAGGTATTTTGGTATTTTTATTTTGGTAATAAATATTTTGGTAATAAAGGTATTTTTAAAGTATACTAATATCACATACACACACACACACGTGTGTGTGTGTGTGTGTATGTATATGTGATATTACATAACATCCACCCTTCAGAGTTGATGCAAAATAACAAACATGGGAATAAAAAAAGAGAAACAATGACAGTACAGATGCTTATTGTTGTTGTTGTTTTGTTTATATTTAAACAAAGTAAGTACAACCTCAGTCTTTGAAAAAGTCCATGTCACAAAAATCATACTATCTCAAACTGGTTTGCTGAACAAGGCAATGACTTCGCTATACTCAAATTGCCTGCACAGTCACCAGATCTCAATCCAATAAATTATCTGTGGGATGTGGTAGAACAGGAGATTCGAATCATGGATGTGCAGCCGACAAATCTGCAGCAATTGTATGATGCTGTCAACAGAACCAAAATCTCTGATGAATGTATAAGGCCCCTTGTTAAATCTGTGCCACGACGAATTAAAGCACACCCTACGGCAAAAGTGGGTGAAACCCAGTACTAGCAAGGTGTACTTAATAAAGTGTGTATATTCTTCTATTATTGAGAACTTGTGCAGTGTTGCTTACTTATGGTGTGAGTTAATAAGGTATACTATTACATAAAGTATACTAATACTAATACAATTTTTGAAATTGCAAACATATCTAAACGATATCAAAAGTTAAACAAATCTTTTAATTCCAAACACTAATTTTGTGCATGATTGTAGGCTTTTACTACCAAAAAGTAGGCTCACACTAGTGCATATTATTTACTTAAAAATGGCAGTATAAGCCAATCACTATGTTACATGTGTTGTGCATTTTCCTTAGCAATTTGAGACCAAATAATGCCCTCTACAGATATTGGCCTCACCTAGTAAACATTAAAAAACTGCCTATAAAGACACTTTCTCTTATTCATTTTAATTTTCATTCATAACGAAAGACTCTACCTGAAAATAAAAATGACAAAACATTTGTAACTGAATCCGTGTTGGGAACGATTCGTTTTTGACATTAAGAAACTATATTTTGGTCATCGCTTTAATAATCTAACATAATCATTAAGTACTGTGAGAACTGATGATTAAAGCAGTAAAATCTTTGCTAACTGTTTGAGCGTTAGCACAAAAACAACTGTTTCTCCCCGTCGGGGAATCGAACCCCGGTCTTCCGCGTGACAGGCGGAGATACTGTCCACTATACTAACGAGGAGATGACGAAAGAAAGAGGGTAAGACTAACTCTAAATGATGCTACAGTAACCTCATTTATTTTCTTCACTTCACAAATCAGTGTGTAACAGCCAGTTTAGTGACTTACATGTTTTCTCAATCCATTATGTTTTTAACTTGATACACTTCCTTCCACAGAAGGCGTCCATACAGCCATTCTCATCTAAAAAGTTGCCCGTCAGTTTTCTGGCGGAAGGAATCCACTTACTAGTGATGAGTCGGTCGCGACCGATCCGGCTCTAAGAGCCGGCTCTTTGAAATGAACGACGGGAGTTGTACTTGTACATGTGTAATGACAATAAAGTTGAATCTAATCTAAATATATTCTCCTCCGAGAGAATCTCTTCTAAAACAGGTCAGATCATAACAGAAAGGAGAAGCAGAATCAACCCCTCAAAGATGAGATCCCTGTTTTTTTTTAATGCCAATCTTCATTAAAAACTGTAATCTGAATGCTGCTTTTTCTGTTTTTGCACATTTTTATTTATATTTTGTTGAGTGATGTTTTGTTGATGATGTCTTGTTTCCCTGTATATAGTTGCAAATTTACAAATAATACAGATAATCAGAGACCAGAGACCAGATTGGACCTGTAATTGAGATAGGTATTCGCTTTTGTATTTTATTTTACTGTGTTCAATTGTGAATATATAAATAAAAAAAATTCATAATAACAAACATTAGATATTATGTGTTTTTACATTAGTAATTCATTTTTCTCATAATTTCGTAATACATTAAGCTACAACAAACCTAAAGCGCCACTTGGGAGCCGAATGAGCCGAAAATACGAAAATACAACCCGAGTCTTCTTGTTATCGTTTTTACGGTCAACTCCAAGCGCTTTGTTATAATGCAAATTCAACAACCGACTCTATTTTTCACCAAAGCAAAAGAACCCCGCAGTTAAGCGGGATATCAAAAATTAGTTTATACTCATAATGTTCCTCTCCACGGAAATCTTTAGTAAAAGGCGAAAGATTTATACGATCTGAAGAGAAACAAGAGTTTATACTGGAACAGGAGCAGCCCGGTGTAACCGCACTAACCGGAACACCGGTCACAATTATGGTAGCCAAAAAGTGACATAAACAACGCATATTACTAAATTCCCCACAGAAAGCTGCATGATGTAAAATAAAAGTCTCTTCTTTTAAACGATATACATATAAACCACGGGGGTTTTCATTTTAATCGTAATCACACACGCATTGCATTGTGGGAATATGGAGCTGCCTTTTGTAGTTCCTTGTCTGCCCACATGGCTTGCTCAACAGCGAACTCTTGTTAAGACTCGTTATACAGACTACTCAAAAAAAGGGGTTTACTCAAATAGTTCGTTTTAAATGAACTGAACTCATTCTTGTTAAAGTGCGCTTACAAATCAAGCTAACTACAGCTAATTTCAGTTATTTTTATGTTCACGTTATAAGCGCTTCTCTTTCTCGTGTTTTTTAGTATTGATACGATCTCAAATCAGATGCTGATTTAAAGCAATTAAAAAGACAGAAAATATGATGTGAAATATCGAAACTGACAAAAAAGAAACTGAAGTGGAGGCTAGCGTGAAGGAGAAATGATATGTATGGTGATCATTTGCAAATAGAAATAGGTAACATGAAAAAGGGAGATTTTATGAATACAGTACATGAAATCTAGAACAGAACAGAATAGACCACATTATTTTTCAAAATTGAAAATAATACTTTATAGATTTTCTTGTATTAATATTCATTTATAATAAAGACAAAAAATGCAGTGGTATGATGGAATAACTTGCTGTAATTATTTCAAAATCGAGGCGAGACATTTCAAATTAAGTACGTGTGGGATAAACAACGACGATCAATGATTCGTCAAATGCACAACTCTATTAGGATTTTAAAAGGGGTGATTCTAACCAAAAGTCCACTTCAGATGCTGAAATGGTCCAAGTTTGAAAATGCTTTAAGTTTAATGTGCTTGAATAATACTTGTAGTTGCTGGAACTAACAAACACCTATTCCATTACTGTGGTAGCCTAGCGGTTAAGGTACTGGACTATGGACCAAAAGGTCTGCCAAGCTACCACTGTTGGGTCCTTGAGGAATGCCCAAGGATTGTAAGACTGTATCAATTGTAAGTCGCTCTGGATAAAGGCATCTCCTAAATGCTGTAGATGTATTATCTAAGTATGTATTATCTAACAATATCTAAGTTAAATATATACATTGAATGGTGTCAGAAATGGACCAAACCCAAAAGTGCCATATATTAAGAATGTAATTGTCTCAACAGCAAGTAATTGGTCAAGAAATTAGCAAGAATACAACAAATAGATAAATTACCTTTGTTAGAGATAGCCTCTGCCTTTGATTTCTTCAAATGTTGTGTAAGGTAATGTAAGATAATCCTGCTTTGTGGTGTGCTATCTATTATTGGAGTCAATCTGACTTATTGTTTTCTTACAGATTTAAGTTTAATAATTAACATCCCCCATAGAAATGCATTAATTGAATGTTCAGAATCAAATTTCAAATGACAACATTCAAATTTCAAATGAAATCAATGATGTCATCACAGAGCACTCTGTCTCAGTGGCCTCCTTACATTTTCAGTTAATAATCACACACACACACACACACACACATACACAGAGCAGATTTCACACGCAACACACACACACACACACTCCATACATGGGCCACACACACACGACACGCATCACACACACAAAACATCCTGACACACTCCACATATGCACTCCGTGCACAGCGGACACACCACATACTCCACACACTCTATAAACAACACACACACACACCACATACTAAAGATACGACACACAAACAACACATTTAGACAGATATATTCACTACCAATTACATTACGCACACATTCACACAATTCATGCACACACTCCACACAACACACACACACACACACACACACACACACACATACTCCACAATTAACAAACATACACTCACACACATATACTCACAAACACACACCCATACAAAAAAACAAATCCACAGGTGGCCAAACATATTTGGACACAAAACCGTACATGGCCAAAAGTATTGGGACACAAACCCACATTCCTTCTACCTGCTACATTTCAAGCACCATTCTAATTCATTCAGAAACTGCAGATCTAGTTGAAAAATGTTTCCCAGTGATGTTGTGATTAATGTAAGACCAGATATTCTGTACAGGGTTCAAATCTATTATATTTAATATTTTGTTATTTTAGATTTTTGCCCAGGAGTGTACAAGTACCACATTATGTTAAATGAATGACAACAACAACAAAAAAAATCTATCACTTTGTAAGGACCAGTGGCCAAGTTTGGAGAGAAGACTCAGATTCTGGAAACAAAGCAGGAACCAGCTCTTAGGGCAAAAAAGAGCAATAAACAGCTTTGCTGTGACTCTTTCATGTCCTCCTGTGATGAGCTAAGAGCATGCTCAGCCAAAACACAAGCAAAGTCAATTTGTCCCGCAGTGAATGGACCCAGTCAACCCTGCAGGGCATCTCAGACAGGTAACAGCACAAGAAGTACACTCCTATCCTTCATGACCTGCAAGCAATAAGTCTGCAGCATGCTGAAAACCTGATGCTCCGGCTCTGTGACCTGTGAGAAGAGATGGAATATAATATTAAAACCATGGTCAGACTAGACATATTTTAGGCAGCCCAAATGTTGTGCAGAACTTCAGGAGAGCTTTAATGGCCACCTTAGTTTTACGTGTGAGTAAGTACAATAAGCATACGTTCATAATACGTATTACATGCTGTGATATGCTTGTCTGAATGAGCTGAATGAGAACCACAACTTACATTGGTTTACAGTGTAAACAAATCCATATCCGGGAAAATGCCTGAGGGCAGCTGTGTTGTGCCCCCTGCTGGTTATAGAGATAGCATTATGCGTAGTCTGGCTGCTTGTAGGATGGGCCAGTTTACTGAAGAAGGAAGGGGAGTGTCGCCATAAAGTTAGACTCGACTCTCTGTAATACAGCACGACAGAACAGAGGTACCTCATTGTCTGACAGCACTAGGCGTTTGTTGCAAATATGGCAACAGAGGCGCAGAACAGTTTAGAGGGACAGCACCCTGACAAAAAACCAGGCTGGGTAAGTACATATTACAGTACAAGTAAATTCCAAGAAGTGTACTTTAATTATAAATGTAGAGACAAAATTGCATGGTACAGAGTCCTTTGGAGGTAAATACTTGTGCGTAGATAAGTAAGGGTAAGTGAAGTGACTGGGAGGAGGGGTAAAGGATATATGTTAGAAAGTATTATAAGAAAGGGTGTTTTTTGCATATGGACCATGAGATATATGCTGCAGCGTACACAAAGGTGTTCATATTCAAAGAGCAAGTCTTACAGACCACATGCATACGTTGTTTTGTTTCAGCCTTGCAGAATATAGTTCATAGAAACCAGGAAATCGTGTCTAAGCCAAGACTTGTATTACACTTTAACGTCATAATTAACGATAACATTGTTAGAAAGGATGATCTTGAATGTGCACTAGTATTTTCCCCAAATATAAAGCAGTGCTTGCTTGTTTGTTGTTTATTAAGGTGGTATGGCTTTCCTGAAATAAACCACAGACTAATAATTCTCAATGATCATTGTATCTAATAGCAGTGTCCCATAGGAGACAAACAAAAGCAAGAGATGAAAAACATCTGGAAGGAGTGCAATCAAGAGAGCTTTTGGTACAGAGGTGAAATACACTCTTACTTGTTTCTATGTAATGCTTTCCATGCAACGGGTGATGTTTATAAGTACATTAAAGCGTGGGTGCCACATACAGCAGCATGTTGTGTGCCAGTGTAGATTTGCAGAAGAGTAAACATGAAGGAGAGCATTTGTCCTAATCAGTCACTATTGTTTGGTTGAATAGAATGCACCCTCAAGTTTCGTGTGAGTGCTGTTCCCAGTGTGATAGCTGGCAGCTATTCAAACACGTGGTGTCAAGAAGAATAAATGGTATAAGAACCTAACAGTCACAGTGATTCAGCACTTTTTAATATCTAAACATTGTTTCTTTATAGCTCTTCCTCTTTCCCTTGGAAGTATGGCAGTCACGGGTGGCTTAATCTACAAAGGTAAACATTCCAACTCTCAATTACTTAGAGTGCTGTATATGTAGAGGGTGTGTCTGAGAGAAGTTTCTTATTCCAAAATGTGTCAGTTTGAACTGTCTTTTTTTTGCAACAGGGGTTTGGAAACAATCAAAGCGTTTTGGACCATTCCCTAAACTAGCACGTAAGTACTTAGGAAACCAGTCGAAACTGGATATGGCAACATGTATATACATTTTGCCCAGCATAAACTCACTCATTCAATGGCAGTTTGGCCACGTGCCTGCAAAGTAATACCACATTATCATGCAAATCATTAGTTAACCTTTGCACACAGCTAAGTTGCGGGTGTGTACAGTGTAAATCCCAACCTGTCTGGCACAACCATATCAGGACTGGAAATATATTTTAAATATCATGACTGTTTATTTAGGCTTATCCAGCAGTTTGACCTTGGTCATATTACATGTTCATTTTGTGCATGTACATGTTCGAAATGGAAGAAGCTAGAAAGGTCTACAGGAAACACATTTTACCGAACCATTATAAAGTCAGTTCAGGTCTGAGTCATCTGGAAAGGAGCCAGAATTGAACAAAGTTTAAGTTTTGTATCAGTGTATTTATTTTGATGTCAAATTTAAATGTGTTCCCAGTTGTGTTAACTAATTGTATTCAATGAACCAAATCATTTTGTTTCAACAAAGCGCAATTTGAACTATAGCTTAAATGAGGATGGCACTGTGACGCTGTGATTAGCACTGCCACCTCACAGCTCCAGAGACCTGGTTTAGAGGCCTGGACTGGCTGCTGCTTGTACGGAATTTTATTATTCTACCCATGTCTGTGTGGGCTTCGTCTGGGTACTCTAGTTTAATCCCACATACCAAAGACATGGTCAACTGGCATCTTTACAGTGTCCCAATGTGAGTGAGTTAGTATGTGAGTGCATATGTCTGTACCCTGTGATGGACCGCCCCTCCGCAAATTGTGTGTAGAAAGTGAGTAAGTGTATGTTAAATACACAATGTCATCAGTTTTGAGTGTTCTGCTGTGAATGAATGCATATGCAACATGTGTAATGCATATGTAACCATCATCCTACATACCTATGGCTGTTGTTGCTTATTGACCTGACTGTGTAGTTGACCTGTAAAATTTCTACTTTAGTTGCAGGTATCTTAGGTTATGCCGTTGGGAAAGCTTCTTATATTGGAACATGTAAAGAACGGTTTCAAAAGCTGGCACCAGAGTTCAACAAAACCTCTGGTGAAGGCTGGGGTCCAGGGTTTGGGCCTCCCGGCTTTGCAGGCTGGGGAAATAGGTAAGACAACAGTTGAATTAACACAGTCATTCTGTACTGTTTTCTTCATGTCAAAACATTTTGTGCTATTAAACTCCCAAAACTATAAACACTGCATGGTGGCAGAGTTACCAACTAACAGGATTGTGTTTGAGGTGTTGCTAATGAAGTACTTAACCAGGAACCAATCTGTTAAGAATGTTACTGTGCTTTTTAATTGACAAATGTGTGGGCAGCATCTCTGGTATAGAGATATTAGGGGGGAGTGCCCTTAGTTGGCCAATTGTTCCATTGATGTCTTTTCTTCACATATATGCACCCAGTTAAACTATTGAATAAAAAGATGTAATTGGTGCTGCCGTACACCAATGTCTTATGTAATTTTATCTCACTGGCACTCATAAAATCCTAAAGAAAAGCATTTTCACGTATGGTTTCAGACCTTGGCTCTCAGTTTAGGCGTTTACAGGTGGTCCCTGACTAACGATAGGGATACCTTCTGACAAATCCATCGTGAGTGGAATTTATTGTAAACCAAGGAGTTTATTATATACGTGTATATCATGCCATACCTAACTTTTTAAAAACACGACTGCAGCCACGGCTTTTCCTCACTAAATTTCTCATTACTCCCACCAAATGACTCCCCACATCACACACTGTCGAGTTCCCTCATCTATCACAGGAGAGTATCGTAGAGCATAGCGTGTCTACATGCTTAAAGCACTTACATTAAACTAGGGTTGGGCAAAATAATTAACATAAAGTCTATTTTATAATAGAGTATTCAGTATCTCATGTAATGTATTGAAAATTGTATTGAAAGTGAAAAACAAAAATGATTAGTGATGTGACCACAGCTTTTCCTCACTACATAGGTACGGTCTAGTTTGATGGTTTGTTTAACCACATTATCCTCATCTACTCTATATAATTGTAGCTTCACTGCTTTAGATATGATCACACACATACCTCAAAGATATGAAATTGATAAATAATGAAACAATACAGACAAATCTGACGCTCCCAGTTAGATATCCCCGTACGGAACTTTATTGAATAAAAGTTTATTGTAAAAGTTTATAATGCTTTGAATATACACTACTTCTCTTTTCTGCAGACACTGCACACATGTGTGTCAGGAGTGTAAGAAGCAAGAAGAAGCAAAAGCATTGCCTGCAACACCCACTACCACTGAAAGCTAAAATAAAGAAACATACAGTTCATTTGCAGTCAATTACATGTCATTACTTCACAATAAATATATTGTCATAAGCTCTAACACACGTCTGTGTGTGCAGAATTTGTGTTATTTGTTTTATTTGTTTTATATATCTCTATATATTTTGTGTGATAAAACAGATAATGGAAATACACCAGCAGGACGTTTCTTGTTATAAGCAAGCTTTACCACAAGGGGCTGCTAAACATTTGTTAAGAGAAATAAATCACAAGGTCTGTGATCTCTCGCCATCTTAGTGTAAAGTCAATATATTGTGTGAGGTTGTAAAGTCAGTGTACCTCAGTGATTCAGACAGCTGTGTTTTGTATTTTTTTGTAAAACCAATAAATGCCACTACAAATTAAATATCCACGTCTTTGTTGCCTGGTATACAGATGAATATCCAAACTCTGGGCTTTGAAACTGTCTTGCCGTGTTGTTGAACAGCGAGCTGTGTGGCAGTGTAACTTTGTTGTGTCACGTACGATTTAACTATATTGTATGTAAACCACAATCGTGGTTATCTTGATACACTCACACAAGCAGAACACACAACATTAAAAATGTTCAGATATGGTGTGGGTATATACTGGTCCTTCTAAAAAATTAGCATATTGTGATAAAGTTAATTCTTTTCTGTAAATGTAATGATAAAAATTAAACTTTCATATATTTTAGATTTCATTGCACACCAACTGAAATATTTCAAAGTGTTTTATTGTTTTAATACTGATGATTTTGGCATACAGCTCATGAAACTCTCACAAATTATTCATATTTCATCCGACCAATTAAAAGAAAAGTGTTTTTAATACACAAAAAAAGGTCAAAACCTTCAGATTATTATGTTCATTTATGCACCAATACTTGGTCGGGAATCCTTTTGCAGAAATTACTGATTCAATGTGGCATGGCAATGGAGGCAATCAGCCTGTGGGCATTCTGCTGAGGTGTTATGGAGGCTCAGGATGCTTCGATAGCGCCTTAAGCTCATCCAGAGTGTTGGGTCTTGCGTCTCTCAACTTTCTCTTCACAATATCCCACATAATCTCTCTATCGGGTTCAGGTCAGGAGAGTTGGCAGGCCAATTGAGCACAGTAATACCATGGTCAGTAAACCATTTACCAGTGGTTTTGGCACTGGTGAGCTGGTGGCCAGGTCGTGCTGAAAAATGAACTCTTCATCTCCATAAAGCTCTTCAGCAGATGGAAGCATGAAGTGCTCCAAAATCTCCTGATAGCTAGATGCATTTGACCCTGCCCTTGATAATACACAGTGGACCAACACCAGCAGCTGACTGTGGGTACTTGACACTGGGACTTCAGACAGTTTTTGGCATTTCTTTCTACCCAGTCTTTCCTCCAGACTGCTGGCACCTTGATTTCCGAATGACAATGCAAAATTTGCTTTCATCCAAAAAAGTACTTTGGGACCACTGAGCAACAGTCCAGTGCTCGCTTCTCTGTAGCCCAGGTCAGGCGCTTCTGCGCCGTTTTCTGGTTTCAAAAGTGGCTTGACCTGGGAATGCGGCAGCCTGTAGCCCATTTTTCCTGCACACGGCCTGTGCACGGTGGCTCTGGATCGGCCCTTCTCCACAATCCTCCTCAGGGTCCGGTCCACCTCTTTCTCGTTGTGCAGCGTTTTCTTTCTGCCACACTTTTCTTCCCACAGACTTCCCATCTGAGGTGCCTTGATACAGCACTCTGGGAACAGCCCTATTCGTTCAGAAATTTCTGTCTGTGTCTTATTACCCTCTTGCTTGAGGGTGTCAATGATGGCCTTCTGGACAGCAGTCAGGTCGGCAGGTCTTACCCATGATTGCGGTTTTGAGTAATGAAACCAGGCTGGGAGGTTTTCAAAAGCCTCAGGAATCTTTTGCAGGTGTTTTAGAGTTAATTCGTTGGATTCAGATGATTAGGTTAATAGCTCGTTTAGAGAACCTTTTCATGATATGCTAATTTTGTGAGAATTTTGGGTTTTCATGAGTCTGTATATTGCCAAAATCATGCAGTATTAAAACAATAAAACACTTGAAATAGATTTCAGTTGGTGTACAATGAATCTAAAATATATGAAAGTTTAATTTTTATCATTACATTACGGAAAAGAATTAACTTTATCACAATATGCTAATTTTTTTGAGAAGGACCAGTACATACTACCAAAGCAGTTTTTCAGGCTAATGGGCAGCACATGGCACAACCCAGGAAACAAATGTACTGTGAATTTTCATAGTAAAACTGTGAATTGCTTGACAGTTTTCATGTGAACTTTCACAGTTTGATCATGAATTTCCCAGTTCTACTATGATTTTTTTGATGGTAATTTGGTCAATTAATGGTTTCTACTGTGAAATTTCATAGTACAAACTGTAAACATGGTGGACTATGAACTGACAATTCAATTATTTCACAGTTGTACTATGAATTTTGGTGGTAATTTTGCCAATTCATGGTTCTACTCTCAAATTTCACAGTACAATTTTTTTCCTGGGAAAGTGAGAACTTCTAATAGGTGGGACAGTGTGAATGGCAATTGAATGGGAATTTGCATCTGATGTTCTCGGATTTGGGCTGCTCCCACATGGGACACTGAAATATATACATATCTGATACCTGGCAATATGATTATGTCAATTGTCAGAAATATAAGCCTGTTACTGTTGACTCCATTTTGTTTACCTCGAGTGGGTCATGTGAAGCGTTGCTTTTTTGTGCATATCAGTTTAGGAGCATGAACTGTTCAGACAAATGTTGGATGTAGGCCAACATTATTAAAAAGACCTTTAAAAATGGTATTGATGAGAAAATCAGATTGGAAACATTTTGCCTGCTGTTTGAACATAACCTTACAGACAACAGTTCACCATTGACAGATTGAACAATCCAATTCAAGTCGATTATTGATGTCCCTGTTTACACTAGGTCATTTCACATTAGGTATAGTATCAGGGGTGTATCTGGGTCAGGCTAAGTCTCATAAACATATGCGTGTAAATGCACCCCAAGATGCACTGATATCCGAATCTGATTGCTCAAACCACTTCAGGAGGTGGTTTTGAGAGTCATTGTACCCGTATATATTGGCTCCACATTCTAAATAAGTGTAAATTCATCCTTCTACGGCAAGCACAAATGCATAAATTGATCTGTGAAATTGTAATGGCTGCAGTCATTTCCACCATTGTGTTAAACACATTTAACAACCATCTACTTCTAAAGATTAGCTAGTGCCTTTCTCTCAGTTTAAACAAATTAGATTGTGGAAAATTATGATGCTTCATGCAGCAGCCATATTTTGCAAATAAAAACAATTCAGGAAGTAGTTGGTCCAGTGATAATGGACTGATTTACATGTAAAATGGGATAGAGCAGATCGGATTTCAATCTTGCTGATTGGAAAGAGATTTGCCTAGTTGTGCAAATGGTTAAAATCCAGATACAATCCAGCTACAAGACACATGAAAAGACCATTTGTAAATGGGATCAATATGTCTTGGGGTACATAGGGTGTGTTCACATTTGGCAGTTTTGGTTAATAAAATGAATCTTGATGCAATCGCTCCATTAATCGCTCCATTAATGTTCATTGGAAGAAGTGTCAACGCTGTCATCTGAACCAACAAGCCGACTGAGACCCACTGAACTACAGTGGGCCAAAAAAAGTATTTAGTCAGCCACTGATTGTGCAAGTTCTTCTACTTAGAAAGATGAGAGAGAGGTCTGTAATTTTCATCATAGGTACACTTCAACAATGAGATACAAAATGAGAAAAAAAAATCCAGGAAATCACATTTTGAAAGAATTTAATTGTAAATTATGGTGGAAAATAAGTATTTGGTCAATAACAAAAGTTCAATTCAATACTTTATAACATAACCTTTGTTGGCAATGACAGAGGTCAAGCGTTATCCTGTAAGTCTTCACCAGGTTTGCACACACTGTAGCTGGTATTTTGACCCATTCCTCCATGCAGATCTCCTCTAGAGCAGTGATGTTTTGGGGCTGTCGCTGGGCAACACGGACTTTCAACTCCCTCCACAAATGTTCTATGGGGTTGAGGTCTGGACACTGGCTAGGCCACTACACACCTTGAAATGCTTTTTATGGAGCCACTCTTGTTGCCCGAGCGGTGTGTTTGGGATCATTGTCATGCTGGAAGACCCAGTCACGATCCATCTTCAATGCTCTCACTGATGGAAGGAGGTTTTGGCTGAAAATCTCATGATACATGGCCTCGTTCATTCTTTCCTTAACACGGATCAGTCGTCCTGTCCCCTCTGCAGAAATACAGCCCCAAAGCATGTTGTTTCCACCCCCATGCTTCACAGTAGGTATGGTGTTCATGGGATGCAACTCAGCATTCTTCTTCTTCCAAACACGACGAGTTGAGTTTTTACCAAAAAGTTCTATTTTGGTTTCATCTGACCACATGATATTCTCCCAATCCTCTTCTGGATCATCCATATGCTCTCTGGCAAACTTCAGACGGGCCTGGACATATACTGGCTTAAGCAGGGGGACACGCCTGGCACCGCAGGATCTGAGTCCATCTCGGCGTAGTGTGTTACTGATGGTAGCCTTTGTTACTTTGGTCCCAGCTCTCTGCAGGTCATTCATCAGGTTCCTCTGTGTAGTTCTGGGATTTTTGCTCACCGTTCTCATGATCATTTTAAAACCACGGGATGAGATCTTGCGTGGGGCCCCAGATCGAAGGAGATTATCAATGGTCTTGTATGTCTTCATTTTCTTGCAATTGCTCCCACAGTTGATTTATTCACACAAACTGCTTGCCTATTGTAGATTCACTCTTCCCAGCCTGTGCAGGTCTACAATTTTTTTTCCTGGTGTCCTTCGACAGCTCTTTGGTCTTGGCCATGGTTGAGTCTGGAGTCTGACTGTTTGAGGCTGTGGACAGGTGTCTTTTATACAGATAACAAGGTCAAACAGGTGTCTTTAATACAGGTAACGAGTGGAGGACAGAAGAGCTTCTTAAAGAAGAAGTTACAGTTCTGTGAGAGCCATAAATCTTGCTTGTTTGTGGGTGACCAAATACTTATTTTCCACCATGATTTACAATTAAATTCTTTACAAATCTTCATTTTGTCTCTCATAGTTGAAGTGTACCTGTGATGAAAAAAGAAGACCTCTCTCATCTTTCTAAGTAGGGGAACTTGCACAATCAGTGGCTGACTAAATACTTTTTTGCCCCACTGTAGCTATGGTGCTGTTTGATTTATGTGTGAATGCAGGACGGACCAAAGAAAGGGAATGACTTTACAAGAAGGGAAAACAAACAAACATATAAACATGATTCTTCATGTTATAGGAGGTAAGTTACACGTCAATGCTTCTGTCTCCTTGCAGCAGGAGTTATTTTGCATGCAAAAAGGAGGAATTCAATTGTAGGAGCTCTTTGTGAGTTATCAGCTGGTAAAAATACCAGCACACATTATGAAATCCCATGTGTGCATTTAGCTGAGCACACAGCATTGCAGTGGAAGTTATGAAAGTTTGTCACAAAACATCATAAAAGCTGTCCAATGAGTATGTGAGTTTATATGACATTTGTTTACATATTTTGTTTCGATATTAAGAATGTCACTGTGAACGCTAAGCAAACCAGGACTGAAATGCAACAATGATTGTGCTTTGGTCTGGTCCAAGTGAACTGAACTACAAATACACTCTTACACCCTTCCGAATACAATCCAGATACTCAAGATGTATGAAACATACTAGTGTAAATGGGGTCTTTGTGTGAACAGCTGAAGTGATGATGTAATCATGAATTTCATGGATGGTGGTGCATATAAAGGTAAAGTCCCAGCTAAATGGTTGTGTTAACAGCTTTCACAGCAATTGTCGATGCATAGAAATTTTGTCAACAGCCAGTCCAAGTCTGAAAAAATGGGGCGAGGGTAAACAAAGGAAATGAATATTAATAAGAACTGTGAATCGTGATGGTGGTTCGGAATTCGAATCACTTCCTCCCCACCGGTCACATTCCTTATGTGACGTGCTTTCAATTCATTTGAAACCGAAGTTCATGATTACAGTATTGCAACTTTTTCCCCCAAATATTTAGGAAGAAACAGATGATCACACCCTACTGTAAACAAACCCCACACTGTCGACCAATAGCAATGTACATCACGCCGAGCATCGTTTGACTGACTTGCTGTTCGACCACTGATGCCAACGCAAGCGTAGGGTTTCCGGTTGCGCAGCGCCCAATACCGTGTACCATGTGGGGAGGATTTCATGGCTGCACGAGGACACTGTCGCAGCTGATTTGTCTAGGCATGAAATTCAGCCGTTAGGAGGCCTGGCTTTGACGGGAATTGAACCTATCACACTAAGGTCTGGGCCGGACTTACTTGTTTGGGTGTGTCCGAAATGACTGACACTTCTTTTAACCCATCATAAACGTATAAAGGCGTGGCTACAAAATACACCATCCACCAAAATCTCAAATGGGCGTGGTTTATGCATATATGCCCCGCCTCTTGGCCGGTCTGCAGATTCACACAAATACAGTTGAGTGTTTCATAAAAATGCACTCAGATGCGGCAAGTAAGTACATTAAGTGTCTTTATAGTGCAGTTTTTAATCCGACGTTTTGGTCAGTGTCCGCCGGTGGCAAACTTGTTGCAAGCAGAATTGCCTTGCCTTCTTTTATTAGAGCAGTCTTCTTGGGTTTGACGCATTTTGTGATGTTAAAGCAGCCAGCGATAATACAAATGAGGGGAGAGACTGGAGCTGGCTGGGGTCTCTTTGTATTTTGCCTTGACTGCCCGCAGCGACAAAGGCACTGCACAATCTAACATCGTAAGCAATGCAAGGACCTTTTTTCGTGCAAGTATTTTCTGAGCAATCTGTGCGACCTATCGGATCCTATTTAGACAATGCACTTGGTAGTCTAATTACCAGCAAATACCTTGGGAATTTCCAGTTAGGGGCAGTTGATTTGCTTCCAGCAAGCGCTTGGTGAGGAATCGTGTAACATTTCTGCGCGAATGAGAAATAGGTCGGTTTGTCGACAGAATGATAGGGGGTGAAAATTGTGACGCAGTTGGGTACATTTGGTATTGTCTTGTCTTCGTGTCATGCCTAAGTCCTCGCAGTCTCTAAGGCGACCAACGAGTAACTAAGCATGATGCTTAAGGACGCGTTTGTTTTAGAGAATGCAACGCGTTTCGTAGCATTTCTATTGCATTCATCAGTTGAGTGTCAGGGCTGCTAAATTAAATTATTGCACGAGGAACTCTGGGAATTGTGGTCCGTCAGCTTTTGACGGAAACGGTCGCGCTATGTCACGTGAACTACAGACCCCAGAAATCTGTGCACACTCTTGATACTTTGTAAACTCGTTGCAAGTTGTGTTTGGTGTTATGCTTGGTATGTGGGCAGTTCGGTGCAGTGTTTTTAGCTGTTCAATTTCCCTTCTAAAGCTCCATGGCGGTGTAAATGCTTACGGCATAATGTATACATTTCTGCTGGAGCAATAATGCTGTCCAAAATCCTAACGTTTCGTATGTGCTGCTTCTATTCCTTGAGACTGCGTCACTGGTTGTCTTATACTGTACATGAGTGTGTATCCTTGTTCCTCTGCATTGTTGGCCATGACAGTTGTTTACACGGTTTCGACGCCTGTTCCTGTGTAAGTAAGAATAACGGCTTATATAAGTTGTTTTCCCTTTCTATTTAAGTTAAAGTCCGCCATGTGTGTAAATTGCAATATTATAAATGCCCATAACTCACTCATAAATTATCTTCAAGTAGTGTAAGCTATGCTGTACAATTGTACAGTTTTAACTGTAACTTCAACTGCTTGCCCCAATCTCTGTATATACCACCATGAGCTCAATGGCAAAATGGAAATGTAGGTTCAAATATAAGCTAAACCAAACACACCTATTGGTTGCCTGCATCAAAAGCCCTGATTTCAAGGTGTCTCACCTTCTGGAGCATGGTTATTCATAACAGTAACCCATACAGTGCAGAGAACTGCCTTTGGTAAATGAAAAGGAAAATACAGGTGTGTGTCTGCGATACGTTCTGTGAAACTTCGAGTGGCACTGGCGCCTCGCAGCAGGAAGGTATTGGGTTCAATCCCAGGGTGGAGCGGCCTTAGTCCTTTCTGTGTGGAGTCTGCATGTCCTCACTGTGTCCGTGTGGGTTTGCTCTGGGTACTCTAGTGTGTGTGTGTGTGTGTGTATATGTATGTGTATATATATGTGTGTATATGTATATATCGACATTGACCACCAAATTGGTTTTCTATTTCTGCACATTCATTCTCTCAGTCCCTCCTTACCTGACACGTTCTCATCATTTCTCTCCCTCACAAATACTGGTTTGTAATGAGAAACTGTCTTTTAAGTGACAGCACAACGTATGTCCTGTTGTGTTTAGGACGTGAGCAGGGCACTGGGAAGCATTCAGAACCTGAACCAAACATGAGGCTTTGAGAAGTGAATGAATTTAACTCTGTTGTGCGGCACCGCGAAGATGCAGTTCTTGTTTCTCTGCTTGTTGACCTCCCTCCGCAGACTAATCCGTAACTGTCCGACGAATCGCTCAGGGTTCTTATGCAGATCCAGCACACGTAATTCTGAGTGTTAACATCTGCGGCTCATCATTTTGCGGCAAATAAGGAGCAGAACATCATTCAAACATTGCTCAGCATTCGGTCTGCTCCTACTGATGCTGCATGTGTTTAACAAAACGTTCTGTACCAGAGACTGCACTGTTATGTGGGACATTACAACTGTTCTGCAACGTCTAGCGTACATGGCAAGATGTATGTTGAGTAAGTAGGGTAATAAATTTAATAATAAGGATAATGACCTTATGAGACCACAGACATACATGTGAACTGGTGTTGTCCGAAGGTACGTTATGATGCACATACCTGTACTGTGGTCTCCTGCATTAATCTTTCTCTTATGCTAGCATTTGAAATTTAACATATCCAGTGCATGTGATATTGTAGTGTGCATTGGATAATGGTTGTCATATCCAGCCTTTCTTTTGCTACAGGTTCTTGGTTTTGTTGATATTTATTAGAATCCGTTTCTTCTATTGACACACATTTTCCAGTGCCAGTGTCTGAAACTCAACCACAAAGCATAATGGAACCACCTTCATGCTTAAAAGTTGGTGGGTGATTTTTATTTTTATTTTTTATTTTTTCAATCCAAACATATAATTTTTGATTGTATCCAAAGAGTTTCTTTGTCGTGTCAGACCACAACACCTGACTCAAGAATGTCTTTCGCTTATCTAGGTGTTGTCCCTCAAATTCCAAGCATTAACCTTAACAGATGATTTTTGCATGCACATCATGTTTGTGCAGCACCACTTCTGTAGCAGCCAACCTATTCTGCAACTTCTTTGCAGTGAAGCAGGGCTTTCCTTTGCATACCTGATCGGCCTACAAATGGTCCTATAAGAGTTGTGTTCTTGATCTTCCAGTTTATTGGCAAGAATGATTCCACTTATTTTCCACTTTTGTCTCCGGCCAATTATCCTTATTTTCAGATCCTCAGTCAGCTGCTTAAAAGTGCACATGACTGCCCAATGTAAGCACAGCACCCTAAAAAGAGTCACAACTCTGATTTTGAATAAAATTCAAAGACCTTTGAAAACACTAGAGGATTATCTAAGTGCTTTTTTTTTTTTTTTTTTTTTTTTTTTTTTTTAAAGCACAGGTTCCCTTTAGTGGTTGTTAGCTTCCTTGGGACATAAAGAATATGATCATAAAATGTGTTGACCAGGAATGCTGAACTTTTGCACAAGGCTATATTATCACCATTATACAATGTTTTGAGTATCTGTAGGTGTCGGTACATTTATAACGTGGACCTCTGTGGTTTCAACCGTCCGTTTACTTTATTTACTTATTTATTTTTTTTACTTCCAACATTCAAAACGTGAATTTGGAGTGGCTTTTAAACTGTTGATGGCTCTCAGAGGGTGTTTTTTTATGACAGACATCTTCCAAAGCTGCATTTTCACCCCTTAGATGCTGTTCTCGAGGGTTCTTTTTCTGTTTCCCAGATAAAATGCATGATTTGACTTGTTTCATACACCATTTTATTTAAGGGGCTTAAGCATAATAGAGGGCCGACTGTACGTTCACTGAAACTGAGTGACAACTTGATCAGCTGATAAAATACATTTTCTACTGATTCTTTCCTTTTATATTTGCCCCACAATTTTGCTGATATGTTAAAGAAATGAAATGTTATTGTCTATCAATAATAGTTATTTACCATATGTCCATTATTGGGGTAGTTACTCAAAAAAATAATACATTACAAATGACTATTTAAGTCTTTCAAAATATAATATGGAATACTTTAGGAGTAATCACATTATTTCTGACGGCATACTCGCATTGAGCTCGGTTTGTTTGTGATTGTTCCCTCTCCCTACTCCCAAAAGCAAAATGATTAAAATTCTTCAAAATGATCTACGCTAAAGCACACTTTCGTCATCACGATACTTTAAAGATAGGCTTGCACAGCACAGCCTATCCTTCAGCCTAGCCTTCATGGTTGTACTTACTTTGTGGCTTTTTTGGTTTCGTTTTGGGTGCACTGACACACAGCCCAGAAGAGTGCATGATATACCAACTAGAAAGTAGAAGGATAAGAACCAATAGTCCTCTAAATACTAATTTGTAAACTCAAATGGGTGTTTCCACCAGCAGATGTTGCTAAGGCGCGGGGTTTTGAACGTCGTTCCACCGAAACATGTAACAAAAGTATTTTTCATTAATCAGCAACAGGAATTGAATGACAAGAATATAAACTGTAATGCATTACATTGCTTTGTGACAGGAAGTAATTAGATTGCTGTGATGCGGACTTTTCTGTTATATAGTGATTAGTGAAAACATTAAAACCAAAACACAGACCTGAATAACAAATAATATTGATTTTCTCATTACAACAGCAGACTAAGCTCTGGGATATTAGACGGCAAATGAACAGTTTGTTCTTATAGTTGACTTGTTGGGTGTGGGAAAAAGGTTGAGGACTTTAGACATTTACAAGGCACAAATTATCCAGATGACTGGATGGGAGCATCTAATAGACAACAAGCTTTGTGTGGTCGTCTTGGTCAGCAGTGGTGAGTACCTCCTGACAGTGATCTGAGGGGGGACAACCACCAACTGACGACAAGGTGTTGGCACCCAAGGCTCATCGTTGTCTGAGAGAAACACAATTTTCTTAACAATTTAACAATTTTAATCCACCTGGTCTGAAATGGACAGAAGAGCACAGATCCCAGACATATTTAAATAGCAATGGGCTGATCCACATTTTTTTTCGTTCTGGTTGGATTGGCCATGTCCATTCGATATCTGATGAGTGAATGATGTCAATATTGGACCCGATATCGATTATAAGATCGGATCTGGTCTATTTCTGTATTTAATGCTGCACACAGTGCAGCACCCCCTGCTGAGTATTGGGCTGCCTAGTTGCAGACCGGTCAAGAGTGCTCACCATACTAACTTCTGTTCATCGGCCATACCTACAATGGAAAAGCAACAACTGTCAGAACTGGATCTTGCAGCAATGGTCCAAATGAGTCTTGTTTTTCTTTTAAATCCATTTAACTGGAGAGGTGATAGCACCAGAATGCACTCTGGGACCAATCTGGGCATTCATGTGGATGGAAATTTGATGCCTATGTTTTTGGACAGACCAGGTGGTTTTAATGTTTTGGTTTATTGGTGTACACGTATAGTGGGGTCTATGATTTGCTTCTGTGATTAATAGTATGTCAACATATAGCATGTAAATAATGTCAGTATTTTTGTGTATGAGAAAAGCCTTGACCTACATAGGTTGCCATCCGTAAAGCAAAATTAGGTGTACGGTGTGCTGGGTGGGTGCTCGAGCAAGAGGTGGCTGACGTTGGCTGATGTCTTTCTCCCTCACAGATTTTCAGCTGAACTCCCACTTGTCCACACTGGCTAGCATCCACAAGATCTACCACACACTGCATAGGCTGGTAAAGACTTTTTCTTCTTGATGTCTATGTGCTTAACAGTGACACCACGGCCATCTCCAATACAGCTCTGGAAAAATTAACTGCAAAATGATCAGTTTCTCTGTTTTTTTACTATTTGTAGGTACTGTACATGTTTGGGTGTAATGGAACATTTTTGTTTTATTCTATAAATTGGTGACAAATTCCTAATAATAAAATTTATTTGCAGCTATGACAGGAGCATTTGTTTTCTGTAAATGACAGCTGGTTAAAATAAGAGCTGCAGTGTTTTCAAGCCTTGATTAATAATGAAAAGCAAAGTTTATATTCATTTTAACACAATAAAGTACTGTTTTACCTCTCAATCACAGATTTTATGTTTCTTGTGCTTTTCACTAACAAGTAAGATTTGGTTCAGGTTATTAGCTAGTCAGTGCCTCATAAAGTAGAATGAGGTGTGTCTGTGTTGGAATTCATCAGATACTGGAATGGAATTGCCGCCATACATGTATATGTTGGTTTTAAGAAAATTTGGAATGATCTCAATTTTTCCAGAGCTGTAGGGACATTATTTTGAATTACTTGTGTTATGTGATTCATAATGTCGTCATCATTATTAATGGTGCCAGCTGACTGGTTTAGTTTTTCATCCATCTTGGGAAGGTTATGTCGATTTAAGCCGGCTATCTATTCCAGAAGACAGAATCAACTATAAAGGACATGTATAGCTTTGCCTGTGAGTGGTGAAGAAGTTAAAGCCAGGTTATAATGTCGCAGGAGGCTCAAGTAAATTTTGTCATGCAATCCGAGGTTGAGTGGTCATGATGTAGTTCAGATTTAGAAGATGACTGCCTCCTTCACTAGAGGTAATATTTTTAACCTGGCGTAGTCTCATGGGCTATTGAATTTTTATTTTCTACTCATTTAGGCTCTTTTTAATGGAGTAAAGCAGGGAGCATCTGTATAAGGCTATAGATTGAAAATAAACAGGGAGGCAGCCTCCTGCTTTTCCACACAGTCTTCTTTTGCACAGCGGTATGCTAATGCTTTTGACAGGCTCTGCTGCATTGTGTTTTGTTAGTGTCCGTGCATGAGAGGGAGAGTGTATGACACTTTGTTTCTCCTCAGAATCTCACCGAGGACGTTGGCCCAGACACTCAATCCACAGGTAATGTCCACAGCTCTAGCCATATTATCCCCAAAGAGAATTTGTTCAACCTTTAAAAAAATCATCGATTGTCTGTGTTTTTGTCTTTTTAGCCTGCTGCTCCAAAGCCATGCCCCCCAGAAAAAAGAGGAGGCCCACTGCAGGAGATGACCTGTCTGCCAAGAAGAGCCGGCAGGACAAGTAAGCCTCACGAATCCATCACTTTCCATAATCTAGCAGTTTATGCATTAAAGATTATAACACTTTTCCACAAGGTAACACAGTTCCCTGAAATCTTGATGAAATGTGTCACATGCTCTGGTCACCAAACCACATGAATCAAGCGCCAGAGCTCTAAAGTTTGAACGTCTTGTTTTGAGTGCCTGTTACTTTAAATGATAACGAGCCACTGCTCTCCAAAAATCGGACTCGGTGTGAAAAGGCCTTATGTCCCCATGGTTAGTAATGACAGAAAACCGAAAGGAAAACAGGAACTGAATCCTCTTGGCTTTCAGGCTGAGCAGTTAGCATTAGCAGCTCACACCCTGAGTTCACCAAAAGAGTAAGCAGTACATTACTCGCTAAATTATAGCAACAGTGGTATCTGAACAACACTTGTCCAGAGCAGATTTACCTATATACAGCTCAATTTTCACTGCTGAAGCTCATGCCTTCCTAATGGCAGTTGACCATGTCAACATCACAAAGCAACTCAATTCCATGATATGTACTGACTCCAAAACTTGTTTGCAAGCACTGGAATCCTTCAAAACTAATCATCAGCACCGTCCTAGGAGAAGCTACATAATCTCACAAGGCAGAAATACGATATAGATTTTTGCTGGCTTCCAGGCCATAGCGGCCTTACTGGAATATGAGAGTGGACTGGATGGCAAAGAAAACAGCAAAGGTCCAGATGGCAAACTGCAAACTCCCACCAACAGACATAAAACCCTCTGCTGTTGTGCCATATACAAGAAATGTGGCAAGCTGAATGGAACACACAAGCAAGTAACAAACTCCATGAGCTCAGACCCAAAGCATATCTAGACAGGTCCAAGTAACTTAGACTAGTTGTTGTATTGGATATACCAGGTTGACATATTTCCTTTTGTTAAAGGGTGAAACCCCCCCCACAAAGCGGAACCTGCCACAGAACGATCACTATAGAACATTTGCTCACTGAATGCCCTAGGTACCTACAAGAAAAACGAAAACTCTCAATGTCAAACACATTAACTGAAATATTCAACCAAGGTAAAGCAAGCAAAGTACTGATTTTCCTAACCATTGCAAAACGAAGAGCCCATATTTAAGGACATGACAAAGCAACAAACTACATGAAACATTACCTTTCCTGCCACGAAATGGCCGATGTGCTGAAGTGGTGTTAAACTTCATCAGCCAACCAACTCACGAAATTGCATGAGAGTTTTCAACACTCTATCATTAAAAATGCTTTGTGTTTTTGTCCAACTGTAGGTTAATGTAAGTGTTAATGTAAGCACCTGTACATCCTCCATTAATGCATATAATGCCTTATACAGTGTGGATTTTCTAGGGTTGAATTCAGTTTACATTAATCCTTAGTGGAAAAGTTTTTTTCGGTACTCGACAAGCCTTCTGAAATTAACGATGAGAACCGACATACCATTGTACGTGGTTTTGTACGCAGCCATATAATTCTTGTGGATAAAATCAGCAGCCAGAAAAGCTCTTGCGTTATCTACCATTCTCTCATTTTGTATTACAGGCATTCAGCTAACAAACGAATAGTGTTATAGTGAGTCCTGCACTAAGCAACACCAATAATGTTCTAGAAAATTACATCTATTAGATTACCTCAGCTCGAAGCATTGGCTAGTACAGAATGGCCAAAGAAATACTTGACATAATTATTTTTTAGATACTTTTCAGTCATCTGCAGTTTGTCATCCAGTTATCAACTGGAGCTGGGACATTGCCATCAAAAATGAAGGTCATCCAGAGATTTCTGCTAGTCTGTGCAGCCAATCCAGACTCAAATGGGTGGGGTTACTCAGATACTATGATTCTAAAGAGTCCTCTCATGGTGCAAGAAGGACAGCAAAATGTGAACTGCTTGAATTCTGTGTTTTCGGAACAAAATGACCCTCGAAAAAGACAGACTTAGGTGATTTCCCAGTTTGTGGATTTGGTAGGAGTTTTACATATGTCCCCTCTAGAATTAGTCTCCCAACCAAACGCACAGACTCGGTACATCTGTCCATCAATCTGCCAATTAGCAGGTCAGACTGGTGCGCGGAAATATGTGTTTTATATAATATTCTGTATCAGCTGAATTTAAAATGTGTGAGTGAAATGACCAGGACGATCCAATTAAAACTTTAAATGTTAGGTCATGTTTAATCAGTTGCTGATTTGCTGTCCTCAATACTCATGATATACACCATTAGAGTTTTATAAACACACATTTTTTCCTGTTTTTTTGCCGTTCTAGGGTTAGGGACTACAATTCCTGATTTCATGTGTGGCCCTGCTCTGTCCATGAAGATGGTGGGGCTTGACTACACATACAACCTGCACATACAGTGGGGCTAAAAGGAATTTAGTCAGCCACTGATTATGCAAGTTCTCCTACTTAGAACGATGAGAGAGTTCTGTAATTTTCATCATAGGTACACTTCAACTATGAGAGACAAAATGAGACAAAAAAATCCAGGAAATCACATTGTGGGATTTAATAAAGAATTGAATTGTAAATCATGGTGGAAAATAAGTATTTGGTCACCTACAAACAAGCAAGATTTCTGGCTCTCACAGACTTGTAACTTCTTCAAGAAGCTCATCTGTCCTCCACTCGTTATCTGTATTAATGGCACTTTTTTTTCCTCATTTTGTCTCTCATAGTTGAAGTGTACCTATGATGAAAATTACAGACCTCTCTCATTTTTCTATGTAGGTATGAGGAACTTGCACAAAATACTTTATCCCATATACGATGAAAATTGTACTTTGTATATCAGATATTTTGGGTGATAGAATTGTTATAGTTTATTATTAGGAAACGGCATCAAGTTTTACCATCTCCTTGCTATTTTCCAGTAATTTTATGAAATGATACTGTGTCATGCAGTGTGTATATATATATCTATATATATATTATATATATATATATATAATATATATATATATATATATATATATATATTATATATATATATATATATATATATTTATTATGTATGTATATGTGTATATAAGTTGCATTCTGAAATATTTCTGCTGGGATGATGTCCTCTGGTTTTCAGTGTCTACAGAAAACAGGACTCATCACATATTCAAGAGGCAGATGCTTTTTCCAGTAAGAGATGTCTGGAGTGGTTTTATGAGTATGCAGGTAAGTTTTTGCCTACACACTGTGAATACCTCCTTTTCTTTGAATTCCTAAATGACTGATGTGAGCATTTATATATTTGTTGAAACTACAGAAAACTACTTAAGATGTAGAAACTGCTAAATTGAATTGTTTTTTTATATAGTAATCCAAGCAATTGTCGGTTACAGACCTTGCTCAAGGACCCCACATAGGCAGCTTGTCCATAGTCAAGTACCCTAACCGTTAGGCTACCACAGTGCCACATATATGGACTTTAGTTTAAAAAAAAAAAAATAACACAAACTGATGGTCTTAAATGGGCATGTTATTGACAAATAATTATGTTTATAGCACTATAAAATTCAATGTGATTACTTTTATGTGAACGCATATGTGCGTACATGCGTTTCTGACAGGCTGTGACGAAGTGGTTGGACCAGAAGGCATGGAGAAATTCTGTGAAGATATTGGTGTGGAACCAGAGAATGTGAGCTGCTGAGCATTACACTAAATCCTACACTACAGTGATAGTCATTATTTTCATATTCATTTGTGTCACCTAACCAGTCACAGGCATCCCTGTGCTGATGTAGAAATTCCAGAGCCATTCCCAAGTAATATTTCGATCTAAATGGAATGAGGATGTAATTAAATTAAGGAAATTGCTCAACTGCCCAGCAGTGCCTGCCTGGTACCTGGAGGACCAAGAAGATCCTGGGTTCAATGCCAGGGTGGAGCAGCCTGGGTCCTGCATGTCCTCCCCATGTCTGTGTGGGTTTACTCTGGGTACTCCAGTTTCCTTCCACAGTCCAAAGACATGCGTTAGGTTACTTGATTACGCTAAATTGGCATCGACTTGAGTGTAAACTTGCGTATAGGTATAAGCTTGTGTGTCTGAAATGGCCGCTGATGCTGATAGCGACGTTAAATAAACAGACAAACAAAGCCTGGTAACTGCACTCACTGATAGTATGTTTACATTTTCATCATTTTCAAGTGATGTGTGCTATGATTTCACTTGGTCGAAATATTCAATAAATAACCAAAAATAGTTCTTTGCTGTTTGTTTCCTTCTCCTGTGAGTTTAAAATAACAACAGTGTGCACTATTTCATTAGTGAAAAAAAACACCTTTACTCTGTTTCAGCCACACGTCACAAACCACATGTCAGATTATTAACAGTACTTTTGTATTCTGTTTAGTACATAATTTTTGACTTTTTCTGTAACTAATACAATTTCTACCTTCTTTTGCCATAGATTTAAAGTATCTGTCCATCCACACAAAATCATCTCGAGCACAAATAAGGCTTTAGGAATAGAAACATTAACAAACGTTACTTTTACTCAATACCCATGCAATCTTGTGAAGTATAGTAGATTGTGAATTTAATATTTGTGCCCTGTGTGTGTACAGGTGGTGATGCTGGTATTGGCCTGGGAAACTCAATGCTCAGAGTAATGGGGATACTTACTTTTTGCCAGGAGTGGCTCAAAGGAATGGGCTCAATTGCAGTAAGCCATCGTTTTTTTTCCCTAGCCTCTTGCATGTCACTCACTGGACTACACTCACTGATCACTTTTATTAGGTACAACCTCCTTGTCTTTACACTCTTTGTCCATTTTTACCAGTTTCACTCACCATATAGAGGCACTTAGCTCATCTGTTTGTTGGACAGTTTGTGGTAGTCATCCTCTAATCCTTCACCAGTGCTCACAGGATGCTGGTGACTGGATATTTTTGTTTGGTGGTGGACTACTTTCAGTGCAGCAGTGACATGGGGTGTTTAAAAAAAACATCAACAGCAGTTACCTTGTCTTACAGATTGAAACCAAAACATTTAAAATATATTTTTTTCCAGCTTCATTTACATGTCTTACCTTGACACATTACAAGTAAACAAGAAAACCCAGGCAACAGATCTGAAATGAGTAATAAAATAAACCATTAGAATAACATGTTTGACAAAGTGATTAACTCCCTATTAAAACTGTCTACAGCCACTTTCTTTCTGCTTTAGTCAAGAGAAATCAGGTCCCTACCAGCTTTGCACGTAGGATCCCGCTTCTCTTTGCATTATTAAACGTCATAATTTCTTCAGCATCCAAAATAAATGCACTGATTAAATAGAAAAACCACTGTGTGTGTGTGTGTGTGGTGTGAAAGTAAGTGGTGTGGGGATGTTGGAATCGTTGCCATTTCATGTCACCAGTCCCTGATGATTACATTGGTGCTTGAAAGTTTGTGAACCCTTTAGAAATTTTCTATATTCTGCATAAATATGACCTAAAAACATCATCAGATTTTTTACACAAGGTCTTAAACTTAGATATAAAGAAGAACCCAGTTAAACAAATGAGACAAAAATATTATACTTGGTCATTTATTTATTGAGGAAAATGATCCAATATCACATTAGTGAGTGGCAAAAAGTGTGTTGTGACGGTGAGTTAATTTTAGAGTCAGGTGTTTTCAATCAATGAGATGACAATCAGGTGTGAGTGGGCACCCTGTGTTTTATATTTTAAGAACAGGGATCTATCAAAGTCTGCTCTTCATAACACATTTGTGGAAGTGTTTATTATGGCACGAACCAAGGATGATTTCTGAGAAAGAACCTCAGAAAAGAGTTGTTGATGCTCATCAGGCTGGAAAAGGTTACAAAACCATCTCTAAAGAGTTTGGACTCCACCAATCCACAGTCAGACTGATTGTGTGAAATGGAGGAATTCAAGACCATTGTTTACCTCCCCAGGAGTGGTCAGCCAACAAAGGATCACTCCAAGAGCAAGGCGTGTCAATAGTTGGCGAGTGTCACAAAGGACCCCAGGATAAACTTCTAAGCAACTGAAAGGCCTCTCTCACATTGGCTAATGTAATTGTTCATGAGTCCACCATCAGAAGACACTGAACAATGTGTGGCATGGCAGGGGTTGCAAGGAGAACGCCACTGCTCTCCAAAAAGAACATTGCTGCTCGTTTGCAGTTTGCTAAAGATCACGTGGGCAAGCCAGACGATGAATTCTGAATTATATCAGAGACTTCTAAAGGAAAATGTCAGGACATCTGTCCATGAACTGAATCTCAAGAGAAGATGGGTCATGCAGCAAGACAAACGACCCTAAGCACACAAAGTCGTTCGGACCAAAGAATGGTTAAAGAAGAATAAAGTTAATGTTTGTGGAATGGCCAAGTCAAAGTCCTGACCTTCATCCAATCGGAAATGATTGTGGAAGGACCCTGAAGCGAGCAGCTAATGTGAGGAAACCCACCAACATCCCAGAGCTGAAGCTGTTCTGTACAGAGGAATGGGGCTAAAAATTCCTCCAAGCCGGTGTGCAGGACTGATCAACCAGTTACAGGAAAAGAACATTTTAGTTGAGTTATTGGCTGCACAGGGGGGTCACACCAGATACTGAAATTCACTAATATGTACATATTGGATCATTTTCCCTCAATAACCAAATGACCAAGTATAATATTTTGTCTCAGTTTGTTTAACTGGGTTCTCGTGATCTACTTTTAGGACTTGTGCAAAAATCTGATTATGTGTTTAGGTCATATTGAATGCAGAAAATATAGAAAATTCTAAAGGGTTCACAAAATTTCAAGCACCACTGTATCAAACAAATGGTTGATCTATTCAAACCTGAAACAAATATATAAAAACCTGTATGTGTAATTATTTGCTGGCCCCTCCCCTCGTCTCTCCTCTGTTTGTCTCTGTCTGTTCCAGATGTGATTTCAACTGAAAAACTCAGGAACTCCCTAAACTACCTGAGGGGTCTATCCTCAACGATACTAACCAACTTCAAACTTATTTACCGATACGCCTTTGACTTTGGCCCGGGTAAGAAAAAAGTAGACTATCTTTGTTGGACTAAATATTGCAATTACAATTTCATTTTGAACGGAAATTTCGCAGACATTACTCAGGTGTGTCAACTTTTGTAGCTGTTTCTTTCTATATGCTGTGGTCCCCACTGTCTGCAATGTGGCTGTCAGAAGTTCCTATACTGTATGGAGATGTTTGCCCTGTAGCAGTTTAATCTGAAAATTATTGGAGCATTGCCAAGAGTGACTAGACTAAATAAACAGGAGCCGGATTCATGAAAGTTTTTTTAAGAAAAAAGTCTTCTTTAATGTCTTTTTTTTTCTTGGCTTCATGTTTAGGTAAATTGTTTTAGAAAGTTTTTTTATTCTCTAAATAACCTCCTAAGATTTACCTTATTTTTCTTTTCTTAACAACAGTCCTAAGAAGTGGTATTCTTGAACACATTTTGTTCTTTAATGTTTTCTTAACTTTACGATAGCCTCACACTTGTCTTGGGCTTTAAGAGTTGAAGATAAGCATTGGATTTTAAAACTTTTTAAGTTGTTTAGTTACTGGAAATAAGGCTTACATTTCAAATTTAAATTTCGAGTGAAGCTCATCCTTAAAATACAAAAGTCTATGTAAGGAAAGTTAATGGCAAAGCTGGCTGTTTCTTCCCCCATCACCTCTATTTCTTGGTTTGATTTTCCTCCATTTTGTCGTCCTCGGCGGGGATTAAATTAATAACAGAAACATTGGTCAATAGAAATTCAAAATTTGTCTTATGCAGTATATTGTAAGCTGTAAAATGCAAGGTAGTCTACGTAAGAAAACAATGAAGAGTTTCTTAGGAAAATTATGATTTTCTTAAGATAGTATTTGAGAACTTAAGTTTTTTTCGAGAATTGCATGTAAGAACATTTTTACGAACTTCTTAGTGTTTGTTTTAAGAACCTGCACAAGTTTTTTCTTAAGAAAGGATTCGTGAATCTGGACCCAGGTCTTTTGTGAAGGTGAAGGATTTAGTGCAGTTGTTTCATGTAATGAAAAAAAAATCTATTGGTGATCTTGGAAGCAGCATATAGGTCATAGTGTTGACTGTAATATCACATCCATTAACAGTAATCATAGAATATTTCCAAAAAAATAAACGTATAAAATATATATACAAAGGGTATGGGTTATAAAATATGTAATGTCTTCAAAACTGTCCTTGAAAGTACTTTGAAATTTTGTTGATGGTCTCCATGTAGGTTAGGATGATCAGCAGTTCGACATGGCCTGTATTGGTATCCCCTTATATGTGGGATGTTTGTGTGACTTTGCAGGAGAAGGATCAGAGGAGTTTAGATTTAAATACTGCCAAGTGCATGCTGGGACTTCTACTTGGGAAGACCTGGCCTCTGTTTCCGGTGTTTAACCAGTTTCTAGAGGTACGGCTTTTGTCCTTGGCACTAATTGTTTAGAACAAGTTCACATTTACCTTCCAGTGCTCTGTTTACTAGAAAGGGTCTCTCAGACAATTAACATGTTTTGGCTAGACAGTAGACAAACAAAATATCCTGCTGTGCGTGATTTAGGATGGCATTGCTTTGAAATGTTCAGCTGTCCTCTTTACCTTGTGACACTAGTCCACCTTCATGTGTTCACAGGGAAGTGCACCATACAGCAATCACTGACTATATGTCTCACACTTGGTGATTTATCACTCACAGACACAGATACTGATCTCAGGATACCACTGTATAAATAATGTAGAACCTAAACTCACTGGCTACTTTATTAGGTACACCTTGCTAGTACAGCAAGTTCCCTAGATGTTAACCTTTCGACTGATGAACTTTCAAAGATGCTACCGTGCATGTGCAATTAATTGAAAATGATTTAAAGAAGTGCAAAATTGAAAGCTGTGGTGGAATTTCACCACAGTTACGTGTCAGTTAGTTCACATCGTTGTTGTTTACTCGGTCTCAGTCATAGTCTGGCTTTATCAAGTAGTGCTTGTTACCGATTGTCATGCTTGGGCAGAAAGCGGGAGATGAACACTAGAAGCCGGTACAGAGCAGAGCTGTATTAAGAAATTGAAAAAAACACAGCATAACTGAGTGCAGTAATGAAACTAAGACCTGGGCATACAGAGGTCACAAACAGTCCAAAAGGCAGCAAACAGGAATGGCTTGAAACACGCATGAGGAAGAGGGAAACCAAACAGGGACCGAAACCGTAACGGCGCGAACCGCACAGAAGCGAAACATACTGCCAAACATAAGGAAAATGCAGGGTTTAAATGGCCGAAGTAATAACACAGAAACTAGAAATCAGGAGGTCAGAACGTAAACAAAGGTGACTGGGAAGTGTAGTCCGGTAGGACCGTGGTTGTGACACCGACTGTGTACAGTACATACCTGCTTTTTGTGGAATTATTGCACTAGTTTAAACCCAGAATGTCTGGTATTAAGCGCAAAAGCAGTGATAATCTTTATAAGAAGTGGCGAGTCATAACAATGGACACTAAAATGAAAGTAAGTGAGATCTGGTGTTGGGAGGCTCACAAGCTGGATGCGTAGGATAATATGTTGGAACAGAACTCTTGGAACAGAACTATTTTGCATCTAGGGGAATTAACTCTACTGGGTTGGACTCCATTTTGCCTTCAGAACTGCCTTAATTCTTCATGGCATAGACTCAACAAGGTGCTGGAAACATTCCTCACAGATTTGGTCCTTATTGACCTGATGGCTTCATGCAGTTGCTGCACACCATTACACCACCACCATCCTGAACCACTGATACAAGGAAGGATGGATCACACTTTCATGTTGGTTATGCCAAATTCTGCTCCTACCATCCGAAAGTCACAGCAGAAATCGAGACTTATCAGACTGTTTTTCCAATCTTCTGTCATCCAGTTTTGCTGTTGACTGGATATTTTCTCTTTTTGGATCGTTCTCTGTAAACTCTAAAGGTGGCTGTATTGAAAATCCCAGTACATCAGCAGTTTCTGAAATACCACGACCAGCCTGTCTACTCCCTTAAATCACCTTTCTGCCCTGTTCTGATGCTCAGTTTGAACTTGTAACTTAATGCATTTGTTGAGTTGCTGCCATGTGAATGGCCGTTTAGATATTTGTGTTAACGCACAGTTGAACTGGTGTACCTAATAAAGTGGCTGGTGAGTGTATGTAATGGTTATGCAATACTGCAGAAACAAGTCAAAAATATATGGAGGAGAGAGGACCGGGAAAAATGCAAACATAGGCAGCTTTGCATGAAATGCTTGATCAAATATGCACTATGAAGACACAAGTAACTAAACAGTCTACAGAATATAAGAAGTGTTTTACAGAGTTTGAAGCATAATACCTCAAAGCACTAAACACTACTTGTCAACATGTTCAGTGTGGTAACATCACAATAGGTGTACTACTAATTTACTTAGGACACAGCAGCTCAAAGGTAGCTGTGATGCCTCTTCTCAGCTGGCTAGTTTTAAATACATTGGGGACCAAAAGTCTGAGAGCACCAGTAAAAATGCTGGTTTGGATCGTTGAGGAGAAAGTTTCTTACTGCAGTAGGGTAATGACCCAAAACACACCCGAAACTACTGGGAGGTCAAAGAATATCAGAGAGTGCTGACTATTATGGACTTTCCTCCAGTCACCTGATCCAAACCCTACTGAGAATTTATGGGGGCACTTGCGGACAGTAGCATCACAAGGTTCTCGTTGGAATATTGTGAAATCAGGCTGGAATAACCCAGATTTTGCACGAATGAGAACATAAATACCAATTTTATGTCAATAATGTATTCAAACATAGGGCAGCACAGTGGTACAATGGTTAGCACTCGTAGCTCACGGCTTCAGAGATCACCGGTTCAATTCCCACACTGGACATGTGTAGAATTTGGGTGTCCTCCTCATGTTTGTGTGGGTTTCTTCCCATGTTCCAAAGATGTGGGTCAAGTTTCTACATCAGTATAAGGAATAAATAACCCCACAATGACAGAAACACTTGACATTTGTAACCTTGTGGGGATTTTGCTTTTACCCACAATTTATTTTTTTTTCAGTCTAATTTTTCAAACAACTTTCATTTGATAGTTTTTCATTTCATAAGGGATTGGGGTAGCCTAACAGATATGGTACTGGACTATGGACCAGAAGGTCCAGGGTTCAAATCCCACCTGTGCCAAGCTGCCACTGTTACGTCCTTGAGTAAGACCCTTAATCCACAACTGCTTGGATAATAAGGTTGTATCAGTTAAAATCACTCTGGATAAGGGTATCTGCTAAATGCTGTAAATTTAAATGTAAATTTGAAAACAAAAACAAGAGCCAAAATTTTTGCTTGAGGTTAAGGTTAGCATTGGGTATAGGTGTATAAACATTAATTTTTGTACAGCATGTTTAAAAATAACATTAATTGACCAAGGATCTGTACAATCAATATAGGAAAACCCATCAAACGACAGAAATAAAAAAAAAAGAACATTTTAAGAGAAAACACACAGAAACAATAGAAACAAAATGAAAGAGGAAGGAAAACTTTCTCACAATGATAGAAAGACAAACCTGTGTGTGTGTCCTGTAATGGATTGGTCTCCAGGGGTGGTTCCTGCCTTTAATTATATATTTTAAAGATTTTCACTCATTGTTAAGCTGGTTGTATGATTTGTAATGAAAAGGGTTGTATTTCAGTTCAAGAAAAAAGACAGAAGCATTTTTGCTAGTGGTCTCAGACTTTTGGCTTCCACTCTGTGATGCTCAAATCATTCATGATGAAATGTCTTGTACATCCTGTAATACACTTCTGAGTATCATGATGAAATGACTGATCATTTCCAGCATGTTGGAAAATATTGGCGCCTCAGTGGATTTGGGACTAGGAAAAGCGAGTTGTTTCACCACATAAAAAGTGATGACATGCAGACCCTGGGTCTAGTTGCTGATCACATTAATAAAATTTATGTGCAGCTAGAAAAAATGGCTGAAATTTGTGTAGTCTTGAGCCGACATACAGTACTGGGCAGAATTCTAGGTCAAGTTGCCAATTGTACATTTAGAAGAAGCTTGATCAGAAATGGTCTTTTTGGAAGTGTATCAGCCAAGAAACCACTTTTTCAGAAGGGAAACATGGTATGCTAAATATGCTAAAGCTCACAAAGATTGGAATGGAGATCAGTGGAAAAGAGTATTATGGGATGAGAAATCCACGTTTGAAATTTTTGTGGTCCAACCATTGACAATCTCTTATACGTGGTTTTATACCATTGCTAAAACAACAAATCTAAAGGTGGCCTAAGACTTTTGCACAGTACTGTAAGTGTTTGCCCTGTTGTTGGGAGATTGCGAGTTGCAAGTTTAAATTCTGACCGAGAGAGAAAAAGACTACTATAATTTTTAATTACTATTGTTTATACTATATATATTTGAAGATGATACAAAATGGGCAGTGAATTTACCTGTACCACTCAAGCACGAATAAAAATCATAGCTCCCAATCAGTAATCAACTGTACTATGTGTAACAAATACCTCTGTTTGTTTCAGCAATCCAAGTACAAAGTTGTAAATAAAGACCAATGGTGCAATGTTCTAGAATTCAGTAGGACCATCAACTTGGATCTCAGTAACTATGATGAGGACGGGGCCTGTAAGGGAACATGCACAAACACCTGTCCTTAATTGTTTTATTCAAAATTAGACATTTCGTTTCCACTTTACCTTCTCACTCCTGTTTTGTTCTTTCTTTCTTAGGGCCAGTTTTGTTGGATGAGTTTGTGGAATGGTACAAAGACCGAGAGATGTCATAGCAACAACTTAACTGCCTCTGCCACCACCAAGAAGTATAAACGAATCATAAACTGGCACCACGACATAAGAAATGACTTAGGTTTGCAAGAAACAAACCAAACCATAGTGGCTGGGACGAACTCTAGGTCTCCTGCCAGTGAATACTGTGTGTTTGTGTGTGTGTGTGTGTGCGCACTTGCGTGAATGAGTGTAGGGTGACAGGGAGTAAAGTGTGTTCCATAGTGTAACCGTTCCCATCAGGGCTATGAGAGGGTCGGCACTGATTAGAAGTGGGTGAAGCAGCGTCTCTGCCCTAAATCCCCACCTAACACCCCTGACAAACCTGCACTGCATCATGACAAAGCACACAGCCAAGCTCAGTGGCCCTCTCCCCCTCAGTCCTCTCCTACTGTCATTTCTCATCTAACTGTGAATGTTTGAGGAGTTCTGGAGGGTGATTTTCTGATTCTCCACCTGGTTGGGTGTATCTAATATATTTCTTCTTAAGCCCACTGCTTAAACATACTGTTGTGATGCAACCATGCACTTAAATCGTGAAGCCAGCTCTTGAAATAAGTTCCACCAAACGTACAAATCTGTACAACAAATTATGAAAACATATTTATTTTGACATTGTTAGCCTAATGCAGTGGTTTCCAAACTTTTGCTGCAGGGCCCCCTTTTTGTACATAAGAATATATTTGAGGCCCCGCCCTACCCCCTACACACACTCTTCGACTCATGCGTACACGTCTCTTGCTTCCAAACTCCATGGCATTTATTTTACACACTATAATTCATACAAAACTGCAACTTTGTAATAGTACCAGTGATATGCATTATGTATCTTAAACATGCCTCATTCATTTGCATTGCTGCACCCCTTGCCTCTCCCACTTTAGGAACCACTGGCCTAATATCACACTGAAATGAGAGAAATCTAACCTTTAATCTGGGTAAATTTAGGGGAAAAAATATGCTTTTAACATACTAATAATTATTGGCACCTGTCATTGCCAGCATAGCACGAAGTCTTCTCTTGTAACACTAAATAAAATAGAATACAGAGGTCAATCCATCCTCTATGGACTGTGGTGGCCTAGTGGGTAAGGTACTGGACTATGGACCAAAAGGTCCAGGGTTCAAATCCCACCTCTGCCATGCTGCCACTGTCGGGTTCTTGAGCAAGGCCCTTAACCTACAATTGCTTGGATTGTAAGACTGTACCAATTGTAAGTCGCTCTGGATAAGGGCGTCTGCTAAATGCTGTAAATGTAAATGTAAATGAATCCGAGACCCCCTCAATACAAAATCTCTCCAGAGCCCTAGGTCCCATCTTATGGACTTTTCTTTAGCTGACCCACAAGTTTCTTTTGGGGTTCATTTTGAGCGACTGGGACAGTCAAAAACGATTTATTGAGCAACTTGATTTATTGATGAACTTTCTTGGAAGAGCCTGTCAGAATTTCGTAGGTTCAAGGTTCCTAGGGCACATACAATAACGGAAATTTGGAGAACTCCCTTTCTACGCGAAATCAATCTCGAGTGTTTATGGCCAAAAAGTTCTGTGGGTGTCTAGTGTTATCTGACCCAAGTTCCAGTAGTCTAGTGAACTCCTAATGATTCTTTCTGACACACCTTGCAAATGGTTTGTTGACATCCATCTGGCATCTGATTGCATATTTGGAGACCCCCAAATGCCACACCATTATCCCTGAAGAGATTCTGCCACTGATCCTCCGGTGTGGAGACAAAAACATTACCATTCAGGTTCACTACAGCTCCAGTTGAACTTCTTAATTATTGTCCTTTTAGTGATTCTGGACAATTTCGGGTGTGTAGTTATTTTTATAACTATGCCTTATTTATGATGGTTAATCCACATTTGTCTCATTTCTGTATTCTCTACTCTTGTTGATGTTGATGAATACTTTTGGCTTCTGTTTGACCATATACAGTGGTACATTGCTTCTTGTCGTTAATTAGTTCCAGAAGGCTTGTCGAGAACCGAAAATGACGAGCACAGAGCAAGTTTTTCCCATAAGGAATAATGTAAATTGAATTCATCTTTTCCAGACCCCCAGAAAATCCACACTGTATAAGCATTATATGCGTTAATGGAGCTGTATTGTACAGGTGCTCCCTGATTTATGAGGGGATATGTTCTGACAAATGCATCATAAGTTAAATGCATCATGAATTGATGAGTTTAATGAGTGTTTGGTAGAGCGGTCTATATTGTATTATAGCGGAGCTAAGTAACTAACGATAAGCAAGTTAATGTTTAAAACACTTGCATTCACCTACAGTTGGACAAAATCATTAACTCAAAGCTTATTTTATAATAGTGTTAAAGTCTCATGTAGTTTAGTGAGTAATGGCTTGAAAGCAAAACACTTACTCTATTGGTGAACTCTCATAGCTGCTAATGCAAATTGCAGCCTGTGTTCTGGAGGAATCGGGTCCTGTTTCCCTTTGATTGGCTCAATAGTTCAATAGTAAAGCTTTTAAGGACCGATGGAGACTTATTTGCACTAAGAATACTGTACCGTAGATGCAGAAATAAAGAAAAACCACGATAAAAGTATTGGAGATCTTCAATGAGCGAGAGCTTTTGTGAATCTGAATCACCGAATTACTGTGTACTGAATCGTGAATCGCGTTTTGGCTGAAACGAGTTGCCTGGCTTAACTCATACAAGCTTAAGCAAGTGAGCCGGGTAAAGCGCACACGATGAGACGTCGAGAACGGAATTTGAGTTCCGTGGTGGTCGAGAAACGAGGTACCACTGTACTTGTACTGCGTGCAATAGGAAGTAAAATGAAATTAAAATGTAAAAAGGGAAACTTTGAGGGGGACTGATAATTATGCTTTCATTCAAATCTCCAGTTGATCAGAGGCTAGATTTCTCACATTTTTGTGCAATGTTACATAAGCAGCTATATTTTTTGTAAACTTTTTACCCATCTTAGACATGAATGCCAGTCAGTCTTTTCAATTACTCTGAAAAGGCCTGCATTTAAACAGTATATCTAATAGATTGGAGTCTAAAAGCTGCCGATTCATTTCAACTAAAAGTACATTTCATAGTAAAACATCTCGTTACAAAATGACCCCGCAAGAAACATATTTTAATAATTTAGGTTGCCTTTCTTGAATCGTCCTGATAACTGTTGTCACAGTGAATAGTGGCATTTAAGTTCGATCTTATCCGAGTTATAATTTATGAAAGTGCTAAATGAGCCTTCCTTTCAGAATATTTTGTGAGTACTTGTTGGCATTTCATTGTACAGTTTAACTTAAACCAATAAATGACACAGGGTAACTAAAGGAAACATAAGTTGTGTAAGTTACTTATATACTTAAGTTCTAATCAATATGAATATAAAATTATTTGAACCATGCAAGTCATTAGGATTGTCTTAAATTAATTTAAGAGGGTAGAGGTGGTTACCTTAGTTGCATTGAATCTTTTGACACCCTCCCTGTCTTTTGTTTTTTAAGACACCACCTGACTTCAATTCTGAGGTCAACACCAGATTGTTTATATCTGTAGCAATTGCTATTATAAATGAATTGTTGTAAAGAATAGATTAAATACAGTTGTCTTTAATGTGTTTTAGGTAAACAAAATGGAATAATTTGACCACATTTTGTAAATTGCACACTATTGTATAATAAAATATCTTTATAGCTAGGTAAAAAAAAATGGCTGGTTGATGAAAATGGCAGAGATCTCAAAGTGCCAACAAGAAGAAAGTGGCTCAGAATAAAGACTTGTTTGGAAGGATTTGCTTAAAAAACTTGCATTCTATACGCTGTCTTCTTGCCACCCCAATTCCATGGATCAGCTTTAAATTTCTTACTTTTTTCTCACTTATTCCTCCTTTTGCAGCAGTGGTTCTCAAACTATTTTTGCAGTGTCACCCTTTTGGAGATGCTTCCAAACCCCACTGGAAATTAATTTTAAACGTTGTAATTCATACAAAACTGCAGCTTCTTATTGAACAAACCAAAATAAAGCAACTAATCACTTTACGGTGGAATTCTTACAAGAGACAAGCATGTATTTATGCATCTTAAACATGCCTCAGTCATCGCAATAGCTCCGCACCACCGCTAGGGCGCGCACCCCCTCTTTGAGAACCACTGTTCTACAGGGAGTTTTTTGTCAGAGCCAAATGTTATTTGAAGGACCATTCCATTGTGTTTTGAGCCAAGATTAGTGTTTTGTAATTGGAGTCTTGGGCGTTCTACCCATAGTGATCTTCGAAATGTTAAAACTTGTAAGGTTGTTCCACCTTTTCTCATGTTTTCTCATGACATCTGAAGACTGTTTCTTGTAATGGAGAAAACAATCATTCAAAAGGAAAAAGCTTAAGTCCTGTGACTGTTGAACTGCAACTCTTTAACATTCTATGTACATTTGTAAAATGTTCAGTTTTGTCTCTGGCTGTTGCTAACTTGTCATTTAACTGAAAATATGTACATGCATGGTCAGTGCAGAGCTGTCTGTAAATGAATGAGTTTCGTTTCTGTATGTGTAATGGTTCTTTTCCTTTTTGTACAGGCATTTGTGGATTATTGTGAATCTTTTCCCCAACAAAGGAGTCATGATGTTTTATGGTATTTAGTGCTTAAATACACTTTAAAACTAATTTGTTGAGACCCTTCTGTTTACATTACTTCACTCACTTTTTTCACCAGGTGACACTACAGTAGTGTGCAAAAGTTTTAGGCCACCATTAGATTAGACATGCTATTGTTTTAGAAACGGTAAAATGACCATTATATAATTATTTCTCAGTTTGTTTATTAGAATACAACCAGAAAATACAGGAATTTGTATGCAGTATTAAAAAACTGGAGGTATATAGTGTGACCTCCCCTTACACTTGAACAATAGCAGCCTTTGGCAGCTTCATGGCATACGAAGTTGACCCTTCTTTTTGGAAGGGTAGCAGCCAAGAAACCACTTTTTGAGTGAAAATGCTTAAGATATGCTAAAGCTCAGGATTGGAATGAGGATCAGTGGAAACAATTATTAGGGAGGGACGATCAACTTTAAAACAGGGCCAAACATGGTGCAAAGTTTCGTAATATTGAACTACATAAAACCAGAAAAACAATACCAGGCAAGCCCAAGACCTAAATAAACTGCTATATTCACATGAATCATATTTAACTAGAGGAATTCTGTGTCGGTTACTGTTGGTGTCTTGCCTACTTAGCTGGAATTATAATTAAACACTGTGACTATTTACAAAACTAAAAAGAAATAACAACAAATATAATACTGTAATGATGTACACTTGGAGATATATATATATATATATATATATATATATATATATATATATATATGAGTGAAAACCCAGGTATAGGAGGTGTAAGAAATGCTTAGCAACATGACAAGGCTTATAATTTATTATGAATTACCGTTAGTGCTACCAAATTTAAAATGTACAACAACAAACATACTGTGACACGCAATATAGAAACCATGGAGTGTAATATTGTCCTAGGGGTTTCTGTAGGTGTTTTTGCCTTACCGATCTCTAAAGGACTGACTGAGTAGAACGTCCATATTAAAAAGGAGTAAAAATCGGATTTCTTTTTGACTCTTGTTTACGTTGGGACAATCTCGATATGCATGTTCAGCCATAACATTAAAACCACCTGCCTAATATTTTGCAGGTCCCCCTCGTGACCCTTCGAGGCGTGGACTCCACAAGAACTCTAAAGGTGTCCTGTGCTATCTGGCACCATGATGTTGGCAAGTGTTGTATGTTGTGAGGTGGGGCCTCTATGGAGCTGAGTTGTTTGTCCAGCACATTCTACAGATACTTGATCGGATTGAGATTTGGGGAATATGGAGGTCATCACCTTGAACTCCTTGCAAGGACCCAAGGATTCCCAGCAGAGCATCACACTGTCAGTATTATTCACTTTGCCCATCAGTGGTTTTAATTTTATGGTCGAATAGTGTATGTATCTCTCTATATGTCTTTTTTGACTGTAACATATGTCTACATTGAGTATATAAAGAGGTTTGTTAACAAGTCATGCCATTTTGATCTTCTGTTATTCATTTAATAGCTACAGCTACAATCATCCTTTCGCAATTGCCCTTTATCATGCAGTGTATACGTTGTCATCTAGGAAGGTTATACAAAGTCATATCAGAATATTATGACCACTATATCAGCTATGTTTAGCATATAGGAGCACTTTGTAGTTCTTTAATTACAGGCTGTAGTCCATCTGTTTCTCTACATACTTTTGTTCGTACCCTTTACTCTGTTGTCAGTGGTCAGGACCCCCACAGATCAGGCACTATTTGGGTGGTGGATTATTCTCAGCAGTGACAGTGATTGTGGTTGTGCTGTGTTAGTGTGTGTTGTGCTGGTTTGAGTGGATCAGACAGCAGTGCTGCTGGAGTTTTTAAACTCCTTACATTTCAAATTGTGGGTTAAGGGTCTTTCTCAAGGACCCAACAGTGGCAGCTCGGCAGAGGTGGGATTTGAACCCGGGACCTTCCGGTTCAGAGTCCCTTACCTTAACCACTAGGCTATCCTCCTCCGTGTCACTGCTGGATTGGCAATAGTCCACCGACCAGAAATATCCAGCCAACAGCATCCTGTGAGCAGTGACGGACTAAAGGATGACCAACACAAACTGTGCAGCACGAGTTACTGTCTCTGACTTTACATCTACAAGGTGGACCAACTAGAGAGGAATGAGAGTGGACAGTGAGTTAAAACTCCAGCAGCACTTCTGTGTCCAATAAACTCACCGAGCACAACACGCACTAATACGCCACTCGCCACTCGCACATCAGTGTTACTACAGTCCTAAGAATGATCTACCACCCAAACAGTAGGATAACAGGAGGATAACAAAGTATGTAGAGGAACTGATGGACTACGGTCTGTAACTCTAGAACCACAAAGTGCATCTGTATGGTAAACCGAGCAGATTTAACAAACCATGACTAGAAACAAAAGGAGGTCACAATATTCTGACATGACTTTGTATGTGAGTAATGACAAAACACTTTTGTGTAGTCTCAGAACTCTGTAATTTTCAGAAAAATTATGTACAAATGTAAGTAATTGTCATTTAATTTGTGCATTTTGTCACATGCATTCCCTTCTCTGTTTTCCAGTGTTTTAGACTTGTGAACATTTTTCAAACTTGAAATATGGATTAAAAGATAGGACAAATGCTTTATAATAGAAGAAAAAAATACTTTATAATACCATAACGAGTGAGCCCTTTATCATCTGGAGTATACACAACATTCATACTATTTCCCTTATACTCGATTTACTACAAAATGAAGATTCCTTTAGTGGGTTGCGATGGATCAGCTTGCATTAATAATTGCATGCTTAACACACAGTTTTTATAAATGTACAGTGGAACCTCAGAATTAAACAATGCAGACATCGAACAGACTGTTTGAATCTTTTTGCCCTCAAAGTCAAACAAAAATTCTGACTTTGAACATGGGCACCCTACATAAAACACTAAATATTGCGAACTTCCAACCACAACGCATCTAATCCAGTCCATTCGGTGGCGATAATGCTCCAATATGGTATGCCAATCACCATAAGACCCAAAAGATGAAGAAGATCAATTAAGGGTTTAGCAATTATAGGCGTCTTATGTATTATTTTATTACTATATCATGTATATTACATTAGTCTTCGGGTGCTATTTCAGACACCCCTCAGTCTCGTCACTGCTGTCCCAGTGATTGGATGTGCTGAAACTGCCTTTGCCTCAATGGCTATAAAGTTTCACTTATTTCTTGTCTTTAATTATTTTATGGATTGTATTACATTCCTTTGCTTTATTCATGTTTTTAATCATTAATTACATACAAATATAGGAATGCAAAAAATAATCACTTGGGGGTCTGGAAATGACTAATCCTATTTACATTACTTCTTATGGAAAAATTTGATTCCGACTTGGAATAAAAGGTCGAAAGGCCTTCTGGAACCAATTAAATCTGAATTCCAAGGTTCTACTGTACATGCATTTAAATATCATCATATCAATTTATCAGATGTCACTATGCTTATTGACAGTGAACTTGGACCTGAGCGATGTGAGAGTCTTGATACTTAAGCTGTCATATCCTGAGGCAGCTGCATCCTTGTGCTTTCCACTGTCCGAAGTTTCTGTAGCCATTCTGCTGTGAGTGCGCTCTGAAGAGGACGGGACTGACGGGCTTGCCTCTTGCTCATCGTCTTGTGACGGAAACGACTTAGAGCTCAAGTTGAACCCGTCCATCGCTCTTTTTTTCTGCTGAAACATCATCCTTCTCCGTTCCTGCCTTCGACGTGCTACAAAGCTGTCTCTAAGGTAGTCCTTGGCGTCATTCCCTTCTGAAGAATCGGGAACTGGATCAGGAATTGAATCCTGATGTTCAATGTTCATAACTAGATGCCTCCTTGGTTTGGGTAGCGAGTCAGAGTGGGCAAAGGAGTGATCGTCACGGTCAGTCAAGAGAGTACGAGTGGCCGAATCGCCCAATTTGGACTTCAATTTTGATGTAGTCTCATACTCTGGCGAAGATGACCCTGTATCACTGCTAGAATCTGGTGAATTTAGTCCTTCATTGTTTCCAGTCAGAGAAATCGAACTCTTCTGCCTTAGTCCTGTTTTGGATGGTGTAAACACATCGTCAGACTGCACGTCAGCATCTGAACGCGTGAAGAGTAGAGGCTTCCTAGGCTTGGTAATTTGACTTAACAATCTAGCTTCTGTGTTCACATTTGTGGAAGATGAAGAATTATGTAACGCTGGTGGAGAATTTGTCTGATTTCTGTCATTTGAATCAGAATTTGTAAAGATGAGAGACTTTTTTGGCCTCTGTAGTCTATCAAAAGTTGACAAGACATCATCTCTGTCAGTTACCGACGTGACATTTTCAACAAATGTCCTCGATGTCAACCAAGTTGCAGGTTCTGCTTTAACTTGGTTCAGCTTTGGTGCTCTGATTGAAGATGGAGATGCTGTCGGATCAAAAAGCTGAGGCTCAGACTGTGTAAAATGGAGAGATCTTTTCACTTTTGGCAAATTATCCAGAGATGCTCCTATTCTTTCAAAGAAATTGTATTTGCCGGAGCTTAACGTTGCCTCATCAAAAGTATTGTGTTCAGCAGAAAATGTCTGTTTATGAGTGAAAGACTGAGGTTCAGACCTTTTAGACTGAATGGGTCTCTTTGTCATTGGAATTTCCTTAAGAGAAGTATCTTCCTCCTCAGATGAAGAGTCAGTGTTTCTTGATGCTATTTTGGATTCCAACTGTGGTGTGACCTCTGTTTTGGAAAATGGCGGTGGGGACTCGGTTGAAACATGATGCTGTGTGAAATTGAGGTATCGTTTAATTTTTGGTACTCTGTTCACGGAAACACCAACACTTTCAAAGAAGTTGTATTCTTTAGCGACTGGCTTGATGTTCTCCGTTGAGACAGTGGATTTTCTTGATTCTGTTATGACGTCTCTTTCGAAGTTTATCGATGACTGTGATGGAGGATTGACTTCAGACTGTGAAAACTGAATATAGCTCTTTACCTTTGGCGTCACATCGATAGATGGGCTTATTTGTCTAAAGAAGTCATCTTGGCTGTTTGGTTTGACAAGAGTGGAGCTTGAACTTTTGGGTTGTGTGTTTGTCACCAATATACTTTCAGTCATTTCTGTTTTTAAAGATGGAAATTGCCGATTTAAACGAGGATCAGATTGTACGGATTTCGGCTTGTTATCAAGATTGACATGCATTCTTTCAATGAAATCGTCTTGACTAGTGCTTGAGTTTGTGTCATCATCAGATGAGTAGCTTGGTCTCTTGGATGGTAATTTCGTACTGCCTACAGGTGTGACTGTTTGTTTCAGTGAGGATGGAGAATAGGAATCCATATGGATAAACTCGATGTATCTCTTCACCTTTGGTAAGCTTGTTGAGCTGAGACATGGTCCTATTTGCTCAAAGAACATGCCTTCTGTCATGTCAGGTTTAGCAGAAACAGAACTTGATCTCCAGAATTCTGGTTTGGTTGTGGTCTCAAGTGTGAGCTGTCTTTCAGTCATTTCTGTCTTTAAAGATGGAATCTGGTTCTTTGAATGTTGAGGCTCAGATTGTACAAACGGAAGGGGTCTCTTCACTTTTGGTCTGTTATCAGGACTGACGTGAATTCCTTCAAAGTGGTCGTCTTGACTGGTGCTTGAATGTGTGTCATCGTCAGATGAATAGCTTGGTCTCTTTGGTAATTTCTGCTGCCCACATGTGTGCCTGTTTGTTTGACTGAGGGTTGAGAACGGGACTCAAAACGTTATAAACTCGAGGTATCGTCTCACCTTGATAGCCCGCTTGTTAGTGAGCATGGTTCTATTTGCTCAACGAAACATGCCTTCTGTCCGTCAGGTTCGCAGAAAACAGAAACTTGATCTGCCAGAATTCGGTTTGGTTGTGGGTCTTATGTGAGCTGTTTTCAGTCATTTCTTTCAGCTGAGAGTAGGGCCGGAGTGTGCATGTGTACTGCTGTTTGTGTTGTATGAGGTGCCTGCCAGATCCCACGCCTGTTGTGTAAGACAGAATAAACAGATTGCCCGCTGAGCTCGGAGGCTTTACCGTCGGGAGCTTTAGGAAGCGGGACGTGGGAACGACGATTGTGGGGGAAGAGACGACCCGGAGGAGAGGGGAGAAGGGCAGGCGAGGTAAGCAAGACCGGAGCGTGAAGGGACGGAGAGTAGACGCATGAGTAGAAGTGACACAGGAGAAACAATTCCAGGAGATGACAGCACCGGGCAGGGAAGCAGTCAGTGGTGGACGGACTGTGTTAGACTGGCAGAAAAGGTGAGGCCTTGTGACGAGAGCACCGATCGCGAGACCACCCACCCGGGCGGTCCGAAGGAGTGAGAGGGGTGGAACTGGGCAATTGCGCTTTGGTTAATTTGTGGCATGCGCGGAAGCAGAGAGAACAGGGAAAGTGGAGGAGCCGTGACATTCGGCTTTGTCAGGTGGAGAGTCTTAGGGTGAAAAGACATTATGGTAAATTACGAAGTGAGAAGAGTACAGAGATCAGGGATCAAGTCACAAAACGAAGCCTACGGAGGACACAGGCTGATTATATAAGCGTTGTCCACACCGGATGTTGTGGGGTAGAAGAAGCAGTGCCTAGGCACGCACCGAACTTTGGTATGCTTGTTGAGATGTGAGGGGACATGGTCCTATTTGCTCAAAGAACATGCCTTCTGTCAGGGACAGGTTTTTAGGCAGAACCGAAGAAATTGATCCAAGAATTCTGGTTTGTTTGGTGGTGTAGAGTTGTGATCTGTCTTTCAGTCATTTCTGTCTTTAAAGATGGAATCTGGTGGCTTTGGAGTGTTGAGGTTGACTCAGATTGTAACAAAAACGGAAGGGGTCTTCTTTCACTTTTTGGTCTGTTTTATCAGGAGACAATGATGCGCATTTCCTTCAAAGAACAGCCGTCTGGAACTGGTGCTTGAATTTGTGTCATCGTCACAGATGAGTAACTTGGTCTTTTTGGTAATTTCGTGCTGCCCACAGGTGTTACTGTTTGTTTCAGTGAGGATGGAGAAATTGAATCGATACGATTAAACCTGATGTATCTCTTCACCTTTGGTAAGCTTGTTGAGCTGAGACATGGTCCTATTTGCTCAAAGAACATGCCTTCTGTCAGGACAGGTTCGACACTAACCGAACTTGATCTCCAGAATTCTGGTTTGTTTGTGGTGTCTAGTTTGATCTGTCTTTCAGTCATTTCTGTCTTTAAAGATGGAATCTGGTTCTTTGAATGTTGAGGCTCAGATTGTACAAACGGAAGGGGTCTCTTCACTTTTGGTCTGTTATCAGGACTGATGCGCATTCCTTCAAAGAAGCTTTCTTGACTGGTGCTTGAATGTGTATCATCGTCAGATGAATAGCTTGGTCTCTTGGATGGCAATTTCGTACTGCCCACAGGTGTGACTGTTTGTTTGACTGAGGGTGGAGAACGTGAATCAAAACGTATAAACTCGATGTATCTCTTCACCTTTGGTACGCTTGTTGAGCTGAGACATGGTCCTATTTGCTCAAAGAACATGCCTTCTGTCATTTCAGATTTGACAGCAACCGAACTTGATCTCCAGAATTCTGGTTTGGTTGTGGTCTCAAGTGTGATCTGCCTGTTTACAGACAAGAATAGGGGCTGCTCTGGAGGAGGTGCTGTAAACAGAATGTATCTCCTTATTTTTGGTAATCCATCCACGGATACGCCAATTTTCTGAAAGAAGTTGTTCTCGTCAGCAGCTGGTTCATAATATTCAAATGAAGCGGCGTTCCTTTTTACTTCAGTGCCCAGTTGTGTTGTTGCTTCTGTCTTCTTGGAAGGAAGATCAAGAGGCTGAGGCAGAAATTCTGATTCTGAATCTGAATCTGATTCTGAACTGTAGCTCTTTTCTACGTTTTTTGTTAAGACCGGTATGACATCCAGGCTGTTCGATATACTTGACGTGTGAGTCGTTGGAAAAGGGGCAAATTGGAAGAGAATATATCGTTTTACTTTAGGTATTTTCTCAAGTGATACATTTAACTGTCCGAAGAAATCATCTTTGTTACTTATCGATGGATCAAAATGCACCGTAGGCTTTTTTGATTCAGTTTGTATAGCTGTTACAGGTTCACTGTTGTTTGAGAGTGAAAACTGAAGGTACCCTTTGACTTTTGGTAGGTATTCGTAAGATGCACCTATGTCTGCAAAGAAATCATCTTCCTTAGTGATTGCACTGATATCGCTCTCAGATGAGGAGCTGGATCTTCTGGTTTCAGAGTTCGGCACTACCTTATGGATGATCTTTTCTTCAGCTATAGTTGGAGCCTCTGGGTACGAGATGGATGAGAAATGTAGATATCTCTTTACTCGAGGTATTGGGTGCGACACTTCACCGATCCTCTCAAAGAAGCTGTCTTCCATGCTTGAACTCACGGGATGTTTAAATGTCACCTCGACTTCAGGTGTAGATCCATGAGGACTGAAGGGTTGGGGATTGGCGATTGAGAACGCGAGACTTTTTTTGAGTTTTGGTACTTGATCAATGTCATGCCCAATTGAAGCAAAGACACTGTCTTCATCTGCGGTCGGTGTGATATTTTCATCAGCTGATGGCTGTCTTTTGAAATATAAGCCCAAGGAGCCTACAAGAGTTCTGCTGTCTGTGTTTGCTGGTTTGGGTGGCGACTGAACCGGCTTCTTGTTTGGTTCACTCCCACTTCTGTTAAACAGCAGTGCACTTAGCCCACTCAGTCCTTTAAATGTCCTTCGTTGTCTGGCCTTACTGCTGTCCTCTATATCTGTACTACTTGAAGTGTTGTCATAGTTGATATTTAAGACCATTCCTGAGTTCTTTACTGGGGTGGAACCGGCACTGTTAATGTCAGGTTCTGATTTTATTTCTAGTCTCCTGGGGTAGTAATCGGCTTCTTTGTCTTCATTATCACTAGAGCTACTGGTATCTGAACTGTCTGTCCTCTTGACCTCTTGACTGGTCCTATAAACAGGATGCACATGGTAATGCATAGGCCCCTCTTCGTAATCGAGTGTAATCTTAAATTGATTATATTTCTTAGGTTCTGTAAATTGCACATCATCAATACGATTTCCATGATTAAAAGTCATATGCACGTCTGGGTCCGGGGTAATGGTTTCTTGTCTGAAAGGAGCACTTGTGCCGGCGTGTTGGTCCACAGTTGTGGTGTCCTGTGCAGGACTGGAAAGTTTCCGGTTTTCGCTGTGGTCACTGTCAGAACTTGTTTCTGATTCTCCATCGGTCTCAGGGTTGACGGTGTACTCTGTGGGATAGTCCACACTCTCTCCACTTTCACTTGAATTGGAGGAACTTGGTCTATTAGGCTGTTCGTCTACAGACATTTCCTTTTTAAAGGATGGAAAATCATAGACAGCATGTGAAACGGGACTGCTTAGTCTTGGAGAGCCGTCAGTGAATGAAAAGCTGTCTCCACTGTCATTCCATGGATCTGTGTCCGGGTCATCCATGCTCTCTTTCATAAATGTAGGTATCCCTGAAAATGGGTCAGTAGTAAATTCCAGATTTGTGTTCGGATGTGTGACGGCTGTAGGCGAATCTACGCTTTGCTCAGTGGCATTCACTTCATAAGACTGCTGTACTACTCGGTCTCCGCTGAAGCAAGAGGATGCAGAGGAGATGCTCTTTTCCTCTGCATCCGACCTCTCATCCGGGTCTGGGATATGCTCAAACTCAATAACTTTATCAGTCTCTGCATTTGGGTACTCAGATATTTGTTCGTTTGCTTCTCTTAATGGCACTTCTGTGCGCACCTCCCCCATCTCAAAGGAGCCTTTATTTCTCGGGACGTTCTGATAAATTACACCGTCATCCGTATTACTTGATTGATCGTCTTCCTCATCATATTCCTCATCCCGTTCTATCTGCACTTCGGTCACCCCGCCAAAAGAGACTCTTGAACTTCGTTGCGTTTCTTGGGGTTCCTCACATACATCGGAAAATCCTTCATTCACATACTGCTCCGGTACACCGGAGGAAGACCTTGAGCTGGAAGACGCTGTAGAACCCCTCTTTTTTTTTATTTTGATGCACAATTTATCCAAATACGGTCTTAATACAATCCCAAGGACAAAGGCCACGATGAACGTGATGAAGACGGACAGGCAGACAGCTAACGCAAACTGAGACTGCTTAACGTCACGTACAGCTGGGACATTCTGAAGCGTATTAACATTCTCCTCTCCAAGATCGTTGAAAACATTTTGGGCTTCTCTGCGCAGTCTTGCATCATGAACTCTTTTACGAACGTGCAGATTAAAGACTGACACGTGCTGCTGTTTGGATCCTGAGGCACAGATGTAGAGTCCTGCGTGCTGCTCTGTAATGTTACTGATATGTAGGATTTGTTGGCTCCCAGAAACCTGGCCGATGGGCGTCCACCAGTGAGCTCCTGTTAAATCTGAAGGGAAAAACAAAAATGTATTTGTTCAAGACATTACTAATGAAAGTAATATTATATACTTAAATGCAGGAATGGATGTTTATTAATAAATGAAATGACGTGGACTAGACAAAGATGCAGTATTTCAGCTTCATACTGTCTGCAATTAAATAAAAGGCAAAGTAAATGTAAGAAACACTCTTTTTTATATGCATTTTCAATACTGTCCCAAGATTTTTTTTTATTTGGGGTTGTACTTTTCATGCACTTTCATGCATTTTTGAAGTCTCCCTTATGACTGGTAATTGCAAGGGCTCTTTTACAGCTGCTGCATGCTGGTAATTGGCAATCAGCCTAATAGAACTCACCATCGCAGCTGTGTTTATGGTTTATTCACCTCTAAATCAAGCTCATTGTTCTGTTATTTTGTCCATATGTGTGCTACCTAATTCATTTAACAAAGAATTGGATAAGAATCATTCAAACGTACCTTGGTTGGCATTAGTACAAGGAAGTGATAATTCCAATCCCTCATCCACAGTCATCGTATTGATACCAGGTGTGTTATATACAGGTTGTGCACAGGAGAGCTCAGATTCGTCCAAAGACAGCAGATCCTTTCCAGAATGATCAGAGGGAGAGGAACACACTACTTTCCATGTCAGACTACCCATTTCACTGTCAAAGGTCAGCCACCTCCGTATCATCTTCAAATTACAGTCACACCGCCACTTATTGTCAGAGACGTCCACCAGTGCATTCAGGTTCCGCAGAGACAGGTACGCTGGCATAGGTATGATGGTCAGCATGTTGTAGCTCAGGTCAAGGACCTAGGCGATGTTATAGATACATTAGGTCTCCCAGCTTGTTAGTGACTTGTTGAATTTAAAGATGTAGTTAAGGATTTGTTCATACACTCACTGGTCACTTTATTAGGTACACCTCCTTGTTTGTACACTCATTGATCATTGTATTAGTTCCTCTTACCATATAGATGTATTTTGTAGGTACAATTACAGACTGTAGTCCATCTGTTCCTCTATACTTTGTTAGTTCCCTTTAACAAAGTATAGAGGAACAGATGGACTACATCTGCTGAGATGGCTGAACGGACAAGTAGGTTTAATGACTAGCTTCAAAAATAATATACATTTCTGAGAAAACATTCGCTGGAAGTGGTTTGCCAGACACGTGGAGCTTAGGTTTAATTTCTCACTGAACGCAATGATATTTATCAACATATTCAAACGAAAAAGCGCAAAGATGCCAAAAAAAGTAAGTGTGCAGTATGGATATAGTGCAGTGTTTCTCAATTCTGGTCCTGGCTCCCCACCGCTCTGCACAATTTAGTGCTTCTCCTTTTAAACACACCCACTTTAACTCAATAACAGGCTTGTTAATGAGCTGAGTAGTTGGATCAGGTGTGTTGGGAGCAGGAAAACACCAAAACATGCAGAGCAGTGGGGCACCAGGACCAGGATTGAGAAACTCTGATGTAGTGTATGCTGTGCTATGTATCTGCAATAACGTGTGTGGATGCAGCAACTTACTGTCTTGCTGCCTGTGTGTTGATTAAGTAGCTTGGGCCGATACTTATCAGTCATATTCAAGTTTTGACAGGTAAAAAGACTTATTTTGATGGTACTATGGGTGGCACGGTGGCTCGGTGGGTAGCATTGCCGCCTCACAGCAAGAAGGTCCTGGGTTGAATCCCAGGGTGGAGCGGCCTGTGTCCTTTCTGTGTGGAGTCTGCATGTCCTCCCCGTGTCCGTGTGGGTTTACTCTGGGTACTCCGGTTTCCTCCCAGATACGCCACTGATGCTGATTGCAATAGTTACTCCCAGAATTCTGGCTGGACATTTTTGGCTGGTGGACTATTTTCAGTCCAGTAGTGACACTGAGGTGTTTAAAAACTCCAGCTGCACTGCTGTGTCTGATCCAATCGTACCAGCACAACACACACCAACACACCACCACCACAGCAGTGTCACGGCAGTGCAGAGAATGATCTCCCACCTAAATAGTACCTGATCTGTGGTGACCATTAGAGAACAGAGTAAAGGGAACTAACAAAGCATATAGAGAAACAGATGAATTACAGCTTGTAATTGTAGAACTACAAAGTGTGTCTGTATGGTAAGTGGAATTGAGAAAATGGACATTGAGTGTAGACACAAGGAGGTGTAATGATAAAGGGATCAGTGAGTGTAGACTTCATAGTGTTGTTCAGTATAATTTCTAATAAATAACAGACATTTGTGAGTTTTCATTATGACCTACGAAAATGAATACAGTTTGAAGAAGATCCACTCACTGCGTTTTACACTTCTAAATAACGATTATAAACTAGGATTCTATTTTGATGTTGCTGTAAAGCCAAAAGTGTTGTTACCTGTAGCTTTTGTAGATCTTTAAAGGCTTGTGGGTGGATGGTGTTGATGAGGTTATGTCGGAGGTGAACTTCACGCAATTGATTACAACCAACCAAGTCATCAGGGCCAAGCTCAGAGATCCTGTTATGGGAGAGCTGTAGTACTTGCAGGGATTTAACACTGCCCAATCCTAAGAGAAAAGAGATTTGATCCACATCGGTTATATACGCTAACCGATGTGATGCTAAGGCTTAAGAAATTGTACTTGTGATATTAGCCGATACTGCTACTGAGATTTTCACTTCACACTTCACTTTTCTTCCACTTTCCACCTAAGGGTCATATTGCCATTAGGTTTTTGAGAAAGATAAATATGTACAGGTATTCGCCGTTTAACGTTCACATGACTTTTTTTTTAACAGTACGCTGACCGAAATGGACGTTGATTATACAATGCCAGTGTCACATAGTGTTTTATTTTAAAGAATAATAATAATTAAAACGAACTATGAAAACATTTAGTACAGTACTGCACAATATTCTTGTCTTTGTATCTTTTAGAAAACTCGAAACACGTATCAATGCGAAAGGAAATGAATTCGAGTCTAATACTACCATGTTTTTAAGCTTTTCAAGACTGCGATTCTCTTTTCTGTCAGCAGGTGTCGCAAGGGTTCGGTCGCACAAATAACATTAATGATCTCGTTACTGCAGCACATTTAAAGCTCGGTGCTATATCGTTCGGTTTGTTATCGTAGTTGATGTGTTGGATGTAGGAGAAATGTCCATGAATACTGATCAGACGACTGGGTGTGAGCATCTCCTAAATAACATGTTTATAGGGTGTTGGCTCCCAAGGCTCATCAATGCGCAAGAGTAACGAATCCTATCTCATTTGGCCTGAATAGACAGAAGAGCTACTGTGCTACAAATCAAAGAAATGTTTAATGCTGGTTATATAGAAGGTGTGTCACAGCAGACAACAGTGTCCACTGTAGATAGTGCCTACAATGGACATGTGAGTGTCAGAACCGGTCATTGAACCATTGGTAGAAGGTTGTCTGGTTCGATGAGTCCCATCTTATTTCCCATAATTTGGACAAACAGGTAAAGTACGTGTGCACCATGTACGTGGGGAGATGATGGCACCAGGATGCACTGTGGAAAGAAGACCTACGTAGACATTGTTGCAGACCAAGTGAATCCCTTTGAGGCAACACTATTCCCTAATGGCAGTCGCCTTTTTCAGCAGGATAAGGCACGCTGTCACACTGCAAAAATTTCATGGTGACTTGTCATTCAAATTCCCTCAATAAAGCATCCGTGGGTAACTACAGTACTGATCTATGGAGGTCCCACTTAGCAACATAAAGGAGTTAAAAGGATCTGCTGATAAAGTCTTGGTCCCAGAGGGGGGAGCCTACATCATTCTTCCATTAAAAACATACCATTTTAGACTGATATATTCAGTCTCGCACTCAAACGAACAATTCAGTTGGAAATACATGCATTGTGAATACTTCTGCCTTTTGCTGCAAACGTGTATTTTGAGCTAGTTGCTACTGTGGTAATTGTTCAGTTATGGATATTCATCCTTGTCAGTGAAAGAATTACAGCAGCTGGAGAATTGTCTTCTATTTTCAGCACTGTATTGACTCTTGAGCAGAATTAAGTGCTGGTCAGGGGATTATTGGTGAAGAGTAGAGAGAACTGTGCACTGACTCACAAACAGCTTAGAGATGCTGTCAAATGCTCCCTTGCCAAGTTCCAGTATATTCCTTCAGGGAACAACCATATTATGCCCCAGGTCTCTCACAGGGGGTTTGGGAGCAAATTTTCAAATACATGTGACAATGGTGAAATCATGTTAGTGGGTAGAAAGTGTTTGCTGTTACTTGTATCATATGATTAAGTTTTCTTTTGAGGTTACAGATCTTGGACTTTTGATAGCAGAGTTGTGAAAGCTGATTCTAATCCTGTCAGTAACACAGTAGGAAAAAAAAACAATGAAATCTTTGCCAACAAAAAACAGCTAGTATGATAAAGCTAGTAAACACTGACTTAAGTCGCTGTCTGTACGACATGAAACCCATAAACTTTTATATCATGTAAAACATCACGCCTACAGTTTTTTACAAGAACAATTAATCATCTTCATTGTCATGGACTTGTATTTAAAAGAAAATACAGTGGAAGCTCGGAATTCAAACACCTCCTCACTTGAAAAATTCGGACATTGAACGGTCTGTAAAAATTATTTTGCCCTCAAATTGGAACAAAAAGTCAGACTTTGAACATGAGCACCCTAAACAAAACACTTAATGGTGTGAGCTTCCAAGGACTATGCAGTTAATACAGTCCAGTTGATGGCTATAATTCACCAATATGGTATGCCCAATAAAACCCAGAAGAAGAACTAGGGTGCGATCATACGTATATTGTGTATATTATATTATAGTATATTATATAAATTTATATTATGTACAGTGGGGAAAAAAAGTATTTAGTCAGTGACTGATTCTGCAAGTTCTCCTACTTAGAGAGATGAGAGAGGTCTGTGATTTTCATCATAGGTACACTTCAACTATGAGAGACAAAATGAGGAAAAAAAAGATCCAGAAAATCACATTGTAGGATTTAAAAAAAATTTAATTGTAACTTATGGTGGAAAATAAGTATTTGGTCAATAACAAAAGTTCAACTCAATAAACACTGTAGTTGGTATTTTGGACCATTCCTCCATGCAGGTTTCCACCCCCATGCTTCACAGTAGGTATGGTTTTCTTGGGATTTAACTCAGCATTCTTCTTCCTCCAAATACGACGAGTTAAGTTTTTACCAAAAAGTTCTATTTTGGTTTCATCTGACCACATGATATTCTCCCAATCCTCTTCTGGATCATCCATATGCTCTCTGGCAAACTTCAGGCCTGGACATGTACTGGCTTAAGCAGGGGGACACGCCTGGCACTGCAGGATCCGAGTCCCTCTCGGCGGAGTGTTACTGATGGTAGCCTTTGTTACTTTGGTCCCAGCTCTCTGCAGGTCATTCATCAGGTTCCTCTGTGTAGTTCTGGGATTTTTGCTCACCGTTCTCATGATCATTTTGACCCCACAGGATGAGATCTTGCGTGGGGCCTCAGATTGAGGGAGATTATCAATGGTCTTTATGTCTTCCATTTTCTTACAGTTGCTCCCACAGTTGATTTATTCACACCAACCTGCTTGCCTATTGTAGATTCACTCTTCCCAGCCTGATGCAGGTCTACAATTTTCTTCTTGGTGTCCTTTGACAGCTCTTTGGTCTTGACCATGGTTGAGTTTGGAGTCTGACTGTTTTAAGGCTGTGGACAGGTGTCTTTTATACAGAAACAAGGTCAAACAGGTGCCATTAATACAGGTAATGAGTGGAGGACAGAAGAGCTTCTTAAAGAAGAAGTTACAGGTCTGTGAGAGCCATAAATCTTGCTTGTATGTGGGTGACCAAATACTTATTTTCCACCATGATTTACAGTTAAATTCTTTCAAAATCCTACAATGTGATTTCCTGGATTTTTTTTCTCATTTTGTCTCTCATAGCTGAAGTGTACCTATGATTAAAATTACAGACCTCTCTCATCTTTCTTAGTAGGAGAACTTGCAGAATCAGTGGCTGACTAAATTTTCTTTTTCCCCATTGTATATTATATCAGTCTAAGGCCAAGTCTCACTGCCACTATCCCAGTGATAAGACATGCCTGTGTTCGCCTCAGTGGCTAGTTTCACTTTCACTTATTTCATGTCATACAAATTTTTATGCATTTCATTTCACTCCTTCAAAAAAAAAAAAACAACAATAATTAATACTATTTACATCCCTTCAAAAAAACTATAATCAAGACTATTTACATTACTTCTTAAGAGGAGATCTGATTGCGACGTCGAACAAATTGGAGTTGGAACGGCCTTCTTGAACCAATTAAGGTCAAATTCCAAGGATCCACTGTACTACTGATTTTCCATTTTTGTAGTTGAACTAAAGTAACCCCAAAAACCTACCACCTTAGAACTGAGGAAACATGATGCTGACAGAAATGGACATTGGTAGATGTACTAATTTAGATACCTTGAACATAGTGTTTTATTTTGCACAATATTAAATAACACCATATCAAAACATTTAGTACAGTGCTGTACTATACAGTAACTGCTATCTTGTTTATAAAATTTGACACACTGACAACAAAAATGAAAGGATCAGATGAACAGAACAGCGCATACCTGTAGTTTGATGGCTATTCAGTAATTCTCTAAAATATAATGCTGTACATTGAGAAATCAACAAGCTGGCCTGTTAATTTGGCCAATGAAAGCATAGGCTGTCACTCAAAGCACATACTGTATACTGAATAGCTTGGCAGAACGGTATTGACACCATTGGTGGTCCACATTTTGTCTCGGTTCTCATCATTTGCTTGGTACTCGGTGCACTTGCTTAAACTTTTATGAGTCGAGCCGCATGACTCGTTCCTTATGAAACTCCATTCACAATTCAGTACACAGTTATCCAGGTTCACAATAGCTGTTTTTCAGTGAAGATCTATGCTATTTTTATTGTTTTTCTTTATTTTTACATCTACAGTACTGTATTCTTAGTGCAAGTAAGTCTGCATGGGTCCTGAAAAGGTTGTCCTCATGCCTGATTTGTCATCCCATTGATTTGTAAACACATGACTCAACAGTAATTTTGCCTTCAAATTCCTGCTAATCCTAGAGGTTCACACACTTTTACCACTCACAGATCTGTAATATCTAACTGGGTTCTCTTTATCTACTGTTAGGACTTGTGTGAAAATCTGATGACGTTTTAGGTCATATATACACAGAAATACTAAAAATTCGACAGGGTTGACAAACTTTCAAGGGCCACTGTGAATGGCTCACCCAAAACTATGAGTAAGTAATTAGCGAAATGAATCATAGTGTAATAATGAGATTACACCAGATGATGCATAACAACAAACACTACACCCATATTAAGAATTCGAGTACAGTTGCGATCAGAGACATTTGAATTTCAATCGTACACTGGTCTTTTCAGCACATTCAATTGTATTTTTTGAGATATAAAGGTTCAGATGGTGTGATACAGGTATTTCAGTAATTCAGAGGTATTATCTTTCAAAAAATTGGTAAATAAAAAAATACTCAATTCACAATGAACAAGAAACAGGAAAAAAAATTACAAATTCAAACAAAAATGCTCCATGCACTGAACCTTGTTTAAGCTATTTAGGAGCCACTTTAAGTAAATAATGAATATTTAAAGGTATTTATGATAGCCATGGTATGTGATAGGATCTTTAGACCCAGCTTTTACTTTTACAACCCCTAATAAATCACTGCAAAGGTGTGCCCAGCCCTTTAACTCTTGATTGTGTTTTGTAAATGAGGCCAATGATTCAAAGCCTGTAGTATTAAAGAACAAAACTCTACTAAACTACAGCCATGTTTACTGTCAGGTGATTGAAAACAGAATGTGGTGTCTTTCATGAGGACAGATATGCGCCTAAATGGAAGTCTGAAATTGGTGCAACTTTCCTGAGACTTTTATCAAAGAAACATAACCTTGTGAATCAATAATCAAACTTTAGGTGAGATTAAACCTAAAAATACTAGAAGTAAAAAAAGGAACAAAACAGTCATCTGTCAAAAGGCAATTTTTAATATTACAGCACTCCTGCTACAATGCCATTGATTATTTTTATTTTTTTGATGTTCTGAGATCATGATTGATGTAACCAGAAGAGTCTTGGTTCTTACCTCTTGGCAGATATGTTAGCTGGTTTCTCTCAGCAGACAGAAGCTGTAGAGCGGGTGCCCAGGACACACACCTCCTATTTCTTCTCGTTAGGGTCCTAACCCTTTCCACACCTCTCCCCAAACACAAGGACAGACTCTCCAGGGAGTTGTTGTCCACCCAGAAACGCTGAAGCCCTGGCAAATATGCATGACCTGACCCGAGAGGTGCCAGAGAGACCAGGGAATTATTCGATAGATCCAAGGCAGTGGCGGTAGCTGGGATATGCAAGGGGACGGTGGACAGGCCCAGTGAGGCACAGTTGAAGACGGAAGTGTTTTCACATAGGCAGTTGGCTGGACAGGCAGGGCTGGGGGTGATGGTTTGTACCCCCGAAAGATGGAAAAACAGGACTGCAATGCAGTGCACTAAGCTGGATACTGACATCACAAGCACTGGACCAGAGTGAGAGCAAGGAAAGAGTTATTTGATTAGAAGAAATATAGACATACAGTAGTTGCAGATCAATATGCATAACAATAGATACTTAACATCTGATAACTCGCTGCCTATTCATTTTCAGTAACTGTCCCATCCACTATTACTGTCATTTATAATAATCTGTCATTGTATAGTCAAATGCAGTGTTAATGTCAAACATGGACTCTACCTTTCCAAAAAGAAAGATATGAAGGATCTGTTGATATTTGACACCAACAAAGTAAACTGCAAGCTTAAATCAAAGTAGTAATTTACATTAATGAATCTTCACAGTATAAACATGGTAAATCTGATTGCACTGACAAATACAACACACTTTCCCTGAGACGCCCATGAGTAGTTAACTCATCTCGGATTCGAGTTTTGAAGTAGCGAGGCTTGGCAAAGTTTAAGGGAAACATTTTACTTACCTCTTAATGGTATTGCGAGTTGTCAGCAGAACTCCGATGCTTGCACAGTACTTATCATCTAAATATTTATGACTGTATAGGTCTTTTGACTTTGACTAGCTCCCACCTAAGATCAAAGTCTGCCCAGTATTGCTGCTGCCCACACGTACGCATGCACACCTTAACTGCACACACAATCGTAAATAGTTTACCACGACCATCCACATGTCCGAGTTAATCTCTTACTCTCGTTTTCTTCCTCCTTAGCATTTTCCTATTAACAGGCTTTGTAAGCAGTACCATGTAATAATAGTTTAACTGCAAAACAGTCTGCAGCAATGCTCACCGGTATTTGAGACACTTTATTAGGTACACCTGGCCAACTGCTCGTTCACGCAAATATCTAATAAGCCAAACGCATGGCAGCAATTCAATGCATTTAAGGATGTAAACATGGTCAAGATCAAGTCAAGTCTTTTTACAATGGAGCATTGTCTCAAAGCAACTTTACAAGTTTAGATTATCTCCTAATAACTACGTACAATCCCAAATTGAGCAAGCCTAGGGCGACAGTGGCAAGGAAAAACTCCCTAGTTCTAGGAAGAAACCTTGGGAGGACCAAGACTCAGAAAGGGACCCAACCTCCTTGGGCGGCGTAGATGATAAATCTAAGAGTGAAACCAAAGTCATGGAGTCAAAGTTAAAATAAAATGTGAAGTATGCACATCGACATTAAGTGGCCCGGGTATGGTGGGACTGGAGCTGATGACGGAAGCAGCTTGAGTGGAGCTCCAGCAGATGAACGTCATGTGTGGGGTTGGAACTGGTACCGGAACACAGCTCGAAGAGAAAACAGAAAATGTAGTTAGTTATTGATTAAGAGCACAGTGTTTATTAACAATCACTGATGCCATGTCAATCACTGATGCCAAGTGTAGCATGAGACCCCGGCAGCATTAGCTATAGCAGCATAGCTAGAAAGAGAACTGGTAGGAAACGCAGCCAAGAGGGATCACATGAGACATTGGCAACCCCACGGGAGGCAGAAGACAGCAACCCAACGTCTCTGATCACCATAAGACTCTTTGACTATGAACCCTCAGCTCTGCCCTTAGATGACCTGCTGAAGTTCAAACCAAGCACCAGAATGGGAAAGGAAGGTGATTTAAGTGACTTTGAACGTGGCTTTGTCATTGGTGTTAGACGGGCTGGTCTGAGTATTTCGGAAACTGCTGATCTACTGGGATTTTCCACAGACAGCCATCTCTAGGGTTTACAGAGAATGATCAGCCAAAGAGAAACTATCCAGGAAGCGGCAGTTCTCTGGACTAAAATGCCTCGCTGATGGCTAAAGATCAGACGAAAATGGCGAGACTGGTATGAGCTGATAAAAAGGCAGCAGTAACTCAAATAACCACTCGTTACAAACATGCATAAGAACATCTTGTGGTAGCCTAGCGGGTAAGGTACTGGACTATGGACCAGAAGGTCCAGGGTTCAAACCCCACCTCTGCCAAGCTGCCACTGTTGAGACCCTTAACCCACAATTGCTTGGATTGTAAGACTGTATAACTTGTAAGTCGCTCTGAGTAAGGGCGTCTGCTAAATGCTGTAAATGTAAAATCTCTGAATGCACAACATGTCAAACGTTGAAGCAGATGGGCTACAGCAGCAGAACACACTATGTGTCATTGCCATCAGCTAAGAACAGGCAACTGAGGCTCACCTGGTCTGAGTACCGATTTTTGCTGTGACATTGAGATGATAGGGTAAGAATTTGGTGTAAACACCATGAAAGCATGGATCCATACATTTACATTTGTCATTTAGCAGACCCCCATATCCAGAGTGATGTCTTACAATGCAAGCAGTTGTGCTTGGACAAGGACCCAACAGATGTGGGATTTGAACCCTGTACCATAGTCCAGTACCTTAACCGCTAGGCTACCACAGTCCCACAAATCCATCCTGCCTTTGTATCTACAGCTCAGGCTGCTAGTGATGTCATGGTGTCAGGGACAATTTCTTGGCACACTTGGGCCCTTAATACCAACTGAGCATCGTTTAAAAACCACAGCCTACCTGATTATTGTTGTTGACCATGTTCATCTCTTTATGACTGCAGTGTATGGCCACATCTTCTGATGGCTACTTCCAGCAGGATAACACACCACGTCACAAAGCTTAAATCATCTCAAACTGGTTTCTTGAACATGACTAGTTCACTGTACTCAGACGGCCTCCACAGTCACCAGACCTCAGTCCAATGGAGCATCTTTGGGATATGGTGGAACGGGAGGTTCGCATCGTGGATGTACAGCCGACAAATCTGCAGCAACTGGGTGATGCTATCATGTCAATATGGACCAAAATCTCTGAAGAATGATTCGAGAACCTTTTTGAAGCCACGTCACGAAGAATTAAGGCAATTCTGAAGTCAAAAGGGGGTCCAATCTGATACTAGCAATGTGTACCTAATAAAGTTGCTGGTGAGTGTATTAGTTGGGGGCGGGAAAGGTGGAGAAATCTCCACCCAGACTTTGCCTCTGTAGGTTTCCTTCACGTACTCGCATGTAGGTTAGTGACCTGTAATGGATTGGCACCCAGATGAATGATTGGATCATTTAGATGATTAGGTTAGATGATTGTCATCAAAATATAAATGACTGGAAATTTCTCCCCACTTTTAGGAAGCCATTCAAACTGCTTGATAAATGTTTGATCATTTATTTATTTAACCAATGCAAACATTTCAGTGAAAAATGGATTACACTCCCCCTTCAAGCTGGAGACCTGTCTGTGTATTTGTAGTCATACATTTTGAAATTTGTATTAAGGAACACTTCAAATAAATACAATGTCTGAACACTGACACAAGCATTATTGTTATATTGCACAAAATATCACACAACTCGGATATCGTGTTTCTCATTCCATCTCATCAAACATTATTATTTAAAGCACAACACACACTGGATATATTTGCTGACATAAGCCCAAGTGCATCCATGGCCCTATTGGAAGGACAACAGTAGTGTTTTGACATTTTGGATGTCAAGTGTAGCAAAGGGATGCTGTGATATCAGAGTATGTTCTTTGCAGTCGAAAGTACCTGCTTAAAAACTAAACAAATAGTTGCCAGTGAAACAGTACATTAAACCCTATAAATCAAATACAGGTAGTCCTCAATTTATAATGGGGTTACATTCTGACAAATCCATTGTAAGTTCAATGTATTGAAAACCGAGGAGCTTAAAGCATACTGTATATCATGGCGTAGTGTACATTAAACTTGCTTAAAACACTTACATTAACCTACAGTTGGGCAAAATCATTAACACAAAGAATGTTTTATGATAAAGTGTTGCATATCTCATGTAATTAATTGAATAATGTACTGAAACTGAAAATAAAACAGAACAGTCGGTTCATTGATGCCCAGTTCAGTCACCTGGCTGCTGCCTGGATGCCCAGCATCTACAGGATCGCTTGTCCGGGAACAAATTCAAAAATCAGAATACAGTTTCAGCTGAATGTGTATCAGATTCCCATCATAAAGCCGAAAAATTGTAAACCAAACCATCATAAAACGAGGACTACCTGTAAAAAGCAAAGGCCACACACAGAGGCCTTGTTAGAATATTACAGTAGTGACAAAGTCAGTAAAGATATCTTCTGTGATGGCTTCCACGCTTTCATTTTTAGATTGCAGAGTACATGCTTAGAGGTGGAGTAGGTGATTTTCGGCCAGAAACTGCTACCTTTTTTCCAGAGACCACATTTCTTGTCATCTCCCAGAATGTGAATAAACTTTTTTTGGACTGAAATTCACTTACTGCTACCAAGTGATGTTGGAAATGCTCAGTCGCACGCACTTGTGAATTTTGGAGAACTGAGCAATATTCAGCTGCTACCATATATCTATACTGAAATATATATTTATGGATCCAAAGTACCACAGAGAACCATTTGGATCTCTTGAGAAATCATTTTTAACAAGCTTCATCCAAACAGGAGTGTTGATTTGAGTTATTGGTCTTAAAATACTTAACTAAAGAAACTTTGGATTTCATGTGTGGATATATTGTGACTTCCTGCAAAAATAATAGCATATTCCATAACGGAGCCCTTGCAACGAAAAACCATATGCAGTGGAAACTCGGAATTCGAACGCCTCTTCACGCAAACAATTCGGACATCGAACAATGCAGGTAATTCAATCCCATCGGTGGCAACAATGCACCAATGCGGTATGCCAATCTCCATAAAACCCAAAGGAAGAAGAAGTTAAATGGTTGGTTAGAAGGCACACATGGTTTTTCCTTGCAAGGGCTCAATACTGCATCTGAAAGGTCTGAACAGAAATTGGCAAATTCTACATATTAAAGGCCAAGGGTCAATAATAGAACCGCTGATGTTCTATCTATGAATTAATGATAAATGACAGGAAGCTCATTGGGCATGGAGTCACGTAGTGAAAGCAGGCGTGGTTGTGTAGGACAGCATTTACAGATATGACTCATTAAAATGTGACTAACTCATCTATTAAGATGCACAAAGGTCTGTGGGCATGTCCACATGGATGTAATAATACTGTGGATGGAGTGAAAAGAGATTAATTTGAACGTAGCTGTTTCTTGCATTATCCCCAAGATCTCAAAAACATGACAGATATGTTAGTTTTTACTTCTAGGGTAACTCCCGTGTCTCAGTGCATTGCTCCACAGGGGTTGTCAGACGTCTGGCAGCCCATGTTGGGATATTTAACTTGCACTCTGAAGAGGGTCCCGTCTGCACACATACACAGTTTGTATCTCTCCACTCTGTCGTCGAAGTACAGCTCACCTCCCAGAGAGTTGTTCGGGATGCGGGACGGACTGAACATCACCGAGCCGTTCAGAACAATGCTGTTCTCCTGTGTATGAAGGAATAAAATGACGAAAAAGGCCATCAAGATCCTCTTGCTTCAATCTACAGCAACCCTTTTACATTTTAATCGTTTAGCAGACACTCTTGTCTAGAGCAAAAGATTCCTAAGCAGTTCTTAGTTAAGGGTCTTGCTCAAGGGCCCAACAGTGGCATCATGGCAGAAGTGGGATTTGAACCCTGGACCTTTGGTTCACAGGCCAGTACCTAAAAGTCAGCAGATGTCTCTCTGTTTGAAAACACTTTGAAAACAGTGACCAGTGCCTGTTGTAGTTCTAAGTCCCGTTGTCAACGTTAATTTGAGAGTCTTCTGATCTTTTCTCTTTATTTCTGTCCACCTCTTTACAAGATGCATGCTCTGTTAATCCACCCAGTAAATTTACATTACATTTACAGCATTTAGCAGACGCCCTTATCCAGAGCGACTTACAATTGATACAGTCTTACAATCCAAGGGCCTTGTGGGTTAAGGGTCTTGCTCAAGGACCCAACATTGGCAGCTTGGCTGAGGTGGGATTTGAACCTTCTGGTCCATAGTCCTGCACCTTAACCACTAGGCCACCACAGTTCTCCATAATTCTAAGAGGCCGAAATGGACATTCATTGTTTCTGAATTTGTTGTTGAAGTGTCCCATCTCAAAAGCGAGGACATCAAGTTTAAGGTAGAAAGTTTGTTTCTTTAAAAAAAGAAAGCAAAGAATCCACCCTCTGTGGTTTTGGCTGTTGACGTCCAACGTGTAGTGTTACAAATAATATTCACTTTGCCCCTACTAGTCCACAATCACAGGCTTGTTAATATTTAAAAGTGTTTAAATACAGTCAAGAGACAAGACAGTGGAGCAAAACTATACTAAACCGTTTACATAGATAAAATTTTTAAATTTGAAAGTCCTTGGTCATGGTAATGCTATAGTAAATGAGATATGTTTTCACAGATAAGATCACTATTGTGAATCTGAATCACTGTCTACTGAATCGTGAATCGAGTTTCAGCTGGAAAAAGTCGCGTGGTTTAAGCAAGTGCGCCGAGTACCGAGAGCTGAGACACATTATTCTAGTTAAAATGCGCCGAATTCTCGACAAGGTTGTCGAGCTCTGAAACTAAAGGCAGTACTCACAGCTTTGAGCTCAATGTCGCCACCCATCCTGAACTCAACAGTCTTGCCCATGATGAAGACGCCCTCGTTGCCACGGATGATGGCCTTGCTGTCGCCTTTGATCGTGAGATCAGACGATGCATTGCTAGTGATCTGTAAAAGCACAACACAAACAGTAACACCATATACAACTGCCAGGACCTCATGTCCATCCCTTATGACCACAGGGTACCATCTATTGATGGCTACTTAAAGCAGGAAAACTATTCATGTCACATCTAAGATCATCTCAAACTGGATTCTTGAACATGACAATGAGGTCACTGTGATCAAACGGCCTCCACAGTCACCAGAACTCAATCCAGTAGAGCACCTTTGGGATGTGGTGGAGCAGGAGATTCACACCATGGATGTGCAGCCGGCAGATCTGCAGCAACTGCATGATGTTATCATGTCACTATTGACCGAAATCTCTGAGGAATGTTACCAGCACCTTTCTGAATCTACGCCACGAAGAATGAAGGCAATTCTAAAGGTAAAAGGGGGTCCAACTCGGTACTAGCAAGGTGTACCTAATAAAGGTGAGTGTATACATATACCCATGTGTGCCAATACAATACATACATACAAATACAGATTTGTTTTTATTACCATTTTACATTTACATTATTTATCCAGAGCGACTTACAATTGGTACAGTCTTACAATCCAAGCAATTGTGGTTTAAGGGCCTTGCTCAAAGACCCAACAGTGGCAACTTGGCAGAGGTGGGATTTGTACCCTGGACCTTCTGGTCCATAGTCCAGTACCTTAACCACTAGGCTACCACAGTCCACATTTTAGGGTCATGTGATCACTATAAAGCATTAGAGTTCTGTGGTGTTATGCTGGAGAGTAAAAAAACAGGCATCCTTACCCTTTCTGTTGAGGCTTTCTTTACATTGAGCACCTTGACCTGTTTGGGCAGGTGGAACTCGTGGTTATCAAAATCCGTGCTGAAGAAGGTGGTTTGTGTGCGAGGGTCTGTGAACGAAATGCCCAGGTCGCTGGTGATGGATGTCTTGTCCTTCTCAACACTTAGTCTGGTGTTGCCTTGCTGGAACACCACCTATAGCATTTAAACATCCACAAAGAGTATTAGGAAAATAAGCACTCATCTCCATGCATGAAGCTTCATGTGGTACCTCGGTTCTCGTTAATTAGTTAGTTCCAGAAGTCAAATTTTTCCCATAAGGAATAATGTAAATCGAATGAATCTGTTCCAGACCCCCATAAAATCCACACTGTGTAAGGCATTACATGCATTAAATGGAGCTGTATTGTACAGGAGCTCCCTGATTTACGAAGGGGATATGTTCCGACAAATCCATCATAAATTAAATGTATCATGAACCAAGGAGTTTAGTATAGTCTATACTGAATCATAGCGCAGCTGACCTTATTGTAACTTAAAGTTGGCCAAAATCATTAACACACAAATGATTTCATAAGAAAGTCTTGAAAATCTCATGTAATTTAGGGAGTAATGGATTGAAAGTGAAAAGTAAAAGCAAAACACTTGCTCTATTGGTGAACTCGGGGCTCTGGCTGCTAATGCCTGAAAGTGATCCAGAGGATCCAAGAGGAAAGTCTTGGATTTCCTTTCGGTTGGCTGTTATTACTAACCACGTTAGGACTCATGGGGACTTACTTGCACTAAGAGTACAGTACTGTAGATGCAAAAATAAAAAAAAACAAGATAAGCACTGAGCAATAGCTATTGTGAATCTGAATCACTGTGTACTGAATCGTGAATCGAGTTTCAGCCGGAACAAGTCGCATGGCTTGACTCGTACAAGTTTAAGCAAGTGCGCCGAGTACCGAGAGCTGAGACACATTATTCTAGTTAAAATGCGTCAAGAACCGAATTCTCCACGAGGTTGTCGAGAACCGATGTACCAGTGTACTCATAACAATACTAATACAATAAACAAAAGACTTAAACAGACTCACTGGGTTGTTGTTGCCAGTGATGACAAGATCCTGATCCTTCCTTCCTCCCACTGTACTCTTGTGTAGTGGGTGGACCACACCCATATCAGCTTTCTGCTTAAAGCGCAGCAGCCCACTGTTATGGAACTCCATACTGTCGCAGCCACTGGGACCTATCCGAATGACTGTCCAGATGACCAAAGTTATCTGACAAGTGGGTGAAAAGGTGTGACAGGCAACATTAAGACAGCTCATGACTGATTAAGCTTCATCAATACTTTTTGTAGGTTTTATATGGTGAAACAAAATGTACTGCCATCAACTGTTACTATGCTAACATTCTGAAAAGCTAGAACCTAATAAAAACAGTTAGAACCTATATCTAATCCACAAGCGAATATAGTAAATACTGCAGTATGATCAAACAGTATGCCATGAGTGGTTACCAATTACCAAAGGCAGTGTACAATGTCTACACCCTTTACCCCATATTTTGTGATATTTAGCCAAGTCATAATTCACACTATTCACACATAGTAGTTTTTCTCACAATCAGATTGATGAGGGCGAGAAGGAAGAGCAGGACGATGACACACACAGCAACGTTGCCCTTTCTACCTCTGAGCCCTGTTTTGTGCAGTCTCTCCTCCTCTATTGGTACATATCCTGCCTTGAAGTTACTGTTGTGCTCCTTATTGGCGGTTCTCCGCTCAATAGCCTTCTCCCGCATAGACTTCTTGACCGGCCCATTTGAGCTCTCCTATAGAGGGGGAAAGAATGGCCATATCAGTTATATCAGTACCAATTCAGACTTTCTACCAATTCCAATACACACTTCAGTTGTAATTACTGGGTATTAGTGTAAAGGTTCTTCATGTACATGAGTTTTCATTACATTTTTTGTAATACTGTATTATATTGTTAAAGTATGTATTATTATTGTTCATATAAAATGTCTTTAACTTAAGACGAATAAGATGACTGTCTAAGTACTGTGCATTACAAGTAAGGGATATAGGGACATTATTCTCATTATTTTGTTGGTAGGCAAATGTTACCATCAACAGGAATACAATATGATGGCATGTAATATGATATGCCTTGGGTAATAATTTACAGAGAGATTTATCAATCCTTTACACAAGTTTACAACTTCCTAACATACAGTGATGCTTGAAAGTTTGTGAACCCTTTAGAATTTTCTATAGTTCTGTGTAAATATGACCTAAAACATCATCAGATTTTCACACAAGTCCTAAAAGTAGATAAAGAAAACCCAGATAAACAAATGAGACAAAAATATTATACTTGGTCATTTATTTATTAAGGAAAATGATCCAATATTACATATCGGGAGTGGCAAAGATTGTTGCACCTTGCTTGTCAGTATCTGGTGTGACCCCCTGTACAGCAATAACTGCAATAAACGTTTCTGTAACTGTTGATCAGTCCTGCACACCGGCTTGAAGGAATTTTAGCCCATTCCTCCGTACAGAACAGCTTCAGCTCTGGGATGTTGGTGGGTTTCCTCACATTAACTGCTCACTTCAGGTCCTTCCACAACATTTCGATTGGATTAAGGTCAGGACTTTGACTTGGCCATTCCAAAACATTAACTTTATTCTTCTTTAACCATTCTTTGGTAGAACGACGTGTGTGCTTAGGGGCGTTGTCTTGCTGCATGACCCACCTTCTCTTGAGATTCAGTACATGGACAGATGTCCTGACAATTTTCTTTAGAATTCTCTGATATAATTCAGAATTCATTGTTCCATCAATGATGGCAAGCCGTCCTGGCCCAGATGCAGCAAAACTGGCCCCAACCATGATACTACCACCACCATGTTTCACAGACTTTGGCTCTTTCTGGAATGCTGGAATGCAGTGTTTTCCTTTCTCCAAACATAACGCTTTTATTTTAAACCGAAAAAGTTCTATTTTGGTCTCATCCGTTTACAAACCATTCTTCCAATAGCCTTCTGGCTTGTCCACGTGATCTTTAGCAAACTGCAGACGAGCAGCAATGTTCTTTTTGGAAAGCAGTGGCTTTCTCCTTGCAACCCTGCCATGCACACCATTGTTGTTCAGTGTTCTTCTGATGGTGAACTCATGAAGATTAACATTAGCCAATGTGAGAGAGGCCTTTAGTTGCTTAGAAGTTACCCTGGAGTGTTTTTGTGACCTTTTCAACTATTACACGCCTTGCTCTGAGAGTGATCTTTGTTGGTCGACTCCTCCTGGGGAGGCTAACAATGGTCCTGAATTTCCTGCATTTATACACAATATGTCTACCTGTGGATTGGTGAAGTCCAAACTGTTTAGAGATAGTTTTGTAACCTTTTCCAGCCTGATGATAATCAACAACTTTTTTCTGAGGTCCTCAGGAAAATCTCCTTTGTTCGTGCCATGATACACTTCCACAAACATGTGTTGTGAAGAGCAGACTTTGATAGATCCCTGTTCTTTAAATAAAACAGGATGCCCACTCACACCTGATTGTCATCCCACTGATTAAAAACACCTGACTCTAATTTCACCTTCAAGTCATCTGCTAATGCTTGAGGTTCACATACTTTTGTCACTCACTAATATGTAATATTGGATCATTTTCCTCAATACATAAATGACCAAGTATAATATTTTTGTCTCATTTGTTTCACTGGGTTCTCTTTATCTACTTTTAGGACTTGTGTGAAAGTCTGATGATGTTGAAGGCCATATTTATGCAGAAATATAGAAAATTCTAAAGGGTTCACAAACTTTCAAGCACCACTGTAGGCTGTATACAGTATATAATAGACGATAAATCAGCGGATGAAAAGTGAAGCCAATAGATGTCTGATGCCCTCTAGTGGCTGGCTACAGTACAACTTATAATCCCGCCTATTCCCATGTAGGCGAATGGCTCAGAAGGCAAGTTTTCATCCTGACCAGCTTTCAGGATAGGGATTGTATGGTATGTCAACATTGACTGTATGACCATGTACTGAGGAGCAGAGATGGAAATTAGAGTCACAGACAAATCAAAGCATCTGATTTGTCTTCTTCTTCTTCTAGTAAACAACTGGTTTGCTAGCATGTAGCATATAGTTTGGATAGAATCAATTGTTTACTAGCACAATAGCTAAATTAGTCTGAGGTTTAGTAGCTTAGAGATCACATCCCTTTCTACTTGCATGCTAGAGACTCAAGTCTTGACCCAGACTTGCAAGATAGACTCCAGACTGGAATCCAGCTTGCACACTAGAGAACTGCCTCAGACTTGCATGCTAGAGACTCCAGACTTCCAACTCCCACTCCAAATACTCGAGACTCAACTCAAATTCTGATGATGCTCCTTGTGAACTTAAACTCGCTAGAAACTCAACTCAAACTCGCATACCATTGAGACTGAAGTCCTGACTCAGACTTGCATGCTAGAGACTCCAGACTCCCACACCAAATACACAAGTGTCGCTTACCAGAAAGACTCACGTATTGCCTCCAACGTGCACACTAGAGACTCAAGTTTCAACTCTGACTCACGCACCAGACAGATTCAAGCCTTGCCTTCCACTCGCACACTAAACACTGAAGTCTCGACTCAGACTTGCATATCAGAGACACTCATGTCTGGACTCGCATTAGGGTTGTGCTAAAAAAAATCGATGTTGCAATATATTGCGATATTTATTTTCGTGATATACTACATCATTTTTCAGCTCAAAATATGGATTTTTTTGAAAGAAGAAAGAGCACATTTGCAATGGGTCGCAGACTATGGTCTCCGTATCTGTCGCAGTACAGTGTTTTGACTCAGTTTGACTCATTTCGACTCGAAGCGATGTATTAAGACTGCCCAGATTGTACACTGTAACCTGTATTTCAGCTGTTTTTATATTTTCAGTGAACTATGTGGAATATCGCAATATCCAACCCTAATCTGCACATTAGATACTCAACCCCGGGACTCGGATTTGCACACTAGAGACTCACTAGTGTCTCGACTCAAATGCACACGCTAGAGACTCGAGTCTCAACTCAGAGAGACTCAAGTCTTGCCTCCGACTCATGATACAGACTTGCAAACTAGAGACTCGTGTGTCGGCTCACTCACACGCCAGAGACTCCAGTAAGGACTCTAAACCGCCAGAAAAAGACTCGAGACTAGACTCGGAATCACGATAGAGATTCGACTCTCAAGAGACCGAGTGCGCTGTTTGCCAACCTGGATGTTACTAAATACTGACAGGATGCCCAAACTTAATGTTCCCCACATTAATACGGCAAACAAAAAAATAATGCAACACAAATTGGAAAAATATAACATTTAAGTTGGTTAGAAAATATTAACAACATATGTAAGTTTTACCAAAATACTCAATAATTTCCTAAGTCTGTGTGTGTATGTTGTTGCTGCGATTCCGGCTTCACCACACGGCGGCGCTCAGGAATGTAACTGTGACTGCAACTGCTAAGTAACGGTACGGCTAAAAATAAACACCATTTAAATAGCCTAAATGACCCACGAATTTTAACATTAAAATAATACAAATAAACTAACGGTCAACACGCGACGTGAACCAACAACGCAAACGGAAACGTTTCAAATCATATTTTCCATTAACCGAACTTACAAGCATGCAGAAAACCGCAACCATAAAGAGAGATGCTCAGTACGCACTATTATTAAGAGGCAGCCAGTTTAAATCAAGATACGCGTCATTTATTGGCAATAACTTACAAATCATTGTTATAAAAGCAAGTTATATCAAGAGCCACACAGACCTGTTCCGACGCCATGTTATCCCTCCCTCCTCCTCCGCCGCTTTCTCTGTCCTGCGCTCAAGCGTCGGACACACTTCGGACCGTACCACTAGAAATCCGTAGGGGAGGCGAAACGTTGGATCCGAATAGTAGCCTTCTGACTGCAAAAAGTACCTCAACAAATTGTAAGTAATAATGTTCAGCAACCAAAGGTAAAATCACAACTAGGAAACCTTATAGGTTGCTGGATATCTAATTACAGAGGCCATTCTTCGGTTGGTTTGGTCCTTGCTGAAGGATTGTTCGTGCTCCAGAATAGGAAAATCCGAATATAGCTTTCCTTCAGTCGTAGTTCTCTAATAACGCAATCAAACGCTAGATTGTCGCATTCTGTATATTTAACTGCGCTTGTCAACAGTCGACAATGTATAATCATCTTAAGTAAAACATACCATATGAAAACTGATTTGCTAACAAGACCTTTACTTTAACATAAACCTACACTACATAATAAGCGGCACTAACTTTGCGAGTTCGTGTCCCGGCTTGGTTTCATCCCTATGCTCCGGTGCCCTCTGCTAATACCCTGTCTTGGGTTGGTTCTCAGCTTGCGCAGTGTTTATATTTACATTTACATTTACAGCATTTAGCAGGCGCCCTTAGAGCGACATACAATTAATACAATCTTACAATCCAAGCAATTGTGGATTAAGGGCCTTGCTCAAGGACCCAACAGTGGTAGAGGTGGGATTTGAACCCTGGACCTTTTGGTCCATAGTCCACATGTCTTGTCAGGGCCCAATGTAATCCTGGATTGGATTAAGCAGATATGGCGTGCGTGAGTACTGTAAATACTATATAGCCAATAATTTGTGAACACCCATAAGTAGACTTGGGTGTAATTATTCTCTGAACAGTGTAACCCATTATATTCCTCATCTAGTTTATTCCTAATATATTTAAAACAAAATATTTAGGATCTGCTGTTTACAGTTACCTTCCATGGAATAAGTCGATTCTAATATTTCAAACAACCACCTTCCGATTTCATACTAACTCCGTATGTGGTATCTAGTAAAATGAATTACGTTTCAACACCGCTTCAAATATCAGCTTGTACCTCAAACACCTTTAATCAACAACATACCGCACACCACACACTCAACCGAACCACAACAAACCTTCATATGAGTCGTCTCTATTTTTCAAACAAGTATAGGAATCCCACCGTTAGGTGGGATATCAAAAATTAGGTAATACTCATAATGTTCCTCTCCACGGAAATCTTTAGTAAAAGGCGAAAGATTTATACGATCTGAAGAGAAACAAGAGTGTATACCTCACCTTGCCAAGCATCGGTACCGCATTAAAATCAATACATTTCAACAAGATGGTATATTTTTAATTATTTTCAACCACACTACAGTAAGACAATTCAGTTCAACCAGTACACATTGTAATCATACATGATTGCGATTTACTTTCTAAAACATGAAATTAAACAAAACAATACGAATTTTGTTCCATTTTGGTATGCAAGGCATTATGGGAAACGGCCCAGGAAGAGTCGTGAGACGTTTCCACGCCCATTTTCTCCACCAGCCAGGGAGACGCCTACAACAGACTCAGCGCGTCCGCCATGTTTGGAAGGTCTTTATCTTGGTTGCGCTGCCACCAACCTTTACATCATCTAGCAGACGCTCGTGAATAGATACTTTGAGGCAGGAACAAAAATGGCACTCTTCAGGCAATGCGCCATTTCCACGGTTTTTACCCTGATGTCATTTAGGCTTTAATCACAATCCTTGTCGCTCAGAACTGTCCGGAGTCCAAGTCTTTTCAAGAGAAACCCACGGATTCCCCCATAAATCTGATCTCAAATCAGTTACTTAGTTTAATAGCACTAGAGTAAAGCAGAGGAGTCGCGACAGATCTGCTGTCGGTGATTCGAAGGGTTCTACATAGAGATATAAAACTGCAGGGCTACAGAAATATATACTTAGCCTTTAGTCTATGTCAATATATGTAGTACATCTAATTAAATGTATGTGTACCAACACTTGAAGATATGACAGCATTGCCATTGTAGCAACACCGTTATGAGTTATCGACTGGCAAAAATACCAGCACATATTAAGGAATCTCACGAGCGGGATTAACCCAGCAAACATCATTTTGCGGATGTTATGAAAGTTGAGCAAGTTTACCACAAAATGTCATTTATAAGCTGTCCACATAATATGTGACCTTATTCGTACGACTCTTGTGTGTACATTTTGGTTCTATATTACGAATGCCAGTCTGAACGCTAAGTGAACCAGGACTGAACTTTTTTGGTTTTGAATCAGCTAAACTAACCTACATGTACAAACGTTCTAAACCCGGCTCCCAGTAGCGTTTTCATGCCTGAAAATTCACATACTCACATCACGCAAACACTAAGAGCAACTCGCATAACACAAAACACTTTTAACTTTTTACCAAAACACGTAGAACTGAAAGTCAAATACTATCTTTAATTCTTCTTTTAATACCAGTATAGGAACCCCACTGTTAAGCAGGGTATCAAAAATTAGTTGATACTCATAGTGTTTCTCCCCACGGAAATCTTTAGTAAAAGGCGAAAGATTTATACGATCTGAAGAGAAACAAGAGTGTATACCCGACATTAACAGCAGCGGTACCGTATCAAAACCAATACATTTCTACAAAACGGTACACCGACCACCGTCACAACACAGTAAGACGATTCACCACAGCAGTGCAGATATAAACTTTCTGTGATTTAAATTTAGTACGTGAAATAGTAATTTAACGTAATTCTGCCTTTAATGCTTTCTAACCATACAAAGCATCATGGGAAGCAGTTCTCCAGCGCTGTGAAACTCCTCCTCAAATCACGCCCACTTTATAAACACGCCTACAACCACACTAGCCCCACTTCTCTATTTAAAGAGAATGCCTAATACTGTATTTACATTTTTTAGCAGAAGTTCTTTTATCATCATGCACAGACACATTGGGGGCGGGGTTTCAAGGAATATATATATATATATATATATATATAATTCTCCAATTACAGGCTGCAGTCCATCTGTTTCTTTCTCTACATACTTTCTTAGCCCCCACAGGACCTGAACAGATCAGGTACTATTTGGGTGGTGGATTATTCTCAGCACTGCAGTGACACTGATGTGGTGGTGGTGTGTTAGTGCGTGTTCCACTGATAGGCTTGGATCAGATACAGCTGAAGTTTTAAGCCCCATCATTGTCACTGATGGGCTGAAAATATTTCACCAACCAAAAATATCCAGCCTCCTGTGAGCACTGATGAATGATTAGCACAAACTGTGCAACAACAGATGAGGCGGACCAATAAGGTGAATGTCTCTAATAAAGTGGACAGTGAGTGAACAGTGTTTTTAAACTCCAGAAGCACTGCTGTATGTCATCCAATCGTACCAGCTCAACACACACTAACATACCATCACCTAAATAGTGTGTAAAGAAATGTAAGGACTACAGTCTGTAGCTGTAGAACTACAAAGTGTAGTTGTGTATATGTAAACGTAATCTATCAAGTACAACTATCAGTTGCGTGCGTGTTTTATATATATATATATATATATATATATATATATATATATATATATATATATATATATATAACACGTAACTGATAGTTGTACTTTATATATATATATATTTACGTGTGTGTGTGTGTGTGTGTGTGTGTGTGTGTGTGTGTGTGTGTGTGTGTGTGTGTGTGTGTGTGTGTGTGTGTGTGTGTGACTGATACTTGTACTTTTTTTTAGGTTATACAGTTATAAGTGACAAGGCCTGACAAATAGCTATGAGCTATCATGTCCATTACTGCTCAAACTTTTGGAAATATGCAGGGGCATTATGGGAGTTATTATTATTATTATTATTATTATTATTTATCTAAAATACTATACAAGACTTTACGAGGAAGTTGGTTTATGCTGGTTAGTGCTGGTCGCTGGTCGCTGGTCTGGTGCAGCTTTAGCTGTGAATTTGCTGGTAAAGCGTGGTGTCCAGCATTCCAGTGTCCAAAACACAATATATACTGGCCTTTTTTAGGACAATGTACCTCATTTACAGAGTATAGACATTAACCATATAAACATTAAACCCGTAGCGTTACAAATAAAATAGCTGGATGTTCCTCCACACAGGAAGAAAAGTGTAACGCTGTTAGCTAAGCCGGAGCCTGAGGTAGAGCGGTGTATAGCGTTGCCACAACGAACTAATGCGCGTCCGTAGCATCGATCCGGTACCAATGCAGGATTACTGTGTAGGTTTTTTTACAAGCTGTATAAATAGCTCGGGCCACGCGTGCAAGACTAAACAGCACTTGGCTTTGCTCTGGGACGTGTTAACTTAAATCTTATCAGGATTAACCTGACAGGCTCCTCGAATCATGGCAGACACGTTGCGCAGGCTGGTCAACACATCATCCTATAGCGTTCTGCAGCAAAAACTGGAAAGCTGGTACAAAGACTATCATGTAAGTTCATTCATAACTGGTCGAAATCTGTAACCGAGCATCTAATCTTTAGTCTATAAACCCCTGAAGTGCTTAGTTCACTCTATGGGGTTAGAGGGAGGGATATGTTCACTGGGTTTTTGTTTTCGGACTCCATAGCTAAGTTTAATGACGTGAGTGTAGAACGTGACATGAATATAGAAAATCACAACAGTCGATTCAGTCTACACCAGCCGTTTAGTAGTTGCATATGTCACAAGTTTTCAATTAAATGTTTTTGTTTTCACTGATTTCATTTAGCTAAAGTTTGGTTGCTATAGACGCTGTTGCCAGGGCAACGGTGTAGACATTCCTTTAAAAGCAAATGAACGCACAGAATGAGGCTAGCGTTATAAACTTCTCACTCTTTGTTTGCGCTCTAAAACTGTCCACAGTCTGCAACAAAAGTGTAGTATATTATACGTGTAAATACCAGTTTCACCTATAGTGCCTCAACTGTAGATTGACTGACCATTTTGTGTGACATCCTCCCACACCACTGAAATATTATATCCATTAATATCCATAAATATCCATCTTATATTCTCATGCATTTTATACACCGCCTGTGGTATTGACTTCAATAGTAAATACAAAGTCTTTCTCAACAAAGCCTTAACAACATGTGGTGTTGTTAGGAGCAGGTACTGTTCCTTTTATTGGACTGTGGTAGCCTAGCGGTTAAGATTCTGGACTATGGAACAGAAGGTCCATGGTTCAAATCCCACCTCTGCGAAGTTGCCACTGTTGGGACCTTGAGCAAGGCCCTTAACCCACAATTGCTTGGATTGTAAGATTGTATCAGTTGTAAGTCGCTCTGGATAAGGGCGTCTGCTAAATGCTGTAAATGTAAATGTAAGGTACTGCAGGACTGCAGGCCGGGGCGTTTCAATATAAGTTGTTGTAATGGGGCACACACAGAATTTAGAGGGGCACAGCTGTATCCCCCTGCCTGCCAATCAGTGGTAGGGGCATAACTGTGCATAAAAATTGAGTGATTTAAATTAAAAGTGCATTAGCTCAGTGGCTTCTCTTGTGTAGATGAGATCATTTGAGCACCCCGACACACATGCATGTTTTTTGCTTCTAAACTCAACTGGAATATATTTTAAACCTTGTAATTCATACAAAACGGTAACTTTTTTATTGAACTACACAAAATGTTTAGTACTACAAGTATTATTAAACATGCCTCATTCATTTACTTTGCTGTGGCCCCCTGCAATAGATCCATGCCACCACTAGGGGGTACACCTAGACAACCACTGCATTAACTAAACATAGGCCTGTAGCTATGAGCTGTTGTTACCTTGTCTGCTGTGGCTGATGTTCTTTTAAATATTTGCGGATTTCCATTACAAACACTGAAAAAAACTGGCTCTGACTGAAAGCATTAGCAGCTCAAGCTTGTTTTTTTGAAAGATGCTGGGTCATTATGGGAAATGTAGTACATGTAGTGAATTTACATCCTGAATCCTGTAGTTATGCTCAGCAATCCAGGATAAAACTGTCTTATTAACCTCATAATTTTAGTGGGACGCAGAAACGTTTTACTGGGGCATGTGCCCTAGAAAAATGGGTCTGATACTTGAATGTTTTTATGTTTATATAAAAACTCAGAAACTGTCATTTTACATAATATGGCTTTTTCTTGTGTTCATTGAAATGTGTTGTGATACATACTGTGTTAAATGAAAATTTCCAATTTTTATACAATTTTCTCATAATGAGCTGTTTCCACAGGTGATCTCATGTGACCAGAACTTGAACCGGTGTTGTGAGCTAGTGGAGCTTACCTCAAAGATCCAGGGACAGCTGTTTACTATACTCAACCTCACTGCACAAGAAGGTACTAATCTTGAGTTGAACTCACTATTGTTTGCCACCATGTTTGGTCTGTGTCTCTCCTTCAATACTGCTTCTTACCCCAGATACCGATTTTATATTATTTACAATAATACAGTTATTTTTGCACTGATTATATTGGAGGGGCAACTCTCTGTTTTCCCATGTCACCTCTGTCTACTCACTGGGATTTCTGCCCCTGGCTACAGGCATGTTAATGGAAGCTATACAATTTGATATGTAACAACCAAAATCTGATAAAACCTCCACTGTAAGCTTGTTTCCACTACTGGTTCCTAGACCTAGTCTGTGAGATGTTGTATTATCTTAATGCTTCTTTATGGACTTTTCCCCCCTTTTCCTTATCACTGAACATATCAACAGGAGAATATTGATTTTGCCACTTTTTTTTGTATGACTACAACCTATAGATATATTCTTATTTTTTTGCCAACCGGCTCTGAAGGTGGTCAATATGCAGGAGTGGACACACTTAAATCTCGCTTGCTACCATGGCTCGGTAGTTGCTTCACCATGGCAAACTCATCTGTCTCTCCAGACACCAGTCTCAATCTTATTCAGGTAAATTCAAATCTTAAATGTCTATATGGACTGTCTGTAAGTACATTTTATCTGCTGGAGTATCTGGAGCATTGTGTATCTTTTATTTTTGTGTAATAAGATTGAGATTTGTAGTTTTATTATGAATCCAAGTCATGCTGCCTGTGTGTAATATTTCCATTGTGAATTTTGATAAGGACAATGCGGAAAAAGACAGAAGGATCCGTGAGCTATCTCTGTCTCATGAGAGTGACATGCAGAAGATAGAGGAGCAGCTGTGCTCCACACGTGTAGAGCTGGACTCTGTCAAAAGGGAGTCAGTAACTGCTTCATTTTCTAAACTACCATTCAGCAATCAGTGAATCAATTTACATTGAATGACCACTTTTTTAGAGACACCCATCTAGTAGCATGCTGGACTTCCTTTGGCCTTCAGAACCACAGCATTTTGTTGTGGCATAAATTCCATTAGGTGTTGAAATCATTTCAGGAATCAATGCAGGAATATTAGATCTTGTGGGCGTGATGGCTTCTTGTAGTTGGCGTAGATTACATAGAGATACTGATATACTCTGAAGAACTTGTTGTATCTCGTCTCAGTGATGCTTTATATGATTTTGATCTGGGGACAGTGAAGGCCATGGAAGCAAGGAAAAATTATGAAAGGGCAGGTATCTCTAATAAAGTGGTCACTAAGTGTATGAAACCTCTTATACTTCTGTCAGGACTAAGCTTTTAAAATGTAATGTAAATGCATTACTGCAATCATATTAGCATTTAAAGGGTAGAAGCAATTTAGCAAGTGATATTTAATAGTGATAAAAATGTGAAGAATAATGATACGTGTTGGGACATAGCATAGCATATTCAATTTTGTATGCGCTTTTGCATTTAATCTGTTTTCAGGCTAGCAGATGCTCAAAATGAACTGGACTCCACCAAAAGCAGATCAGCAACTACCCTTCTTGCCACAGAAGATGAGATACTACATTTAAAATCAGAGTAAGTTAGATATGCTGGTAGATAAAGTGACCACATTCTAAACACCCACGCAAATGTTTGGCTAGTGTGTAGGGGTGTAATGATACATCAATGCAAAAATGGGACTATGTCCATCATCAGATTAAATGATGCATTGTCTGTCTAATTGGATTATACGTTCCTGATTTTTCTGCCGTCTGCAATTCTATTTATGAACACCAGATGGCAGTCATACTAACAGTTCCCATTTACAGTGAGAATCCTAATTTCTTTTAATTGCAGGAGACTAAAGTTTATTTTTGTTTAAATTCTTATACAAGAGAAGTACACATTGTTTTGAAATCAAAAATAAAAAGGAATGATTTCACCTGGTTATTTAAGATATGGTGAAGCTACAGTAAGATAAGAGAATGCCTTTATTGGCATTAATACAGTATTAAACAATGAAATTAATGAAGTTTGCTGGTCCAGAACAGTGCAAGTCTACCAGGGGAAAAAAAAAACAGAATAAGACAGTCACACAGACAGATTAAGTCAGTTAAACACACAAAGATTTTGTGTTAAAGATTAGCATTAGATTGATAGAATGAAATAAATATTGAATATAAGAAATATTGTAGGTATTGACACAGATAGAATAGGGCATTTTGTTTACAATTTTTAAAAAAACCTAATGTTTCTAGTAATTGCACGAGGCCAACGTTTTATGGTAAACTTATACAAGAAATGTGGCATTGTTTTCATTGTTTACACTACACAAATGAAAAAAGAAATGTCTTTTGCCAAATTGAATCATAGCAGAGTGTTATTGTTACAGCCCCTGCTCGTGTAATATAGAGAGGGCCATAGTCCTAAATTGAGCAAGCCTAGGGGCGGGCGGCAGGGCGGCAACTCCCTAAATGTCATGAGGAAGAAAACTGGTGAGGAGAACAACTATGGGAGGATAAGGATATAATATATATAAACATTTCCGTGTAACTGTTGATCAGTCCTGCACACCGGCTTGGAGGAATTTTAGCCCATTCCTCCGTACAGAACAGCTTCAGCTCTGGGATGTTGGTGGGTTTCCTCACATTAACTGCTCACTTCAGGGTCCTTCCACAACATTGATAGGATTACGGGTCAGGACTTTTGACATGGCCATTCCAAAACATGAACTTTATTCTTCTTTAACCATTCTTTGGTTAGAACGGCTCTTGTGTGCTTAGGGTCGGTTGTCTTGCTGCATGACCCACCTTCTCTTGATATTCAGTTCATGGACAGATGTCCTAACATTTTTCCATAGAATTCTCTGATATAAATCAGAATTCATTGTTCCATCAATGATGGCAAGCCGTCCTGGCCCAGATGCAGCAAAACAGGCCCAAAAAACCATGACACTACCAACCACTATGTTTCACAGACGGGATAAGGTTCTTGTGCTGGAATGCAGTAGTGTTTCCTTTCTCCAACCATAAAAATAAAGCTTTTCTTTTAAACAAAAAGTTCTATTTTTCATCTCATCTGTCCCACAAAACATTCTTCCAATGACCTTCTGGCTTGTCCAACGTGATCTTTAGCAAACTGCAAATGAGTAGCAATGTTCTTTTTGGAGAGCAGTGGCTTTCTCCTTTGCAAACCCATGCCATGCACACCATTGTTGTTCAGTGTTCTTCTGATGGTGGACTCATGAACATTAACATTAGCCAATGTGAGAGAGAGGCTTTCAGTTGCTTAGAAGTTACCCTGGGGTCCTTTGTGACCTTGCCAACTATTACACGCCTTGCTTTTAAAATGATCTTTGTTGGTCGACCACTCCTGGGGAGGGTAACAATGGTCTTGAATTTCCTCCATTTGCACACAATCTGTCTGACTGTGGATTGGTGGGATCTTTTGTTTGAGCCATGATACACTTCCACAAACATGTGTTGTGAAGAGCAGACTTTGATAGATCCCTGTTCTTTAAATAAAACAGGGTGCCAACTCACACCTGATTGTCATCCCATTGATTGAAACCTGACTCTAATTTCACCTTCAAATGAACTGCTAATTCTAGAGGCTCACATACTTTTGCCACTCACTAATATGTAATATTAGATCATTTTCCTCAATAAATATATGACCAAGTATAATATGTTTGTCTCATTAATTTATATTGATGTTTTGACATTCAATAAAGTGATTTGTCACCTTTAAAAAAACATGACTGATAACTGAAAGTTTTTAGCCTATGGCTGCCTTATTAGAAATGTTGTGTGTTTTTGCAGGCTCGAACAGCTTATGATCAGGTGGCAATCTATAAGAGGAAGATGGATGTACTGGAGGACTATGAGAGACAAGCCAGGTTGCTGAGCGATGAGGTTAGCATTCTTACTGCTGAGAAATCCATGTTACAGGAAAGGTGAGTTACATTTGAAGATCTTTTGTACAATCTCTCACTCTCTTAATCTGATATATCTAGAGGCTGGTGTAGAGGAGTTCTTACAGTGTTCACCACACAGGTATGTGCTGGTGCGATGGTTAATGTTCTGAACTATAGGCTAGCAAGTCCAGGGTTCAAATTACTACCAAGCTGCCACTGTTGGACCCTTGAGCCAGTTCCTTAACCCACATTTGCTTGGAGTGTGAAACAAGTTGGATAGTAAATGTAAATAGAGGCACAGTAGAGATTTTGAGGAGACATGTTGAACAGTAAAGTGCTAATCTACATCATACACACCTCAAAGATGAAGAGCATCTTAATTCTGCTTTTAATTAATGGTCTGTTTTTTTCCTGTATCAGACTGGTGAGGAGTCGCTCTCCTAGTCCTCTTCCTCGGCGAAGTCGTACCAGCAGTCCTGTGAGGAGTGAATCCCCTACACATGCCCAACTCACCAACTCATCCCGGCATGCCCGGCCGTCTCACTCTTCTCTGATTTGTACGCCATTGAACGACTGGAGGCCCAGAACCTCCTTCGTCGCTACATTGATGACATGGAGACCGTTCAGAGGATCATCTTTATCGCTGCTGTGGTACGAAGAATCTATGAATGTTTATGCCAATCTGTCACGTCAAGAAATTTAGGAGATATAACAGTATTACATGTTTTTTTTAATTCTGCAGACAAAATGAACTATTTTCCATTCTATTATACTGTATAATGTATTAAAACATTATATCATCTCTCAATATTATTGTTACAATATTACATTATTATTATTACAACAATATTATTAAACTCAATACTGATTTTTCTTAATGTCTAATTCACTTTCCCAATAGGAATCATTTCAGGCTGCTAAGCTGGCCTATCGTCAGTTTAAGCTACGAGTAAGGAAAACTCTTTCCCCAACACATGTGGGTCCTGAGAGCCTGGAGGATGCAGTAGTGGATTACATTGTCCAAAACCTTGACCTCTACGACGTGCAGACAAGTGTCAGTGTACGTTCTTCCTTTTGGCTTTTAGTTACAGGCAACTTGGCAGAGATGGGATTTGAACCCTGGACTTCTGGTCCAGAGTCCAGTACCTTAACCGCCAGGCTAGCAGGTTCAGTGGCAGTGTTTATGCATTACAATTAAGCATTATGAAACAAATTTTAATTTATCAAAACTCAATAATGAAACAGAGCCACTAATTTCTTGGTCCTCCCAAGGTTTCTTACTCATCACATTTAGGGAGATTTTCCATTCCACTGTTCACTGTTGAATTTGACTTGACTGGACTTGACTGCAACCTATTTTCTTCTCACGTTGTAGGATGTGATCAACTCAATGAATGTGAACCCACGTATCTCCTTCCCTCCAGAAGTGGACTTCAAGCTCATCAGTCGTTTCATCAAAGAGATGTGTAGAATTGCGTTTGCCATGCAGACACTGGATCCTCCCTTAGATCTGGCTTTCAGCTCAGATGGAGAACTCTACAGTGACATCAAGTCAGGAGATTTTGATCCTTATTAGCAATGTTTGCACATCTGTTACATTTTGCGTGGGATATTATAGAAAAAAATCAATACTTACTAACTGTTTACTATTTTAGTTTTATTTCACTTACTTACTTTCTTACACTTGCTCTTAGGTACAGGCGTAGTTATGATTCAGAGTTCACTGCACCGCTGGTGGCGTATCATGTGTGGCCTGCACTGATGGAGGGTGACTCTGTGCTAGTGAAGGGAGAGGCTGTCACCAGGAGAGGGGCTCTGGTACACACATACACACTAATCCTAACACAAGTTTGTCTTTCTATTAGTGTGGGGACTTTCCATTAACTGTAGTGGTATATCTACAACTAACCCTAACCTCAGTAACCTAACACAAATCTCTTGCCTCTTTTCCAAAAATAAAGCAGTTTCTGTAAAGAAAAGCAGCCCCCCCCCAGTCTATATTGCTATCTTTACAGTTACATTCATTCATTTACATTCACAGCATTTAGCCTTATCCAGAGCAACTTACAATTGATACTTTCTTACAATCCAAGCAATTGTGGGTTAAGGGTCTTGCAACAGTGGCAGCTTGGCAGAGGTGGGATTTGAACCCTGGACCTTCTGGTCCATAGTCCTGTACCTTACCCACTAGGCTACCACAATCCCTTGACCATTCCAATCCATTGACCTGTGTATAACTGCAACTAATTAATTCTATACCTACATCTAGTATCAGCTGTAACCCATCTTGAAAAGTTTCCCCCCTCCCATATACTAATGGGCCACAAACAGGAAGTTGATATCACCAACCATTCCCATTTTATTTAGGTGTATCCATATAAATGGCCCACCCTGTAGCTCTTAATAGTGGGTTCCTCTCATGGTCAAGTCACAAAAATGGGATTAGCAGTGTTAAAAATGATGCCTAACAGTTCTGTTAGTTATTTGTAGTGTTTTGATAGTAACATTTTCTGTTCTGTCTGCACCAGTGGAGAAGCAGAAGCCGAAGCTCAAGTCCAGTTCGCTCAGGAAGCCCGAGCCGCACACTTGTAAGTTGGCTGCAAATAACCGATAACTTATGTATTTCACAGATCATAATACTCTAGTTCATTTATTTGTCCGTCTGTCTCTCAGATGTCTAGTCACAGTCGGAGCCCATCCCCTGGACGCTTGTCAACCAGCCGACTCTAGATGTCACCTTTGAAACCCCTTTTTGTGACTTCAGACATGTTTCAGTACACTCTGATTATAGCAAATTATTACTTTTAGGACTTAATAAGCTTCGTTTGTTCTCTTAAGCATCATGTAGTGTGAATAAGTACGAAAACCCTAGATTCTAAAACTAGCTTAGCTTACTTTTACCACATCTTTTTTGACTACTGGAATATACTTGATCAGGAGCATGGCTACATGGCTATAGACGCACTCAGAGGCGTTCGAGCTATGGCCAATGCCTAAGGTTAAGGTGCTTTGTCTTGTAAAGCCCTGGGCAAATCTTTAAAATGGTGCTATGTTTCTAAAAGATTCCAGTTTTCATGATTTAAAATAGATGTTTTTTAAATAGGGTGGTGCTCAGTGGTATACCTGTCTTCATGCTTACACTCAAACACTTTTCTATATGCACTGCACAATGATGTGTGCTTTACAATATATTTCTTCCTCTCAGTATTTGAGTTTGGACACTAATTTTTATTGTTGTTCTAGTTTTGCCCCATGAAAAACCTATTGTGTAATAATATATAGTTGATTATTTGAAAATTGACAGAACATTTACAGTTTATTATAAACATCGCATTGATTTAGGTGTGGGTCATACGTAATAGGCATAGGGTTTTCTGATTATAATAGGATGACTGTATAAGAATGTTTATGGTTTGTAACAATCAATTTTTTTTGCAAGTTTAGTATCTTCTGACTCTTGCCAGACCACTATGCCGGCAATCTTAAATCCAGTCAAAAGGTTTAAATCCGGTGCTAAAAGGTTTTGTTTACTATTTCTCAAAGCCATTTTATCATTATATGTTTTTTGTATCCTTGTGGTGCTTAAAATAGTAGCTTCTTCTTTAATGATCATATATTCAGTTTGTACTCAAATTAAAATGTAATATTTTTTAAGGTAACACATTGTGATGCGTAATGTTTCAGAGGACAACTACATAATTTATAAAGGTTAAACTAAAAATACAGCTGTAAAACGTAAACAGACAGCGGACTGATGTGCCATACTAGAGTTTTGCTTAAAGTTACCATCCTAAATATAATACCCTTTAATTTTAAATGACAGATGGAATGAAGATCAGTTACAATGCGACAGCCGCTAATAAATACTGTATTTTTTGCTCAGTTTGGGGTAGCCCTGTAGAGTATATATAACTTTGTCCACTAGGGGTCAGACAAACCTCACAAAAGCGAGACTTTCTTATCAAGCACGGAATCCACTACCTAAGCCTCTTATCCACCTATAGCACTTTACCAACAACAGAAAAATGTTTTGATAAACTAATACGAAACTCAATGTCCAAGGTCCAATACAACCACGATATTGGTGGAAATAATATATAACTTTACCAGATTCTTATTAACCCCCCAATGATAAACCAGCAGTCACACAGCTTAAATGTCGATGTATCGTGGTAGTTTTGCAGCAAACCTTTCAAAGATAAGCTCCTCGTGCAAAACAACCCTAGTCATTTGCGCCAGACTTGCTAAAACTTTGTCTCTATCCTAAACTTTCTTTTAATATGCTGACATTAAGTAACGAGGCATCATGGACTCATTTTTGTGTGAGAAATGGTTTTCCTGTGACATGGTGGACCTTAAATACTTGTGAAATACAGCTTAAGGCTATTGACAGAGCATATTTAAGAACACAAATATTGCACCTGTGTGTTACTTCCCTGGGCAGCAGATGTGCCATTAACTTTGATTCAGTTGCCAGTGAAAATCAAGTTAGTTTCAGATATAAGCTGAATTACCTCAGAGTTTGATGTGAATATTAAATAAAAACAAGGAACCTTGATCTACAGTGGTGCTTGAACCCTTTAGAATTTTCTGTATTTCTGCATAAATATGACCTAAAACATCATCAGATTTTAACACGTCCTAAAAGTAGATCAAGAGAACCCAGTTAAAGAAATGAGACAAAAATATTATACTTGGTAATTTGTTTATTAAGGAAAGCTATCCAATATTACATATTTGTGAGTGGCAAAAGTATGTGAACCTTTGCTTTCAGTATCTGGTGTGACCCCCCTGTGCAGCAGTAACTGCATCTAACTTCCTGTAGCTGTTGATCAGTCCTGCACACCGGCTTGGAGGAATTTTATCCCATTCCCTTCGTACAGAACAGCTTCAGCTCTGGGATGTTGGTGGGTTTCCTCACATTAGCTGCTCGCTTCAGGTCCTTCCACAACATTTCTATTAGATTAAGGTCAGGACTTTGACATGGCCATTCGAAAACATGAACTTTATTCTTCTTTAACCATTTTTTGGTAGAACGACTTGTGTGCTTAGGGTCCGTTGTCTTGCTGCATGACCCACCTTCTCTTGAGATTCAGTTCATGGACAGATGTCCTGATATTTCCTTTGGAATTTTCTGATATAATTCAGAATTCATTGTTCCATCAATGATGGCAAGCCGTCCGGGCCCAGATGCAGCAAAACGGGCCCAAAGCATGATTCTAAACACCACCATGTTTTTACAGATGGGATAAGGTTCTTATGCTGGAATGCAGTGTTTTTTTCTTTCTCCAAACATAACCGCTTTTCTTTTAAACCAAAAAGTTCTATTTTGGTCTCATCCATCCACAAAGCATTCTTCCAATATCCTTCTGGCTTGTCCACGTGATCTTAGCAAACTGAAGCACTAGCAGCAATGTTTGTTTTGGAGAGCAGTGGCTTTCTCCTTGTAAACCCTGCCATGCACACCATTGTAGTTCAGTGTTCTTCTGATGGTGGACTCATGACACATTAACATTAGCCAATGTTAGAGAGGCCTTCAGTTGCTTAGAAGTTACCCTGGGGGTCCTTTGTGACCTCGCCAACTATTACACCACCCTTGCTCTTGGAGTGATCTTTGTTGGTCGACCACTCCTGGGGAGGGTAACAATGGTCTTGTATTTCTCCATTTGTACACAATCTGTCTGAACTGTGGATTGGTGGAGTCCAAACTCTTTAGAGATGGTTTTTGTATCCTTTTCCAGCCTGATGAGCATCAACAACTTTTTCTGAGGTCCTCAGAAATCTCCAGGAGAGTAGACTGCCACTCACACCTGATTGTCGTCCCATTGATTGAAAACACCTGACTCTAATTTCACTTTCAAATTAACTGCTATTCCTAGAGGTTCACATACTTTTCCCACTCACTAATATGTAATATTGGATCATTTTAATCAGTATGACCAAGTACAATATTTTTGTCTCATTTGTTTAACTGGGTTCTTTTTTATCTACTTTTAGGACTTTTGTAAAAACCTGATGATGTTTTAGCTCATATTTATGCAGAAATATAGAAAATTCTAAAGGGTTCACAAACTTTCAAGCACCACTGTAAAACCCCAAATCAGAAAAAGTTGGGACAGTATGAAAAATGCATACAAAAACACACACAGTGTTTCCTACTTTGACTTTTACTTAATTGCAGACAGTGTGAACCTGAGATATTTCATGTTTTGTCTGGTCAACTTCATTTCATTTGTTAATAAACATCCATTCCTGCATTTCAGGCCTGCAACACATAAAAAAAATTGGGATGGTAAAGCATTTACCACTTTGTAATGTTGCCGTTCCTTCTCACAACACTTAAAAGACATCTTGGTATTTACTTTACATGTAGTATAAGATGTGCAACAGTATGGGGGGAGGTCAAGACTGCAGGCATGCCAGTCCAGTACCCATACCTTCTTTTTCCACAGCCATGCCTTTAGCAATGTGTGCACCATGAGGTGTTGTATTGTCTTGTTGAAAAATGCATGGATGTCTCTGAAAAAGATGATGTCTTTAAGGCAGCTTATGTTGCTCAATGTACTTTTCTGCATTTTGGACACTGGATTTTGGAGTTGTTGCAGAAAATAGTCTGGATGGACCTTTGGTCTTGCACACGACATCCATTTTTTCCAAAAAAGAATACTGATTCATCTGACCACAATACAAATTTCCACAGTGTGATGGTCCATTCTAGATGCCTCCGAGCCCAGAGAAGTCGATGCCGCTTCTGGACATGGTTAACATGAGGCTTCTTTTTTGTACAGTAAAGTTTTAAGTGGCATTTGTGAATATAATTCTGTATTGTGGTGCTTGACAAATGTTTGCCAAAGTAATCCCTTGCCCATGTGGTTCTATCAGCTATTGTTGAATGGTGGTCCTTGATGCAGTGTCCCAACTTTTTCTGGAATGTGTTGCAGTCCTGAAATGCAGAAATGGATGTTTATAAACAAATGAAATGAAGTTAAAATTAAATTAAAGTGAATGTAAGAAACGCTGTGTATTTTTTTTTATTTGCATTTTCCATACTGTCCCAACTTTTTCTGATTTGGGGTTGTATTTCAAAACAACTTGTTTGGGCTGTTCATGGGGGCCATGTAACAGGTAATTAAACACACAATTGGCCAATCAAAATGATTTGATTCTATGCACTAATCTTTAATTTTCCGCCTAATATTATAGGCTGTCTTTAAAGGGCTATCATTTTAATCCTGTCATTAGTTGCATCTGGTATAAAACGCCTATTTAGACCTCAGAATTTGCTGTGTGGATAACTACATGCTCATTAACTTAGAAATTGGGTAATATTTGAACAAGCATGTTTTTCTTGGGTTTGTATAATGTTCTTGCCTGCCTTAAATCATCCACCAAATTCATTTAAGTATTTGAAATTTAAAGACCTAATGTCATGCCAGTTCTGCAAACAAAAAGGCAACAGCGATGCAAGTAAAATCAATCCTGCCCAGGACTAAATCAAATAAGCACCCCACTAGGAATGATTACAATAATTACATGAGAGTGGTCATGCTGTTATTTTATACTTACAGTAATTATCCATCAGACCACACACAGAAACGCAAGGGTGTTGTTAAATGAAATGTCCCTCTCTAAGAGAAAGCAAATAAAAACACCATTTTATGGTTGCCACGGCTTCACATAACCTCCTGCTGCCAAATCGAGATGCAGAAAGAGCGGCTGCTGCAGTGCAATTGTGGAAGACCTCAAGGCCAAATCAGACCAGTAAATTATAAAGCACAGACCGGTAATACTGTGGACACTGCATGGACTCATATAGAGACATTTCTAAAAAAAAATAACTTACTAAACTGAATATGTGCCTGTATTTTGTTCAGATTACTTGAAATTGCAGAAGCCTATGTATAGACCTTGACTGTCTTACTGTTTGTGTGCTCTCAGTCCTTCCTTGCTTCAACAGAAATCCAAGACCTCCAGCTAGTTAGGTGGGATTTGAAGGTCATACTTTAAAAGCCTGCATTTATGTAGTCTGTGCGGACTGTAGAGGCACAGCAGCTAATGTACTGGACTATGGACCAGAAGATCTGAGCAGAGGAAGTAGAAGAACTTTCTTTATTTAAGTAAAAGTAGTACTAATCTGATCAAAAATAGTCAAATAAAAGTTGAATTATGGCTTATATATTTTGCTCAAGTAGAAGTATGAAAGTACAGCATACTAAATATACTTAAATAAAAAAGTACAAGTATTTCTTAAAGCCTTTCTAGCTCAACTTTTGAAACGGGATGTCTTTTATTAGCAAGAGCCACACATCAATGACACTGAAGGTATATAAGGGTTTGTACTACAATTATATGAATGATCTGCAAAAAAATATACATAATTTTTATCTAACCACAGCAAAAACAGCCAAAACATTTTCAGACATGAGGAACCAAAATATACCCAATAGTTTGGAATTTTTAAAACATGCTGCTAAATGACTGATAACTAGACATGCCAATATTCAGTAATGCAGTATATTTTGATATTTAACCCAAAGAATACTTATTATTGACTCTTTGAAACACTTGAAACCTCTACCTCGTAGTCAATGGTCCAGTGCCTGGTTGCATAAACACCTTAGTTTTTTTTCCTTAAGTATAAACCTTAAGTATAAAAGTAGAAAAGGAAGTTTCTGTATGTATAAAATGTAAACTTAAAATGTACTTAAGTGTGATGCATAAAACCCCTCAGGGAAAACACTACGGGAAAACACTAAGGGATTTACTGCGGTGACTGAGGTTTTCTTGCCGTAAAGTTCCACTGTTTCCATGACAACGGAAAAAAAAAACGGACATCAGCGGAAAAAGCAGTTTGAGAGCTGCCTTAACAGGGTTTAAACCAAATGGAAAAACAAAAAAAGTTAATAATGACAACTATAATAATAATAATAATAATAATATATCAACCTATCCTAGTAAATAATACTGTCAACCACATAATAATAATAATAATAATAATAATAATAATAATAATACATGCATTATACTTTATTTATTTTATATTTTCTTTTTATATTCACAAGGGAAAAAAACCCTCCAACAACTCATATTCTCTGTCTTTCACGATTTAAAATGAGCTTTTGCATTCTTTAAATAATTCTAAGGGAATTTACCGTTAAGGAGCTTTATGCAACACTTAACAGTTTTTAAGGAATTAACTTAAGTGACATATACTGGTTTATGGTGATTTCCCTTAAGAAAATAGCACTTAAGGCATTTTTTGCCACACAATTAACTTTAAGAGTTGTTTAATGACAGTCTTAAGGGGAAATTACACTTAAGGTGACAATGTGGCGCAAGTGGTTAGCATGTTCTCCATGTGTCGGTGTGGGTTTTCTAAGGGTACTCTGGTTTCCTCCCACATTCAGAAAACGTTAATTAGGTTAATTGGTCTCCATTTATTGCCCTAATGTGTGTCTTTGTGGAGTTATTAAGTAAATAATACAGTATATGAATGCTTTATAGATAAAAAGTCCGCTGGAACCAGTAGTTTCTTGGACCCTGGGTTGGGACTTACAATGCAAATATTAGGTTGTGCAGTTCCAGAACCCTGTGTTGGACTGGTGCCATGTGCTGGTTGTATCACTTTCTGAGAGCAGTGAATTGCTGGATAGGCTTTAAACCTCCCAGATGCTAACTTCAAATAAACAAAGGCCTTAGGCCAGGATAAAAGAATACACCGTGTGTTACATAACAAATCAGTCACTCTTTATAGGGCTGGATAATGATAATAAATTGGCTTGACTTCAGCTGTCGTCCTGCGATTCAAAGACTGAGAAACAGTTACGAGATGACAATAAAACACGCTTGAGAAAGTGTTAACTAGCGTATTTTAGAGTGACATGTTTATTAGTTGGTATTAATTAGTTTGTCGTGTTGTCACGTTCGTCTTTGTGGGGTTTGTTAGAGCTGAACGTAAACATTAACTTCTTACATCGCATTAGTAATTGGCACAGGGTGGCGCTCTTGCTCCAAAGAAAGAGAGAGACTTCAGCAATGAAGCAAGAAGTTTACATAGCCCTGCTTATGACCCCAAGTTAGACTGAGCTTAGATGCTACAAATAACAGGGTGTGTACTCGAGGAAGGAAGAATATAAGTTCGTAAGAGGTCAAGAAAAGGGAGTTTGAGGTCTGTCTGCATGTTGTTAAAAGTCAGTACATATTATTTTCCAGCACAGACTTTATGAGATATGAAATTTTAATGAGGGACTTTTCCCTCAGTGAAGCTGCAAGAATATACCCCAAAACAAGTGTTGCATAATTGGCTTGTGTTCACAACCTTCATGTTAGCCTGTCAAATTTGAGGAACATTGTGTACACACTTGTCTGAACTTAAAACCCTGGTGGATATGCCAGCATCTGTGACAACGTTGTGCTTACCACTGCTATTCAGCACCAGCTAATTAACACAAATTAAGACAGAACATTGTTAACATGGATTAGTTAAGGACAGACTAATTAGCCCTGCTGGCAAGATGACCAAAGACCTGACCTTTAGCAAGTCTACACAAAGAAAGTGTGAGAATGATGGAGAGAATGGAAAATAGGCAGCAGAATGAAGAGCAGTGCCCTATTTTAGAAAAATGGCGTAAAAATAGGAATCTGTTTTCAGTTATTATTGTTAAACAAGGATCTACATAGACCATATATGTATGCAATCAAATGGACAACCACTTGACTAAACTGTTGGCATGGACTTCATCCATTCCACCATATATGAGTCCAACAAGTCATTCAACACTAGTTAATGTGGCTGCTCAAAGCCAAAGTACTGTTTTTTGTTTTCTTACTATTAATTTGGCTTGTCAAATTTCCGCAATCAAAAATTTGAGCATTTTCTTATCCTAAGATTGGAAGGAGTGGCGCTAGCGTTTGTTACAACTACAACTTTTGAGCTACTTGCACGAAACTTTGCAGGATCGTAGATCCTATACCTGAATAGTGTGCTTGTGATTTTCTAAGTGTTCTGACGTACAGTTTTCGTAAAAACGTTGTTTATAGAGTGATTTTTTTAAAATAGGAAATTAATAGTGGAATGTTCAGGTGATGATGTTGCAATGTTGACCGAGAAATTTCAACTGTCACTTTCTCTGCTATACTAAATTACAACCTTATACATTATATCTCACTTTAGTCAAAAGTATTGCCACCCCTGTCAAAGCTATTACACTCCATTATGACTTTAAACATTGCAGGAATGTTCTGTTTAACATCCGAATTACGTTCTGTGAAAGAGGCCATTGACCGAACTGGAAATTACCAGAGGGGTACATAGTAGTTTAGATATTTTCACCATAGTGATTTATTTTATACAATAATATTAATATTTCGAGGTATATTACTACGTTCTCTGTTCAGGCCACGTTTTGTTTCCAAGGCTAGCTCACTGAAGAAAGCCCATTGGCTGCCATGGGACCAATGGAGACCAATGGCAAGAGAGAGCATTGGTTGACCAACATGAAAGATACGTGACAGAATTACTCCACTTCAAAAAGCACATTTCCTTAATCAGATCTTACCCCTTCAAATGTTTACTCAGGTTCAGGTTCAGGTAAGTAAAATCCCTGGCGTGCACTGAGCTGGGTTCCACCTCATTAGAGAACCTGTGTAGTCTTTTTGTTTGTGCTCCTGCTGACTCCTAGGGGACATGTCTGGAAAAAAAAGGTTTTTGCCAGGAAGCACTTTCAGTGTGATGAAAACAGCAGATCTCCAGACAGCATTCAGCTATACCAATCTAGGCAGGATGAGATCTCAGGTCCCTGGGTCAGGCAACAAGCTTTGTGTGATTAAGGCCTGTCCAAAGCAGTCCAATCTAGGAGAGGACACTGACTAAACATTTCTCCCATCTATTTCCCTCCACACATTGCTGGAAGGGATTGAAACGGGAAGGGCATTTCATTTTGTGAAAGACATACAGTTCATGTATATGGTGAACTTTGTCCTTTAGGATTTTTTCTAAGCCCATTACCTGTCATTGTGGACCAGGGTTTAATGGGCCATGATGGCTCACATATTGCTTTACAGGTCTACTTTTGTTACAGGTATTATTCTTTATTGTCACCATTATGGAAGGCTATGAGTTATCAATATGGTATCAGGTCTGTACATCTGGGATGTATCATTACAGTTACAGATGGACATAATACTGGGTGAAGATCAAAGTTGTGAGGTCATCTATTCTCTTTCCCAACTCTTGTGATTAAGCATGTGATAAACCCATTCATGGCTGGCTTCCTTCAGCATTAGGGCCATCAATGTGCCACGAAGATCTACAGCTTTTTATGGCTCCTCATATCACAGATTAATGGACAAAATAGTTACACTTCCTGCCTTTAAAGTGGCCAATGTGTCACTAGGAGAACTCTTTACCAGCGCAGAATCACAGTGATGAGGTCTTACTGGGATGTGATTTACAATATACGTGTAATAACTTTCTGGGATGGAGAGAGCTGTTGGCCGTGTTTCATTCTCTGTAGGCTAAGTGAGAGACCAATCTTTGCTTGCTAATGATATATGATCGACAGCACTGCTAAAATAACTGCAGGAGTGAATGCATTTGGAGTTTACTTAAAACAGATTTGGGCAACGGCATGTTCTTCACCAATTCCTATCTTTCATTTATCTCTTTCTTCTAACTCTGTACCCTGAGACAGACCTCAACCCATTTCCCTGTCTTGTTCTTCAACCACACTTCCGTCTCCCTCCTCCCACTTATATGGGGAATTTGATGTGTCCCCATTGTGTGGAGTAGTTCTCAGTAAGTTCTCTTATGGAAGAGCTGTTTCTCCCTCCCGATGAGACCCAGAGACCTGGCTCAAACCCTGCAGTCCAGCCTGAGAGTTCTACTAAATCACCCAGTATGATGACACAGTTTCAGGCCACTGCACTTCACTGCATAAATCAGCTGTGATCTGAAAATAAAGGGAGGATAGGAGGGAAGTTGGGAAGATTGTGAGGAAAAAAAGGAAAGAGAAAGGGACATAGATACAGACAAAAGTGCTAATCTGGCTAACATTCAAGGTATCTTGACCAGCTTAATGTAAACTGAGATCGTGCTACCGCTAACATTCATGCCCTGCATTGTTAGCCAGGTTCAGAGGTAGTTTGTCTTTCTGTCATTGCAGGGATTTTATATCACACAATATTACTCTAGATAATTAATTTTAGACTAAGACCTACACTCATACCTAGACCTACAGTGGTGCTTGAATGTTTGTGAACTTTTTAGAATTGTACTGTGTCTTAGGCCATCATTAGATTAGTAAGATCATTGTTTTAGCAATGGTATAATGACCATATATAATGATTTCTGAGACATAAGAGACATATTTCTCAGTCTCTTTATTAGAATATAAACAGAAAATACAGGAAATTTGTATGCAGTATTAAAAACTGAAGAAATAAAAAAAACAGCTTCTATGGGCTACATCGGTAAGTATTTAGTGTTACCTCCCCTTACACTTGAGCATGAGCAGCTTCACTGGGATGCCAAGTTGACTCTTCTACAGTCCGAAGAAGTTTGATCAGGAATAGTCTTTTTGGAAGGGTAGCAGCCAAGAAACAACTTTTCAGAAATGGAACAGGGTGAAAAGGCTAAGATATGCTAAAACTCACAAAGATTGGAATGAAGATCAGCAGAAACGAGTACTATGGAATGACGAAGCCAATTTTTGGGTCCAATGATGGACAATATGTTATATATGGTCGTTATACCATTGCCAAAGCAATAAATCCAGTGGTGACCTAAGACTTTTCAACAGTACTGTATTTCTGCATAAATTTGACCAAAAACATTATCACATTTTTACACCAGGCCTAATAGTAGATAAAGTGATCACAATTAAACAAATGAGACTGAGAATATTACACTTGATCATTTATTTATTGAAAAAATTATCTAATAGGCATATCTCTTAGTGGTAACCATAAGCAAACCTTTGCTTTCATATCAGTTTGATTCTTGTGCAGCAATGACTGCAACTAAATGTTTCCGGCAGCGGTTGATTAGTCCTGCACATAGGTTTGAAGGAATTTGATGGCAAGCCATCCTGGCCCAGGTGCAACAAAACTGGGCCTGATACTACCATGATGCTACCACCAACATGTTTCACAGATTGGAGAAGGCTCTTATGCTGGAGTGCACTGTTTTCCTTCCTCCAGACATAACACTTCCATTTAAATCAACAAGTTCTATTTTGGTCTCATCTGTCCACAAAACATTTTGAAATAGCCTTCTGGCATGGCCAGGTGATCTTTAGCAAACTGAGCAGCAATGTTCTTTTTGTAGAGCAGTGGCTTTCTCCTTGCAACCCTGCTATGCACACCATTGTTGTTCATTGTTCTCCTGATAGGGGTAACCTTTTATAGCCTGATGAGCATCACCTCTTTTTCTTCAGGTCCTTAGAAATCTCATTTGTTCGTGCCATGATACACTTTCACAAACGTCTTTTAATGATAAGACATTGATCCCTGTTCTTTACATATGACAGGGCACCCACTCACACCTGATTGTCATCCATTGATTGAAAACAAATGACTCCAAGTTCCCCTTCAATTTAGTTGCTAATCCTATGGGTTTCATACCTTTGCCACTCACCAAATATGACATTTGGAAAATTTTCCTCAATATGCAAATGACCAAGTATAATATTTTTGTCTCTTTTATTTAATGTGGTTCTCTTTATCTTTATCTACCGATAGGACCTTTGTGAAAATCTGATGATATTTGAGATCATATTTTTGCAGAAATATAGAATAATCAGGTCTCATAAACTTTCAAACAACAATGTAACCCGCACCTTAACCTAAGTAAAACTTTTGAATCTTTTGTATTTTCAAGCAAAAATGACATTTTTGTTTAAATTCAATTAATTCTCCTTTACATTTTCCCAAAATGTCTATACCTTGTCATATCTTTCTATTCCGTGGGAAAACTTAGTCCTCACAATGATATATAAACTTGGTCGATCCCCCATACACACACAGATATATTTGTCTTCCTCTCTTAGGGCTAGCTATATGTGCATCTGGTGTAGAAAGTTGCTTAGTGAACTTTTGGTTCGATTTTACAATACCTGGGAGATTTGACAGATTAGTCACAGCCCTGCATCTCTATTCAAACACTCCAACATAGCATCATTGCATCTTTTGGATTTCCTGTAATATTGTCCATAAAAAAACAGTTAATCTCAGTGAATATATGTAGTCATTATGATTTGACAGTTGGACCTTTGGTAGATTGTCATTTAAACATCCTGTTATAAATGATTTGGCCAATTTGGTCATTTGAGACGGAAAGACTCTAAAGCCTGGGAGCAATTTTTGTACAATGCAGTAGGAGTGCTGGAACTGGGCTCCTAAAACTTTCCTTTTGTCAGAGCTCAGCATGGCTAATTACACTTCACTAATTGGGATAGTGAGAAGCTGGCAAACTCAGCCCGTACTGTAGCCAGAAGTCGGAGAACTGTGTAGAAGTTCACAAAGCCAAAACTGCAGTTTAAGTAAAAAGTGCCTGGGAAAAGTGATTTTTTTAGGCAAAAAGTACCTGGCAAAAGCCAAGGAGTCATTAAAAGAAACCTATTCTGAATAAAACCTTCGACATTTGGAACAGCATGAGATGTGGTATTTGTACATCATTAAAAAATTAAAGAAAGAGGACAAATGGTAAAATCTGATCAGGTAAGTCATTCCAGGGTTTCAGATGCATGGGACACTGAGGAAGCTCATTGCTTTCTTGTTACTGTTTCAGTCAGTGATGAAGGTCAGCCTTTTTTTTTAGGTTTAATACACATAAAAACCCAGGGACAGTTCATGATGCTGCTTTGTTTTAACAAAGGACAAGTTAGCTATGAAGAAATATGGAAAGGATAAACAGGACAGGAAAGGTGGAGAAATTATTGTAGTGTACACACCTAAGACAGAGACCAGTGTGCATCAACATGCATTTATTTGAAAGATTTTTTGTTTCTAGTGGATGAGCAGCTCCGGTGGCAAGAATTGGCCGAGGGCCTGGGTTCAAATCCCTGGTTGGGCTTGCAGTGTGAGTCAGGCAGTGCGCTTATGGAGTTCTGTGATGCCCTGTCCAGAGTGTACCTCTGCCTGTGCCAAGTGAATTCTGGGTTAGGTTCTGGACACGACCCTGACCAGGAAAATGGGCATAAAACAGGACTTTGCTTTTACTAGTGGACGAACACCAAGGGTACGCTGCCACAAATCCAGAATCTAGCTGACAGTAGTATTCAGCATGGCTGCCTATATGGGTGTCTAATAGGAAACACATGGGCAATCAAGAATAATGGAAAAACCAGAGCATGATTTCGAGGCGCAAGATTTCAGGAGTGGGGAGTACGAAGGCTGTCCAGGTGTGAGTGACTGTTTCTCACAGCACCCCTGTGACCTGTTCTTACTGGCTGATTTAGTCTTTGCATGAAAGCTTACTTATTTGGCAAAGAAAAAAGTATTATTTGTGAAAAAGCAGAAAAGAAATTTTTGGCTGGTGGTAGAACATAATGGGCTCACTCATACGGGGAAGTTGACCTTAACAGGCGCTGTCACGTTTAATAAATTCACCATCTAGGTCTACACCCAAAAGCTGTGCTCTAATCCTACCCTGCCATGGTGCACAGCCAAAGTTCAAACTACAATGGTTTACAGAGCAGCTGGAAAAGCACTTATACTGAATGAAACAGGTACAGACTAGGCACACACATATACACAAGTTAGTTTTTCTGTCATTGTGAGGACTTTCCATTGACTAAAGTAGCTTATTAACTTTAGTTAACGTAAAGATGGTTTTCTTACAAAACCTCCTATCCTCTGAGTTAAGGTCGCTGCTCTGCAGAACATAAAGTAAGCCTTAAATACAGTTAGACCATGCCTTAGCCAAAGGGTTTCATATGGACATACTTCACCATGACTTTTATATCAATATAGGCATGTCTGACCTACAAATAAACACTTTATTTGATATTACAACTATGGACATGCTATTAAATACCTTTAAACAGGGAAATGGGTAGTTTTGAGACGGACATGATATATGTAACCCCCCTTACAAAGCAAATATTAACCACAGAAAAATATCTGAAGAAAAAAGTAATACAAACAAGACTTGGGTGCAAAGCACATATGCTGCATGCATTGCTGTCACACAAATACAGTACAATGGTGAGAAAATAGTTCAAAATCTTGAAGATGGACAAAAAGTCATTTATCGTACTGTACTCTGGGTAATAACTAATGTTCTAGACAGAAATATTTACATTTTTTGTTAGATTTCCAACTACTAAAACATGAATAAAGTAATATTTGTAGTGTATATAATGAAAAAAAAGGTTTCTAAAATACCACCTGCATTGGTACACCAAACCATGAAAGTTTTACTCAACAATTATTGCTTTTGAAGGGCCAAAAGTGTATTATAGTATATTGTTACTGCACCACAAATGTAGTAAAAATGTACTGTAATTGAAGGGTCTTCTTTTTGGCAATAACCTGTCACATATTCTTAGAAATTGACCATAATCAAAGTCTTCAAAAAGTCTTATTTTTGTACATTAACATCTATTTAGACATTTAGCAGATGCCCTTTTCCAGAGTGACTTTACTGCTGATATAATCTTACAATCCATGCAATTGTGGGATAAGGGGATTGCTTGAGGACCCAACAGTTGAAGCTTGGCAGAAGTGAGGTTTAAACCTTGGAACTCTGGCTTAAAAGTATTGCCAATGCTAAGCTATCACAGTCCCACCACATTTGTAGATGGTACTACACAAGGTCAGAATTTAAGGTTGAGGGTGGAATGACTATGTTTTGTAGATTGTCTCAGGTCATGTTTTTTAGGTTTCAGACATAAAACGATGCCCAAATATTTTAATTAGAAGTTCAAATGACTAAACTATCATTTGAATAATTTGCTTTATCTACACCTGTGCTTGGGATGGATGCACTACCTGACATATTTATCATTTCGATTGACATAAGATAAATTGAAATAACTTGCAACAGTACAGTATTGTCTTGGATTGTAGATTCAGTGAAACCAATTAAAGGAGCAATTCACTGTTTGAAAAATACCAAAAACAGTTCTCTTAGGTGCTTATTTTGGCTAAAAAGGATTTCCGCCATTTTTGCTTCTTAGCACTGGGTTTCGTTTCAACATTCACATAAACCCCTGATAACAAAGTTAATGCACAAATCTTAGCTCAGCTCACATATTCCTATTCAATTTGTCACAGGACGACAGTTCCAAACACTTTAAAGATTTATGATTAAACAATAAAAGGACCAATTAAGGCTAACATGTGAACCTAGTGTGGTGGACTAGAAGGATAATATTTTAGGGGCTGTGGCTAAAACCGCTGGCCCCAATCTTACTTTCCCAGCACTGTATCCTGTATGTCTGTGAGAGATTAAAACGCAGTGTGTTAGATTTCAACATTTGTTGTTGGATACGAAGCTTTCTGATGCAAAAGGCATTTCCTCATAGCAGAGCTGGGAGTCCATCTGTGAAGCCATTAATGTTCCACACAGGAGTTTCGAAAAGCATTTGGGGATTGCGCAAAAGCCTCACGTACATGGATATGTTTCCTCTTTGCAAGTCAGAGCAGGCAGATCTGTTGCTTGTCAGTTCTGGACAACTTCTCCCCAGTCCATGATGGAGTCATGTAACACGATGAATCTCAGAATCATGTACAAATACACACTCATCTTTCTTAATATACTGTATGATTATCATGTCTTCAGATTCAAAGCATCTCAAGGACCAGGCTTTTCTTGTTTGTCACTCTCTCATTCACTATTTCTTTCACTATTTAACCCCTCTTGGTCAGGGTTGTGATGCTTATCATCAGAGATCACAAGGAGTGAGCATAAACATGCCTTGGATAGGATGCCAGTCTGTTGCCGGGCTGGCAAGGGTCACTGTTACAGAAACTAGAAGATGATCGTCTGATCTAGTTTGTGCCTAACTCCCGCAGACACAAAATATTCAGCCTGCATGTCACACCAAGTTCACTCAATGACTTACTCATATACTCACTTACATTGTCAATGATAAAGATTACACACTAGAGGGCGCTATAAAACTTGGTCAGCAATGTGTCTCTGTACTTGTTTAATGAGAAGTCTTTCATTCAAACATTTTCGCTATCCAGCAACAGTAATATTATACAGCATTTTTTTTCTCACAATCAAACAGTGTTCATATCCAAGTATTGACAGGTAAAAAGGTAAAAAGATTATTACGGCTGGTAATGTGGCTGTGCTGTGTTGGGTGTTTAACAAAGAGTGGAATGGGCAAAGTTTCCTCATCCAAGTCGACATTACAATACTGTACACACAGCATCCTGTATTTCATTATCAAAAACCTGGTCACTCTACTGATGTACCCAAGCTTAGTCTGGCTACCCGCAATATCAGTGCATCCCTGGGTGGCTATTAGGCAGTTTGGAACCCAGATAATGGCTGTGAACCAGGAGTAGAGTTACAAATACAGATATGAAGCGTGCTAAACTGGTAGTACACAGGTATGAGCCATTTAAAGTCCATCCGATCAACATCTGTTTGCTTTAACGTCCAAGGTCTTAAGAATTATAATAGGAAATAAAAACGTGGTCTAATATACATCTAATTCATGTCTGAGTGACAGAATGTGTGTAGTATGTATTATGTGTAGTATGTCTGACACCTGCTGACAGAAAAGAGAATTGCAGTTTTGAAGGTGTACACCTGTACACTTGTATTGTTGTACCTTTAGGTGAATGCTATTTCATGTTTCAGTTTTGCTGTAATATTAAGCTCCAGTTCAGGTTTGTGGGGGAACTGGGCCTAACAGTTAGTTCGGAGAACAAGGCAGGAACCAACCCTAGACTGGGTTCTGCCCTGGCCTTCCTTGACATTGGGGTTTGTCTGTCAGAATTCAACTCTCCAGGGTATTCCCCATTATTCTAAATTCAGGTTTGTTCGAGTCCTGGTGGCTGGGGTGCCCCACATGACAACTGTCTAGTCATGGTTTTGTTTAGACTGTCTACTCAAATTTGAACCAAACCAACAACAAATTAGTTTTATTATATTAATTGATTCTGAAGACTGCAGACATACAAAGTGGGAAACAAACCCTGTAAAAACACATAGATATGAGGCAGAGAGAAAGACACGTTGCTTGTGTTTGGATAGCTGCTGAAGTAATGTGTGTTTTGTGTGCAAAAGTCTGTCATTAAGATGAATGGCTTTCCCTGCGGGAATATGTTTTTAGCTGTGTAATTCCTTTATGCTCTATGCACGTGTCTGTTTGCAGATATTTACATTGGCAGCACTGTTAACATCATTTTCTTGATTTAATTACTTATGTGTAGCCACACAAATGCATGTGATCAAACAATAAGTGTAACTATTTGTGCAGTTGTATGTGGATTTTCGGACTTGCATTACATTTAGCAGACACCCTTATCCAGAGTGACTTTCAACTGATAGGATCTTACAGTCCAAGCAAGTGTGGGTTAAGTGCCTTATTCAAGGCCAGCAGTTGCAGCTTGGCAGAGGAGGGATTCGAACCCTGGGCTGACTTCTGTGATTGTGTGATTTAAGTGTGTAGTCTAAATGGATCTGATCATGTAAACACACTGAACATCTGTTTATTATAGTATCGCTCAGTCTTGATCATAATCACATTAAAATAGTTGAAAACATCCCAAAATGTTAACAGAAAAAGCCACTGTCTGCTGAGGAAGGCTGCATTTCACCAGAGGTGAGCACGTGAGAATCTGTTTTCATTTTTAAACCCCGCAGAAGAAAGCCTTCGAAATTTTTACATGCTTATTAAGACTGCTTTGTAGACTTCACAAGCTGAGGCAGAGAAGAAATGCAAAACATTTCTGCACTGGAACCGTCCCCCAATTGAAGAAATTTTCAACAAGGAGGCTGAGTAACACCGCCAAAGGATGGAGCGTGGTGTTCTCCTTCTCAGTAAGAAAAACAAAAATCAAAGGCACAGAATGACAAGAAACACTAGCTGCACAATGAAGCTTTGACATAACAAACAGACCGCTTCACTGAACTAAACCATGTGCATATTAATGTCTGTTTTATATTTAATTATTCCAAACCTTAATATTTAGACAGATGTGAAGATTTGAGCACAATATTCACCTCTCCTGAACCTCAACTGATCTTCATTCCAATCTTTGGGAGCTTTAGCATCTTTGTCTTTTCGCCCTGTTCCCCTTAAAAAAAGTGTTTTCTTGGCTGCTACCCTTCCAAAAAAGACCATTCCTGACCAACTTCCTCGGGCTGTAGAAGAGTCAACGTGGCATCCCGAAAAAGCTGGCAGATGCTGCAAACACTAAAGGGAGGTCACACTAAATACTTGTCCCTGTAGCCTATAGAAGCTGCTTTTTCTTTTTTTTCAGTGTTTTCTGGTTGTATTCGTATAAGGAGACTGAAAAATATTTACAAAGGTGCCCCCCTGTGCAGGAATAACTGTAACTAAACCTCCTGTAACTGTTGATCAGTCCTGCACACCGGCTTGGAGGAATTTTAGCCCAATCCTCCATACAGAACAGCTTCAACTCTGGGATGTTGGTGGATTTCCTCACATTAGCTGCTTGCTTTAGCTCCTTCCACAACATTTCCATTGGATTAAGGTCAGGACTTTGACTTGGCCATTCCAAAACATGAACTTTATTCTTCTTTAACCATTCTTTGGTCGAACGACTTGTGACTTAGGGTCGTTGTCTTGCTGCATGACCCACCTTCTCTTGAGATTCAGTTCATGGACAGATGTCCTGACATTTTACTATAGAATTCTCTGATATAATTCAGGATACATTGTTCCATCAATGATGGCAAGCCGTCCTGGCCCAGATGCAGCAAAACTGTCTGTGGATTGGTGGAGTCCAAACTCGTTATGGGTCCTCAGAAATCTCCTTTGTTCGTGCCATGAAACACTTCCACAAACATGTGTTGTGAAGAGCAAAATTTGATAGATCCCTGTTCTTGTCAAATTAGCTGCTAATCCTAGAGGTTCACATACGTTTGCTACTCACTAATATGTAATATTGGATCATTTTCCTCAATAAATAAATGACCAAGTATAATATTTTTGTGTCATTTGTTTAACTGGGTTCTCTTGATCTACTTTTAGGACTTGTGTGAAAATCTGATGATGTTTTAGGACATATATACAGAAATATAGAAAATTCTAAAGGGTTCACAAACTTTCAAGCACCACTGTACATATGGTCATTTTACTATTGCTAAAACAATGGTATATCTAATCTAATGGTGGCCTTAGACTTTTGCACAGTACTGTAGGTATTACCTCTGAGTCATCAGAGCCACCAGAATACATTTATGAATAAGGATTAATTAAAAGTTTGATTTCTGTCATAATTTCACTTTCCTAAGAGGGAGCTTAAGTTAAAAAGGGAACAGACATATTTCACCTTTTATCTGCAAGGGTAATGCGAAAATAATGTACACATTTTAATTAAGTTCAACGCAAGCCTTTTTTTGGTGCTTCACATTTTCTGTTTGTACCTGAAAGGAAATTAAATGGAATCCCTAAATGGAAGCGACTTACTGTGAATACCAAGCTGGTCAGTGTCATCAGGTAACCATGCTAAATAAAAACAAACAAAGATCGGGGCTTTAGACATTGGTGTACTGGTCAATCAGCTTTACCAGCAAGACCATTTGGGTTCACCAGCTAAACCAGTACCAGTCATCAACTTTCACCAAAATGGAGTAGGGAACTCGTATGGTCTTGCTTGTTGACAAGCATGCTAGTATGCGAAACATACTGTTGGTCTTTGCTAGTACTGTGTTTTAAGCAGGGAACAATTAAACCACAGGTAGTGCAATGGCAGCCTAGGCTCAGCAGAGGGCGCTAGAGATTGACGATAAGAACAGCAGCTCCAGACCTTATGTAACACATTCAATGCTGGCCTAAAACAACAGTCAAACTGTATAAAAGCCATTACAATGCCGAAAAGCACATTACTGAGGTTTGTTTTAAGCAGCGCTTTGGACTCTAATAGGTATTAATTCATTTTTCAGTGATTATTCGTTTGATGGAGAAAATGAGCTAATCAGTGCTTCAAGTGTTGTGAATTGCAGGGCATTTCAAACTATGGTTATTGGATCAAATTATGCTTCCTGGAAATACATCTCACAAAATCAGAAGCTGGCAGTAACTAGAACACACCTGCCTGTGGAGACTGTAATGTCAGGATAAGAATAGCTTCTAAGCTTATTATCGGTATGAGCAAGAACCAAATGGAAATTAGATCCCAGTGTTTAAGGTGAATATTTTGCATTTTAACCCTAACCCCGATGTAATTCAGTGACATTTGTATTTGTCAGTGTCTGATTTGAGATTCTACTATAAAACCCCGGATACTAGATACACCAATAGATGGTGTATAATCCAAAACACAGATCATGGCAAACCAGTAAACAATCCCTTCCATAGACTAGCTGTGATGACCATGCATGTGTGCAGTATGGTGTTTTATGCATATTTAGCCAAAATCTAAAACAAACAATTGTCAATTTGTTAATGGATTGACATATAGCAGTAGTGCATGTACTTTAGCTGATGTTGATATAACGTACTATACATATAGTACTGTGCAAAAGTCTTAGTCCAAAATTAGATCCGATATACGATAGTTTTAGCAAAACTGCAAACAAAACAATTCTATAGTCTACAGCGGCAAGTATTTACTGTGACGTCCCCTTCCACTTGAGCAATAGCAGCATCTGGCAGTTTCATCAGGATGCCAAGTTGACCCTTCATAACTCTATTTTTGAACCCTTCAAAAAAGCTAAAGCTCACAAACTGGAATGAAGCTCAGTGGGAAAGCATATAATGGAGTGATGAATCCAAGTTTGAAAATTTTGGGTCCAATTGTCGACAATTTGTTACATATGGTCATTATACCATTTCTAAAACAACAAATCTAATGCTGGCCTAAGACTTTTGCACAGTACTGTACATGCCCTCATTAAAGCAACACTGAGTATAGAGATATTTCCAGGCTATTTGTTCTGCGGCTTTCTGCAATTGGCATCAAAGAAAGTTTACCAAACGTCACAAAATTGCCTATGGCTGAAGCACCAGCAAAACATCGCCTTTGCAAAACATGGAAAGCTAAATTTATTTACGTGTTAGACACAGGGGTCAACAAACCCTTACAATCCCACTAATTTTGTAGCTGTGAATTCGGATAATGACAGAAGATGACAATGCAGGTATACGTCATGTAATACAAGTCTACAGTCCAAAACATTGCATGTTCACTCATCAGTGTAATAGCCTATCTCAGTCAAAATAAGGACTTTACACACTGGTGCCCAGGTTTATTTGATGGGCTCAGAGGCAAACCCTAAAGAAACCTGTTTAACTCTTTATATTTAAAGTCTAGAATGAAGATTCAGCAATAGAATGGCATTTACTACATTGGAAGTTGCAGTTGATACAAAGGGACAGACCAAAAACTCAAAGATAAAATAAAGTCAAGTCAGATTTATTTCAATAGCACTTTTTTTTTACAATTGAGCATTGTCTCAAAGCAGCTTTACAAGTTTATTTTGTCTTCTAATATCTAAGGTCAATCCAAAATTGAGCAAGCCTAGATGAACAGTGGCAAGGAAAAACTCCCCAAACGTTAAGAGGAAGAAACCTTGGGAGGACAAAGACTCAAAAAAGGGACCCATTCTCCTTGGGTGGCCTAGATGTTATACATAAGAATTAAAATAAGTCATCTAATTAAAATGATAAATGACAAATGCTTCTTCAGCATCAGTGAGACTGAATTCCTGGTTATAGTGCTGCAGGTGTGACTCCAATGGTACAGCGATTGAGGTCGGGTCACCACTGACTGTATAGAGTACTGTGCAAAAGTCTTAGGCCACCATTAGATATGTTGTTTTAAAAATGGTATAATGACCATATATAACATATTGTCGATGAGTGGACCCAAAAACTTGGATTTGCCACTCCATAATACTCTTTTCCACTGATTGTCACTCAGTGAGCTTTAGCATATCTTAGCCTTTACAGCGATATAATGGTTTCTTGGCTGCTACCTTTCCAAAAAGACCATTCATGATCAACTTCTTCATTCTGGTCAACTTGACATCCCGAAAAAGCTGACAGATGCTGCTATTGCTCAAGTGTAAAGGGAGGTCACACTAAATATTTGCCACTGAAGCTTACAGAAGCTGTTTCTTCAGATTTCATTCAGTTTTTAAATTCTGCATACAAATTTCCTGTATTTTCTAGTTGTATTCAAATAAAGAGATAGAGAAATAATTATATGTGGTCATTATACCGTTGCTAATACAATGGTATATCTAACTAATGGTGGCCTAAGACTTTTGCACAGTACTGTATATGCCTGAAAGAGCTTTACATTTGCACTTTGTCATTTGTTGCTTTATACATTTGACTTGTCATTGACATACAGTCGTATGAAAAAGTTTGGGCATCCCTGATCATTTTCATGATTTTTCTTTATAAATCATTGGTTGTCCAGCTCAGCAATTTCAGGTAAATATATCATATAGCAGATGAACACCGTGATATTTGAGAAGTGAAATTAAGTTTATAGTTTTAGCAGAAAGTGTACAGTCATTATTCAAAACAAAAATGAGGCAGGTGCATAAATTGGGCACCCTTGTCATTGAATACCTTTAGCACTAATTATTGGAACACAAAATATGTTTTGTAAGCTCACTGACCCTTGATCTACATACACAAGTGAGTCCAACTATGATAAAGGGTTAAGGTGGCCAATTGGAAGTTTTTCTCCTCTTTGCATCTTCTCTGAAGAGTGGCAATATGGGAGCCTCAAAACAACTCTCAAATGGCCTGAAAACAAAGGTTGTTCAACATCATGGTTCAGGGAAAGGGAAAAGCTCTCTCAGAGATTTCAGCTGTCAGTTTCCACTGTGAGGAACATAGTGAGGCAATGGAAGACCACAGGCACAGTTCTAGTTAAGGAACTCCCGAAGTGGCAGACCAAGAAAAATCTCAGATAGGCAGAGGCGAAGGATGGTGAGAACAGTCATAGTCAAGCCCCAGACCACCTCCAAAGACCTACACACCTCATCTTGCTGCAGTGGTGTCACTGTTCATTGTTCAACTATACAGCGCAACGTTGCATACAATGAGAGGCTGGTAAGGGATAGTAATGCAGAAGAGCCTTTTCTGCAAACACGCCACAAACAGAGTCACTTGAGGTGGGTGCTACAAGCACATTTTGAACAATCCAGCTTCATTTTGAAAAAGGCCGTGTACTTATGCAACTACATTGAGTTATTTGGACTAACAAGGAGCGGAAAAAGAACACATGCATCCCAGACAAACACTTTGCTACCGGGAATGAATGCGACCCCGTAAATTTGGTGGCGGTTCCATCATGGCTGTGGGACTGGTGTGGCCAGTGCAGTACTAGTAATCTTGTTAAAGTTGAGGGTCCGGTGATTCCAGTTTTAATATCTCCAGATTCTTGAGAACAAGTTCAAGAATCATGACAAAGTTGCACCGAGGTCCAACGACCCCAAACCCTGCTCACAATCTATAAGGCGCAATTCATGCATAGAACCAGTTACAAACGTTTTTCTGAATGGCCATCTCGTCCCCAGACATACTATTACTGAAAAATGTGGCTGTCCATGCTCGGAACCCTCAACCTGACTGAACTGGAGATGTTTTCTAAAGAAAATGGTCCAAAAGCACCTTCAACCAGAATCCAGACTGGAAGCTGTAGGAAGCTTTAGGCGGCTGTTTTTTTTTCTACAAAAGGAGATCTACTAAATATTGAATGTGCATTTTTCTGGGTGGGTGCCCAAATTTATGCACCTGCCCTAATTTTGTTTGATTAATTACTGCACCTTCTGTAATATCCTACAACTTCATTTCACTTCTCAAATATCACTGTGTTCATCTGCTATATGATATATTTACCTCAAGTTGCTGATCTGAACAACCAATGATTTATAAACTAAAATCATGAAAATTATCAGGGGTGCCCAAACTTTTTCATACCACTGTATCATCTGAAGCTCAGGGTTTGTTGAGTAACAAAGCTCCTTGTGGGAAAAGAAAACAACAAACATTAAGATAACTGGCATTAACTAAATTTGGTTAAGCTGAAGGTTTGTTGATCTTTCTTGTGAGCTGTGTTTCTTGTGAACTTCTGAGATCATATCTGGGACACTTCAACTAGGAGGAAATAATATTTGCATATGCCGACGTTCGAATGGGTTTACAGCTACAGATTAATTATTTCCCTCTCACTGTGTTTGGATGTGTAAGGGGTATGAGGAAAAGACAGAAACAATGGTGATTCAGGTCTTCTGAGCGCCTGATCAAGCGTTCCAGCAAAAGCACAGAGATGTGATGTATCTTTGTGTAGGATACAATGAACTACAGCCAACAGGCTCAAAATAGCACACACAGAATGAATGCCTGTATTTGGCAAGAGTGTGTTACATAAATGGCGATCTATTGTGAGGAATACTTCAGTCAAGTTGCTAGTTAAATATGAAAGCTGCGGTTCGATTGATTGGAGCCTAGATGCTACTTACCATTTAAAGCATGTCCTTTTGTATTTAATGGATGTGAAATGTTCCAGAAAAGTACTTCTAAGTGTATATTTTTTAAGTTTGTCAAAATTTTGATAAATGATTTTAGAACACATATACAGTACTGCGCAAAAGGCATTCTATATTTTTCAGGTCATAGTCTGCTTATTCTTCATTTACGTTTTAGCTGTAATTCATCTGTTTCTCTACATAATGTATTTGGCCCCTTTACTCTGTTCTCTATTGATCAGGAGCCACACAGGACCACCATGGATCAGGTACTATTTGACACTGAGGTGGTCGCTGTGTGTTAGTGTGTATTGAGCTGGTACCATTGGATCAGACACATCTAGTCCTGCTGGAGTTTTAAAACACCGTTCACTCACTGTCCACTTTATTAGAGACAGTCACCTTATTGCTCTACCTTGTAGATGTAAAGTTAGAGACAGCTCATCTGTTATTGCACAGTTTGTGTTAATCATCCTCCAAGCCTTCATAAATGCTCAATGGATGGTGCCTACAGGATGCTGGTGGTTGGACATTTTTGGCTGGTGAACTATTTTTAGTCCAGCAGTGACACTGAGGTGTTTAAAAACTCCAGCAGCACTGCTGTGTCTGATCTAATAGTATCCATGCAACACACACTAATACACCACCACCACAGTGTCAGTGCAGTGCTGCACTAGGCGACTAACAAAGTATGTAGAAAAACAGATGGACTACAGTCTGTAATTGTAGCACTCCAATGTGCAGTGACAACATAAACAGAATATAAATGAAAGACACTGACTGCCTAAGACTTCTGCACAGTACTGTATACTGTTAAAGCTGCTCAGGTCTTTACTCATGAACATTTCTTCTACATCCAGCACATCAACTATGAGAACCAATTGTTGATTTACTGTGAAACATATCCCAGAACCTAACATGTGCAACCAGATAATCAACTGAATTTGTTATTTGGTCTTACATGTCTTGAATCCTTTGGTTGATCGGTGTACTGTATATACACTGTATAAAAAAGTCACACACTAATATTTGGTTGGGTCGCCTTTAGCTTTGATTACGGCACGCATTCGCTGCGGCATCGTTTCCAGAAGCTTCAGCAATGTCACAACATTTATTTCTGTCCAGAGTCCTGAGTTGCATTCATTTTTCCCCCAAGATCTTGTATTGATGAGGGGAGATTTGGACCACTCCACAAAGTCTTCTCCAGCACATCCCAAAGATTCTCAGTGGGGTTCAGGTCTGGACTCTGTGGTGGTCAATCCATTGTGACAATGAGGACTCATGCTCCCTGAACCACTCTTTCACAATTTGACCCTTCTGAAACAGATGAACATCTTTTCCAAGACCACAGGACATGTCTATTGACATGGTTGTTTAACAAACATGGTTGTTTAACAAAGCTACTCACTGCATCAGTTAGGGTTCAGTAACTTGTTGCCAGCGGAAACATAATCACCAATGCAGTAATTATCTGATGGGAGGCTCTTTTTTTTAACTATTTAACTATTTGCTTAGTTAAATCCAGGTGGTGACCTTTTTTTGGCCAGGCAATGTATTTGCATATACAAAGCATTCGGAAGTCTCCATACACTTTCACTTTTTTCACATTTTGTTATGTTGCGTTTCCCCCAGTCATTCTGCACTCAATACCCCATAATGAGAAACTGAAACAGAATTTTAGATTTTTCCCCCAAAATTTATTGAAAAGAAAAAAAACTAAAAATTCACATGGTCATAAGTATTCAGACTCTTTGCTATGATACATGTAATTTAGCTCTGAAGGCCTCCATTTGTCTTGATCATATCTAAAATGTTTCTACATCTTGACTGAAGTAATAAATTGAAGTGGTAAATTCTGTTATTTGGACACGATTTGAAAAGATACATATCTGTCTGTATGAGGTCTCACAGCTAACAATGCAAACCAGAGAAAAAAAACAAGCGCAGGAGGAAAAATAATTGCCTATAGAGCTAAGAGACAGGATTGTGTGAAGACAAAGATCTGGAGAAGGCTACAAAAACTCTGCTGAACTGAATGTTCCCAAGAGGACAGTGGCCTCCATTATTCTTAAATGGAAGAAGTTTGGAACAACAATGACCCTTTCTAGAGTTATCCACTCTACAAAAATAAGTAATCAGGGCAGAAGGGCCTTGGTAAGAGAAGTCACCAGAACCCAATAGTCACCCTGGCTGATCTCCAAAGATCCTGTGTGCAGATGGGAGAAACTTCCAGAAGGTCAACCATAACTGCACCAATTTGGGCTTTATGGCTGAGCGACCAGACAGAAGCCTCTCCTCAGTAAGAGACACAAGCCCACCTGGAGTTTGACTAACACCCATATATTTAGAAATACCTTTGTGACCTTTACCAGCTTTGTGACTCCCTTTGATTCTCCTTTTAAAGTCTCCTGAAATTTGATACACAAAGTGCATTTGTATGGTTTTTTTTTTAGGTGGACTTTTGTTTGTTTGTAATTATGGCTTGCAGTAGATTAGATGAAGATCAAACCACGTTTCCTAAGTAATTAATGTAAAAAAAAAAAAAAGTAATTTTTGAGTAGTTTTATATGTAATTGACCAGCAGCATACAGTGAAATATCAAAGGCTGTTAAAAGAAAGTGATAACTTTCTTTACTTCAATCCCCTTAAAAAATTACTTGTTTTAGCTGTATCCAAAAATGCACATTCCCACAGGGACTGTGGTGGCCTAGCAGTTAAGGTACTGGACTATGGACCAGAAGGTCCAGAGTTCAAATCCCAACGCTACCACTGGTGGGTCCTTGAGCAAGGCCCTTAACCCACAATTGCTTGAATTGTAAGATTGTATCAGTTGTAAGTCGCTCTGGATAAGGGCGTCTGCTAAATGCCGTAAATGTAAGTGAATATGGACAGCTTAGTAGGAAACTGTGGTCCATCTGTTTACTAAGAGGGAAAAGTCAAATAAGAAAGTGGATTAAAAGAACCATTGGAGAACATAAGAGAAAGCTGGTACAAGTAATACAACAACTGATGGGTCATAACGGTCACTGCCTAGGGAAGTGAGCTCATGCCATCAGCTTGTTACATTTTATGGCCTCTCGTGTTTTCACCTGCTTTTTGTTTAATAAAAAGAAATCTCTTATCATCATGAGCTGGAAATTTCTAGGTAATTCTGTTGAAGAAAAAAAAAAGATTGTGTGTTTGGTTGAAATTGAAGAACTGTAGGGAAGAAGAGATTAAATTGATGGTGCAAACATGAGCACATTAAAATGCTAAATGTTTAATGTAACATAATCATCTATCGAGATCACCAGACACAATCAATTATCTGTTCTTATAAATCTATTACTGATTCTGATGAAGTCTTCTAGACACTTACTGGGAAATGACACTGCATTGTTTTCCCCTCATATGGCATTGCTTTGAGTGACCAGAGGGCCTTTCTTTTCATTAAAGAGAATTTCTCTGCAAACACATGAATGCACACGCTGTCTCTCTTCATCTCTCTAACACACACACACACACACACAGCTTCCTGTCGAGTCCAGGCTTCCACTTGGTGTCTACTCCATCAGTGTATGACGCAGCTCTTGCTAGTTTGCCCTTGAAGATGAAAATAATATGCCTACCTTCCTCTCATTAAAAAACCCACTCAAACGAGGAGTAAACTCTGTTTTCTATGATTTTCATCTCATTCACTTGCCTGTTCTTCCTTTATGAATGACTAAAAACATTTGTATTTTTTTTAAATATATAACATATATTCATTTATTACACATCTATTGGAAGATATATAGATATTTTGCAAGGCTTTTGTGCTGTCTCTTACTCTTAATATTTTCCAATACATCTAGCATATAAACACATGGCCACTTTATCAGATACACCTGTCCAACTGCTTAATGCCAATATCTAATCAGCCAATCACACGGCAGCAACTCAACGCATTTAGATATGTAGACATGGTCAAGACGACCTGCTGAAGTTCAAACCGAACATCGGAATGGAAGAAAGCTGATTTAAGTGACTTTGAACGTGGCATGGTTGGTGGTGATACACGGGCTGGATGGGGAATTTCAGAAACTGCTGATCTACTGGGATTTTCGCACACAGCCATTTCTAGGGTTCACAGAGAATGGTCTGAAGGAGAATATATCCAGTGAGCAGCAGTTCTCTGGGGGAAAATACCTTGTTGCTTCCAGAGGTCAGAGGAGAACGGGTAGACCGGTTCGAGCTGATAGAAAGGCAACAGTAACTCTAACAACCACTCATTACAACTGAGGTATCCAAAAGAGCATCTCTGAATGCACAACATGTCAAACCTTGAAGCAGGTAGGGTACAGCAGCAGAAGACCTCTCCAGGTGGAACTCCTGTCAGCTAACAGCATGCAACTAAGGCTACAATTCGAAGAGATTCACCAAGAAGATTGGAAAAATGTTGCTTGGTCGGATGAGTGTCGATTTCTGCTGCATCATTTGTGTTACTTACATTTACAGCATTTAGCAGACGCCCTTATCCAGAGCGACTTACAATTGGTACAATCTTACAATCCAAGCAGTTGTGGGCTAAGGGCCTTGCTCAAGGACCCAACAGCAGCGGCTTGGCAGAAATGGGATTTGAACCCTGGACGTTTTGGTCCATAGTCCAGTACCTTACCCTCTAGGCTACCACAATCCACCTTTGTGACCTTCACCAGCTTCATGACTTCCTTTGATTCTCCTTTTAAAGTCTCCTGAAATTTGTTAACAATTTATGGTAGGAGTTGCTGCCGTGTGATTGGCTGATTAGATATTGGCATTAAGCAGTTGGACAGGTGTGTCTGATAAAGTGGCCATGTGTTTATATGCTAGATGTATTGGAAAGTATTAAGAGTAAGAGACAGCACAAAAGCCTTGCAGTATATCTATATATCTTCCAATAGATGTATAACAAATGAATATATGTTAGGATGGTAGGATCAGAATTTGGTGTAAACAACATGAAAGCATGGATCCATCCTGCCTTGTATCAACAGTTCAGGCTGCTGGTAGTGTAATGGTGTGGGGGATATTTTCTTGGCACACCATAGGACCCTTAATACCAATAGAGCATCGCTTAAACAACACCTACCTGAGTATTCTTGCTGACCATGTTCATCCCTTTATGACCAGTGTATCATCTTCTGATGGCTACTTCCAGCAGGATAACACACCATGTCACAAAGCTCAAATTATATCAAAACGTTCCTTTGAACATGACAATGAGTTCGCTGTACTCAAATGACCTCCACAGTCACCAGATCTCAAGCCAACAGAGCACCTTTGGGATGTGGTGGAACGGCAAAGCCGCATCATGGATGTGCAGCCGACAAATCTGCAGCAACTGCGTGATGCCATCATGTCAATATGGACCAAAATCTGAGGAATGTTCCTTTGTTTGAATCTATGCCATGAAGAAATTAAGGCAGTTCTGAAGGCAAAAGGGGGTCTAACCTGACACTAGCAAGGTGTATATAATAAAGTGGCCGGTGAGTGTACTTCTGTACTGCAGTGTTCTCTAGTCAAGTGCAATATCCATACCTTGGTGGAACTACCATTGAGAAATGTAATCCAGACACAAGACTCTTAGCAACAATGTTACAAACTCACTTCAAGCAACTGAAGCTATTTATTATATTACTACATTTCAGTCAAACATCTGTACAACGCCAGGATTCCAGCTTCACGTGGATTTAAAACATTTTCATCATCTCAGACAATCTACTGTCCATGTCTTTATGTGCAGTTTCACCCCACATGAATAAAAGCCGTATTTTTTCCATGATGTGTGAGTGTACGTGCATTTGAATTTGGCACACATCAGTTGTGTTGATTAGGAACGGGAAACATCCACACGTATAAGCAATGGTGATTCAGCACAAGTATGGGACCCAATACACACTCTGATTAACACATTCACTAGAACGGCTTTTCTCATGTACGATTTGTTTCGCTGGCGTCACCAACACACTTAAGTAGAAGAATTATCTGAAAACTGAAGCACCGGTGCCGAGAGCGCGCTGACGCAGTCTGGACATTTCTGCCTGGCAAACAGCTTCTGCATAGTCGATCAAGCCCTTAGTCATTACACAGTGATTGCACCTCTGTAGTGTGGAGTTCCATGTTACTAATCCACTAAGAATTTGGAATTAGGTTTGGTAATAAAAGAGAAAATTGCATGTCGGTTCAGAGAGAGGCAGGAAAATGACAGGGCATCACATATGTTTGTGCGTGATGAAATTTACAACTATGGCCAAAATATCAAAAAAGTCACAGCTTAACTTCATGGAGAACAAACTTTTTCAATTGCAAGCAAAAAACAGGGAAACGAGGACGAGGACATGAAGGTTGGTCTCTAAAGTTCAATGTCCAGTCAAACCCTATATGAAGATACCTTGTTCTCTAAAGTGTATAAGGAATATTCAGAAAACATGAGCAGCAATTCCATTATTTTTCGATGGGGAAATCCATACCTGGTTACTGTACTTTCAAAACCCAATACAGCAACACAGGTAAGCGCCATTTAACAAGCATCCAACCAACGTCTGTTCGCTTTAACGACCGAGGTCTTAACAATTGTTACAAGTACTAATATGAAATATAAAATGTCTTTTTACTCTGGGTGTTGAGGCTGTAAAAAACTCTAAATGACACTGCGGGATCAATGAGCAGAGGCGGGAGTTAATAGCAGAAGTCCGTCATTCGTGTATGAGTGCAAGTACTACTTACTGGTTGTGTATTCGCTTGCTCGTTACATTTATACTACAGACTGTTCTAACTCGGTTGATGTGTTTAGAGACTTTTTTGTGTGTGTATGATTTTCCGCTACGTATTTGTAACAAGCTGTATCGGTGTTCATAAGTATATGTGCCTGTCTTATTGTAGGTGGTACTCCTGTGTTTGTCTCCCTACTCCCTGTATATTCTCTCTAACCTACAACTATTGAATATAAACTGTTTCAAACTGACTCGCTGAGTCTCTGTTTCATCTGGCTGATCTTCCGTGTTGTTTGTAATACTGTCTGTCAATGCATTTTTGACTACCATCAAACAAAAATACCAGTCGTTTTGGTCACTCATCGAATACTTGTTTTCTCAGCAGTATCTGTGGCAGTTTTTTTGTGAAAATACAATTTATATTTACATTACAGTAGCATAAACGGACTATGTGACTAGAGACAGGGCGGCATCCTTTTCGGTCAATGCCCTGTTTCACAGAACGTAATGTGGTTGTTAAACGGCGCATACCTGTATAGTAGTAAGGAGACTTTCTGCTTGGCCTCGCCTGCCGACTGTTATTTTGTCAGGCTTTGTATTTTTAATATGTGCTACCAGCTGTGTTTGCACGTGGGCGAGTTATATCCATAACCAGTAGAGGGCTATAAAAGTGGGCTTAAAAGATCTGAAATGACATTTTTAAAGAAAATGCACAGTTAAAGCATGCTGAAATTCAGAAGCTTGGTATAATCATCCTTAAGTTTAGCAAAAAGCATCTGAGCATCTAATCTTTCATATTTCATGGTGTGTACTGGCTCTGGGAGCTGTTCAATCACACTTACACTAGCCGGATTGCTGAAAAACACTAACTGCTCCATACCTGCTTAATCCAATTTCAGGGTGCTGGGAGAACCATGTCCTAACTACTGAGAAAGATGATGTTCTACTACTGAGAAAGATGAAAGAGGTCTGTAATTTTTGTAGGATTTTTAAAGCATTTAATTGTAAATTATGGTGAAAACTAAGTATTTGAACAATAACAAAAGTTCAACTCAATACTTTGTAATATAACCTTTGTTGGCAAAGACAGAGGTCAAACGTTTCCTGTAAGTCTTCACCAGGTTTGCACACACTGTAGCTTGTATTTTGGCCCATTCCTCCATGCAGATCTCCTCTAGAGCAGTGATGTTTTGGGGCAACACGGACTTTCAATTCCCTCCACAAATTTTCTATGGGGCTGAGGTCTGGAGACTGGCTAGGCCACTCCAGGACCTTGAAATGCTTTTTATGGAGCCACTCCTCCGTTGCCGGAGCGGTGTGTTTGGGATCATTGTCATGCTGGAAGACCCAGCCACGTTCCATCTTCAATGCTCTCACTGATGGATGGAGGCTTAAACTTTTGGCTTAAAATATCACAATACATGGCCCCGTTCATTCTTCCCTTAACACGGATCAGTTATCCTGTCCCCTTTGCAGAAAAACAGCCCCAAGGCATGACGTTTACACTCCCATGCTTCACAGTAGGTATGGTGTTCTTGAGATGCAACTCAGCATTCGTCTTCCTCCAAACACAACCAGATGAGTTTTTACCAAAAAGTTCTATTTTGGTTTCATCTGACCACATGATATTCTCCCAATCCTCTTTTGGATCATCCATATGCGCTCTAGCAAACTTCAGACGGGCCTGCACATGTACTGGCTTAAACAGGGGGACACGCCTGGCACTGCAGGATCTGAGTCGCTCTTGGAGTAGTGCGTTACTGCTGGTAGCCTTTGTTACTTTGGTCCCAGCTCTCTGCAGGTCATTCATCAGGTTCCACCTCTGTGTAGTTCTGGGATTTTTGCTCACCGTTCTCATGATCATTTTGACCCCATGGGATGAGATCTTGCGTGGGGCCTCAGATCACAGGAAATTATCAATGGTCTTGTATGTCTTCCATTTTATGCTTGCCTATTGTAGATTCACTTTTCCCAGCCTGGAGCAGGTCTACAATTTCTTTCCTGGTGTCCTTCAACAGCTCTTTGGCTTTGGCCATGGTTGAGTTTGGAGTCTGACTGTTTGAGGCTGTGGACAGGTGTCTATTATACAGATAACGAGGTCAAACAGGTGCCATTAATACAGGTAACGAGTGGAGGACAGAAGAGCTTCTTAAAGAAGTTACAGGTCTGTGAGAGCCAGAAATCTTGCTTGTATGTGGGTGACCAAATACTTATTTTCCACCATGATTTACAATTAAATTCTTTAAAAATCCTACAATGTGATTTGAAAATTACAGACCTCTCTCATCTTTCTAAGTAGGAGAACTTGCACAATCTGTGGCTGACTAAATACTTTTTTGCCCCACTGCAGGTATTCAAATTTTAGGAAAATATTTAATCATAGGAATATTAAAATGTGAAACTAAAATTTGAAAAAAGTACTGCTACATTTGTATACGAAATTGATTAAAAGTACTCCAACTGGCCTGTCTTCTGCTGCTGAGTTTTGACTTAATTAACTGAAAATTTAGGGACTTCGCCAATAAGGAGGAAAAAGGAAGTAAATATACAGTACCAGTAAAATGTCTGGACACACCCACTGAAAATCGTATTTCATATTTCTCTTTTGTATAAGCACTTTTTCTTAAAGCATAATAGATAAAATAACAATTTTTTAACATAAATATATACAGTACTGTGCATATATAATTATTTCTCAGTTTCTATATTAGAACACAACCAGAAGGGGGGGTTAGAAAAACAGCTTCTGCATGTCTGACATGTGTAAGTGGTGTCTGAAGAAAATAAATCCTGTTAAATATACTATACTATGCTATTGTTTGAAGAACAGGTGCATTAACATGTCCAAAGAGCATCTGTAAATGTGAGAAGCTTTTATGGCTTGTCTGCCAATAGGGTTTACAGAGAATGGTCTGAAAAGGAGAACATATCCAGTGAGCGGCAGTGCTCTGGGAGAAAATGCCGTGTTGATGCCAGAGATCAGAGGAGAATGACCATTTGAGCTGATAGAAAGGCAACAGTAACTCAAATAGCCACTCGTTACAACCAAGATATGTTGTAGGGAGGGCATCTCTGAAAGTACAGCACTTTGAATCTTAAAGCAGATGGGCTACAGCAGCAGAAGACCACACCAGGTGATACTCCCGTCAGCTAAGAACAGGCGACTGAGGCTGAAATTCGTAACGTCTCACCAAAATTGGACAATAGAAAATTGGATTAAATGTTGATTGATCAGATGAGTCTCGATTTCTGCTGTGACATTCGGATGGTAGGGTCAGAATTTGGCGTAAAAAACATGAAAGCTTGGATCCATCCTGCCTTTTTTTCTTGGAACACTTTGGGTCCCTTAATACCAATTGAGCATTGTGTAAACACCACAGCCTACCTGAGCATTGTTGACTTGAAATATGATAGTAAATAAAAAAAGTTTTACCTACCAAACGATACATGATAAGTTGATTTTTGCAATTAACAACCCAAAAATCCATAACATATACCTAAAATTGTCCAGGAAGCAAATTAGGTTGTGGCAAGGTACAGTGGATACCAAGTGACGCTTATTGTTACCCAGTAATATGGCTGAAGTAAAGCAAAGAGAAATGCCAGGCCATAATTACTTTAAGATATATTAAAATACCAAAAGTTCTGAAAGATTCCTCAAGTATAATGTCCAAAACCAATAAAAGCTACAGTGAAACTGGCTCTTATGAAGATCCTACCAGGATAGGAAGACCACTTGCCACCTGCAGATGACAAGCATATTATTAGCATATTAGCATTAGCATAGTTATTAGAATAAGGATCGACAGTTAACAGCATCACAGATTCCAGCTGAAATTAATGTTTCACCTCTAGCAGTAAACACATATCATCAAATACTTTATTTGAATTACTTTAATGCCCAAAGGCCTTTTTTGGCAACCGTAATGTGAATACAATTGATAAAATAAAGAAAAATGCATTAAAAGCAGGTGTGTCCAAACTTTTGTAAGGTACCATAAAAAAGATGCCATTATTTATTGGAATTTAAATTTTGGTACCTAAATTTTAGATCACTGTTCATAAAAGCTAAGTGTACCTTTCTATAGCCTTCTTTGGAAACCTCTAAACATACTCATTGACAAAAAAAAATAAAGCACCCAGATTTGCTGCAAAACTCGTCATGCAATTATGTCTAAGGCAGGTATGTAAATGATTACAGGTTTGGTCTGAAAAGTACTTCTGCCACTGCCCTATAAAAAGGCTCTCAGATGCTACTTTTGGGTAGTGTACCTCTGACCTCTTGACTGCTAGACATGCCTCTCCAATGCATTCAAAGACATTTTGACCAGCTGACAGACTCTGTGAGTGGGCGCATCATTGGACTGAGAGAAGCAGGATGGTCATTTTGTGAAATTGCCCGCCATCTAGGCCGTTCTGACCTAGTTGTTAGGAGGTGTTGGGAGAAGTGGTTCCATGAGGGCATGCACACTCGGCAAACAGGGTCTGGACAGCCCAAACAGACCACCAGTAGAGACAATCATTTGATCCAATGACAAGCATGAACAACTCCCACAGCTTTGTTGCCCACCATTCAGACCCAGGTGGCACCTTCAGTATACATCCCTGTCTCTGTCTGGACCATTTCCAAGTGCTTCCAGCAGAAGGAAATTTGTTGTCACGGAACCCAATATGTGTCCTGCCACTGACAGCCAGCTACCGCCAGCTTCGTTTGCAGTGGTATCGTGAGCTAGAAACCTGGACTGCTATACGGAACTGTATCGTCTTTAGCGATGAATGATGGTTGGGTTTGAGTATGGATGCCTTGTGCTGAGCACACCAATCCTGCCTTTTCCGCGTAGCGATACACTGCCCCAACTGCTGCTATGATGATCTGAGGAGCCATCCCATAGGACAGTTGGTCACCCCTAGTAGTGATACAAGGGACACTAACAACTCAGCGATATGTACAGGACATCCTGCAGCCACATGTGTTGTCTCTCAGGACAGGGCTTCCAACTGGCATTTTACACCAGAATAATGCTCATCCACACACAGCAAGTGTTTCCCAGGAATGTCTCTGCCTGATTGTAACACTTCTTTGGTCTGCCTGGTCACCAGATTTATCGCCAATCAAGTATTATGGGACCAACCGGGACGCCAGCTACAGCCAGCTACAAGTGTGCAGGATCAACATGCCCAGCTGCAACCACAAAAGACCACATGGAACCTGTATGCCTCTGTGCCCAACCATATCTCATCTTGTATCCAGGCTAGAGGTGACCCAACAGGGTAACTAGAGCCTCTTCAATTATACAGCTTCCCCCCAGTAAACGTATCCTTTCGCTCTAATATTGTAATCACTTACAGATGTCATCATGCCTATTCATACCTATAACTTTAATTCGATACAAACAACTCCTTTTTGATGAGTTATTTTTTTTTGTCAATGAGTGTACATCCAAAGTCATTAAAGCAAAACTTTAACAGAATATTTAAGTTCACCCTGCAGGGTGGATGTCTATGCGTAATGCAAGAGTATGAATGAACTACATTTAACCAGCTTCCATTGCAACAGTGCGGAACAATGCAGCCGCTCTTTTGAATTGCAGTCAGACAAGAGAGGTGTTACGTAAAGCAGAGGTAAGCCAAAGCAGACAACCAAAGATGTAGCCTTGAATACTGGCCCTGTAGGTGAATCACAACTGGGTTGACAGTAAAAAAAAAAGGATGAAAGTCTCCTGCTGATGTAATGCAGAAAAGACTGTGCTGGCCTCTGATCATTTCCACCTGGACTGGTGAGCAACAGCCCAATGCCAGACAATAAGCACAATTATGATCTGCCTATCTAACAAATGCACTAACGTACAAATTTATATCCCCATTTGACTACTTTGGAGAAGAAAACAATGTTTCTTAATCAAGGAGCTCAATGGAAAATCATCCATTTTGTGATATACCTTCCAGGTTTGGATGACGGAACATGTACACTCACCAATCACTTTATAAGGTACACCTCCTTGTTTCTACTCTCACTGCTCATTTTAGCAGTTACACTTACCAAATAGATGCACTTTGTAGTTGTACAATTAAGTCAGTCTGTTTCTCTACACACATACAGCACATATCAGGTACTATTTAGGTGGTGGATCATTCCCAGTACTGCAATGACACTGATGTGGTGGTGGTGGTGGTGTGTTTGTGTGTTGTGCTGGTATGAGTGGATCAGACACAGCAGTGCTGCTGGAGTTTTTTTTTTTAAACACCTCAGAGTCACTGCTGGACTGAAAATAGTCAACCAGCCAAAAATGTCCAGCCACCAGAATCCTGTAGGATGCAACACCTGAGGACAGATGAAGAATTTGTACATGACTAACACAAACTGTACAATAACAGATGAACCATCTGTGAATTTGTGGGTAGCACCGTCACCCTGGGTTCAATCCCAAGTGGAGCAGCCTGGGTCTTTTGTGTGGAGTCTGCATGTCCTCCCCGTATGCGCATGGGTTTACTCTGTGTACTCTGGTTTTCTCCCACAGTCCCAAGCATGCATCAGGTTAACCCAGTCTGAGTGTGTGTGTGTATAAATTATATGTATATGTTATATATGTATATATTAATGTAATCTGTTGTACCTGTTGTTAAAATGGCCATTGATGCTGATAGTGACGTTAAATACATCAAAATAAACAAACTGTCTTTATATTTACATCTACAAGGTGGAGCAATATGGAAGCTGTATCTAACAGAGTGCAATGTGAGTGAACACAGTGTTTAAATACTCCAGCAACACTGCTGTGTCTGATCCACTCATACTAGCACAACACACACTAACACACCACCACCATGTCAGTGTGACTGCAGTGCTGAGAATGATCCACCACCCAAACAGTACCTGATCTGTGGTGGTCCTGTTGGGGCCCTGGCCATTAGACACCATACAGTACATGGATCAGCTGCAGCTCTTAATAAAGGAAACTAACAAAGTACATAGAGGAACAGATGGACTACAGTCTGTAATTGGATACCTACAAAGTGCATCCATCTACATGGTAAGTGGAAGTGATAAAGAGTGTAGAAACAAGGAGGTGTATTGAATAAAGTGATCGGTGAGTATAGATATATAATGCACAAACATAAATTAAAGTATCCTACTCATACACAACTGAATCACAAAAGAAAAACTCTACAATGGAACGCTGTCCCTAAAAGCAGGCTAGTTTCAGTGCAGGACCGCCGTCCAGAATGGTCTTGCTGCTTGATGTAGACGTTGTAGTGATTTGATTCCTTCCTTTACAGTGTGGTTGTCTTTTGGTGCTTTTTTTTAGCGTTTGTTGCCATTTCATTTGATGCTTTTGTTCATAAAGTGCCTTCCATATGCAGGTGACTGACTGAGGTGTCAGTTTTGAGGGAGGAGGTTCCCCCCTCCAGAGTGCACTGAAAACAGAGGTACAGGAATTCTGGGAAATGTAAGTGTTGGCCAAACTGAGTTTGGGGTGCTATTGGCAATGGGTCCTGAGTGTGACAGGAGTGAGCGCCATGGATTGTGGACCTTTATGATCAGTGATTATGCTACACTTTCATTTCCTCTGACCCACTCTCTTCCTCCTTTGTTCCTCTTCCCACTTCTTGGCTCCTGTCACTCTCTGGATTGATAGAAAAGAATGTATCCTGACTCTGAGTTTTTTGAGATGTCAGAAGTCAAACCATAGAACTCCTCTATTGCTTGTGCATCGATTTTCTGAGGGGGAGAGAGAGAGAGAGAGAGAGAGAGAGAGAGACACACACACAGGGGGACAGACAGACAGATGAAGAGATACAGAGACAGACAAGAAAGAACAGCAGTAGGTTCATTTGAAATACATATTTTGAACAAAGGACGTTGAAATATGCAACAAGCAAGTGCATGCACACACCTCAACAATATCGTCATCAAACAGCAGCCAGAAGCCATGACTCTTCACTATGGTTATGTAGTGTCCTCTATTCGGTCCACTGCAGACAAGCCCACAAGACAGACAAGACAGTTAAAAGGTGCATTTCCATCAAGGATCCAGAAACTTTTGAACAACTGAGAGAGTTCTGGAACCTGTGAAGACCAGGCGCTGTATTCATAAAGATTCTAAGAATCCTCTTTGAGAGCTCCTAACTCAGCGTAAAAACTCATAGGTATGAGTTTTAGATTACGAGTGATTCAGAAGATCTGAGAGTAACTCTGAACAAGGAGAAAACAAAAACTTTCGACCCGGTTGCTAGGTGTGACACATTCTTTTGAGGATTGTGATTGGTTGTCACCTCGGTCTCTCACTCTGTCTCTCCCACACACACAGAAACATGCACTCTTAATAAGGGATATACTGTATAGCCTGTTATAAGCCTTGGAAATAACAGGCATAGGCTCTTTCTACTAATTTTACACTAATCACACACATCTATCTGTTTGATTTTCTTGACAGTGTATTTGCAATGCTGATAATTTTTGTAGCCTACGTTGTCTATTGGATAGCCTATGAACTGGAGAAAATGCGGCTCCGCTCTTTACAGGTATGACTGCTGCCATGTCTAATTTATATAACTGGTGGAGTTGGTTCATATGTAGCTTTCATTTTGAGAGTTACAGCATTGTTGAGCTGGGTAGGAGATGTGCACATCCCTAATAAGGTCAACTACAGACATTATTCCTGCACGATCTAATCGGTAACCATGTGACTAGCCTCTGCTTAAGAGAATTCTTAAGCCTCTTAAAAGTCCTCCTCCTTACTCCTAACAGTTTTTCACCTTAGGAGCTCTTTTAGGGGTGCTTTATGATCTACTCCTAAGAGGGAAACGTCCACAATTCTAAGATTTTCCGTCACTAGGAGCTACTCCTAACACTAAGAATCTTTATGAATATGACCCCCATCTATACTGCATGGGTGTCATAAACTTTAATTTTGTTTCCCCGATCCCATTATGAGTACAGGTATGCGCCATTTAACATCCACGTTTACATTTATGTCATTTAGCAGACGCCCTTATCCAGAGCGACTTACAGCTGATACAATCTTACAATCCAAGCAACCAGGCGTTGCTCAATGACCAACAGTGACAGCCTGGCTGAGGTTGGATTTGAACCCTGGATCTTATGGTCCATAGCCCAGTACCTTAACCGCTCGGGACATGTGGGGACTGTTTCACGCTCTGTGAAACAGGTCGTTGACCGGAATGGATGTTGAATGGGCATTACCATAGTCACATAGTCCTGTTATGCTACTGTCATGTAAATATAAAGAGTATTTACACAGGCAAACTGCATGCAAACAACACAAAAATGCGTCAGAGATAGTGATGAAAACACGAGTGAGTGATGAGTGATGGAATCGACTGATACTTTGGTTTCATAGAAGCCAAAAAGGTATTGATAGACATCACTGGACACAACACGGAAGATCAGCCAGATGATACAGAGACTCAACAAGTGAATGTGAACCTTACACTCGTGTAACTTACACATAAAAAGTCTCTAAACACATCAACCGAGTTAGAACAGTCTAGTCCAAATGTGAGCTAATGAGCAAGCGAGCACACGACCTGTTGAGTGAATGATGGATTTTCTGTTCTTGAACTCCTGCCTCTGCTTAAGGCTCCACAGTGTTGATTGGCTGTCGAACTGACCAGCTGTTTAGGGCCGCGACATCCGGAGATAACACAGATTTTTATTTCCTATTATAATTTTAAAGACTTTGGCCATTAAAGCGAACGGACGTTGATGGGATGGATGTTAGATGGTGCACACCTCTACTTTAATACGGAGGACAGGCCGATACAGATAGCGAGCCAGAATTTATGACGTGCATGTGTATGTAGCTGGTCAGTATGTGTGGGTACTTGTGAGGGTACGTGCTCTTGCACACCTTCCACAGTGGACCACAACTGCAACGAGGTCATACATGCGGTCGAGATTGACCGCATCAGCAGACGTGTTGAAGAGGCGCAGCTCGAGAGGAAAGACCACTCTGTAGCTCAACTTTGTGTAGCGCTGCAGCTGCTCCATGTACTTAAAGCGCTTCAAGTGCAGGGCCAAGATCATTGGCAGCTTCTTCACTCGCATGCTGGAGACACAACAACGAAACAAGATTCGGCTATTTATGTTTCTAACATAATGTGTTTTTAACATGACATACTATTCACACAGACACAGAGAAAAACACACATGGAGAGACAGACGGACAAGAGACAGAGGCAAACACACACAAACAAACAAAATACCAATTTAAATATTAGTCAAAGACAACACAAGTAAACACAAAATGCAGTTTTTAAATGAAGGTGTTTATTATTAAGGGAGAAAAAAAAATCCAAACCTACATGGCACTTGGTGAAAAAGTGATTGACCACGCCCCCTCCCCCTTGTTAAAACATAACTTTGGTTTATTACACCTGAGTTCACGGTCTCTAGCCATACCCAGGCCTGATCATTGCCACACATGTTCCCAGTCAGAACATCACTTAAATAGGATGCGCCTGACAAGGTGAAGGACACCAAAATATCCTTAAAAGCTACACATCATGCTGAGATCCAAAGAAATTCAGAAACAATTGAGGAAGAAAGTAATGGAGATCTATCAGTCTGGAATGGATTATAAAGCCATTTCTAAAGCTTTGAGACTCCAGTGAACCACAGTGAGAGTCATTATCCATAAATGGCGAAGACATGGAACAGTGGTGAACCTTCCCTGAAGTGGCCGGCTGACCAAAATTACCCCAAGAAGTCACAAAAGACCCCACAACAACATCCAAAGAACTGCAGGCCTCACTTGCCTCAGTTACGGTCAGTGTTTAAGCCTCCACCAATTAAAAAAACAAACAAACAAAAAAAAAAAAAAGAGTCTGAACAAAAATGGCCTGCATGGCAGAGTTCCAAGACGAAAACCACTGCTGAGCAAAAAGAGCATTAAAGCTCGTCTCAATTTTTCCAGAACACATCCTGATGATCCCCAAGACTTTCGGGAAAACATTCTGTGGACTGACGAGACAAAAGTTGAACCCTTTGGAAGGTGTGTGTCCCATTACATCTGGTGTAAAAGTAACACAGCATTTCAGAAAAAGAGCATTATAGCAACAGTAAAATATGGTGGTGGTAGTGTGATGGTCTGGGGCCGTTTTGTTGCTTCAGGACCTGGGAGACTTGCTGTGATAAATGGAACTATGAATTCTGCTGTCTACCAAAAAATCCTGAAGGAGAATGTCCGGCCATCTGTTCGTGACCTCAAGCTAAAACAAACTTGGGTTCTGCAGCAGGTCAATGATCCAAAACACACCAGCAAGTCCACCTCTGAATGGCTGAAGAAAAACAAAATGAAGACTTGAGTGACCTAGTCAAAGTCCTGACCTGAATCCTATTGAGATGCTGAGGCATGACCTTATAAAGGCCTTTCATGCTCCAAAAACCTCCAATGTGGCTGAATTGATGAGTGGCCAAAATTCCTCCACAATGCTGTAAAAGACTCATTGCAAGTTATCACAAGCGCTTGGTTGCAGTTGTTGCTGCTAAGGGTGGCCCAACCAGGTATTAGGTTTAGAGGGCAATCACCTTTTCACACAGGGCCATGTGGGTTTGGATTTTTTTTCTCCCTTAATAATAAACACCTTCATTTAAAAACTGCATTTTGTGTTTACTTGTGTTGTCTTTGACTAACATTTAAATTGGTTTGACGTTCCAAAACACTTAAGTGTGACAAACATGCAAATAAAATAGGAAATCAGGAAGGGGGCAAACACTTTTTCACACCACTGTATATAGAGTCACACACACACACACAACACACAGACAGACAGACAGATACACAGACAGCGATTAACACTGTTATAGTATCAGCTGTATTAAGTGTATGTAGGAGTGAAAGGTCCATTCATTAATACAAGCTAAATATTATGGTATATAATTCACACAATACACACAAGACATGACACTCACCGTTTCTGGGCCTCTTGCTTACTGCAGCAGGTTTCACAGTAGTATTTGTACTCACTGCACAGCGTCTCTGTGTTGCTAAAGTCCCTATTCACACAGACACTAGAGTTTAGGGCCTCTAGGGAATATGTCACCTGTGTGCTACAAACCATGTGTACATCCCAGGGTGACTTCAGATGTTTGTTGCTTTGTACAGTCCCTTCTACAATTAGCCTTGGTAATGATGAGCATAAAGGCTTATGAAAAATTCACCTTGTGACGTAGCTTAATCTAACATCCAACCTAGCAATAATTATTTTTTAACAAAACCAAGATTGTGTGCCACGATTATTGGCACATATTTAATAACCCGCCTTTGCCAGTAAAACAGTACTTGGTCTTCTATGATAACATCTTCTAAGGTCAGAGAATACAGAGCAGGGAATTAGAGATCATTCCTTTTACAGAATGTCCTTCTCCAATCAAATTCACTTCAATTAAAATTTGGATTTTTATACAATTTACACTGTGAGACTGAGATAATTCACCAACAGAAGAATAACCTTTTTTACTCATCTTCATCAGGGGAGTCAGTAATCATGGAGGAACCTGTATTTATGTGTAACGTCACTTTGAAAGAATACCTGAGACAATGTGTTATTGAAGTGTTTTGCTCGACATCAACAGACAGATCCAAGAAGTCCTCATCTTTACTGCTTACCTGTAATAAACAAGAATAACTAGTCTGACGATGGTCATACGGAGTTTTTGTCACTTCCAATAAAACTGAATGTGTTAGTATTAAGTCCTGTATGTTGGAAGTTGACCATACATTTATCATAGTCACATAGTAGTTTAGATACTTTGCACATAGTGTATCAATAATATTAATTAGTGTTGCACCGATACGGATACCGTACTGACACTTTCGGTAATAGAAAGCACCGATACCAAAAAGCAGCTACTGACTACTGACTACTCATTTATTATTATTCCGTGACAAATCCTTAACATTATGTCAGGTGTTTTAAGGTTTATGCATTTTGGACTTTGGTTTTATACAAATCGGCGCTTCGAATACACAAGCGGACCAATCAAGTTCCTTCTTCTTTGCCATGTGACTGCTCAACGACTGGACGAGAAGAGAAGAAAAGCTTGATGAAGTCTGTTGTTTTTAGATAATGTTAATAAAACAATTAGGTAGTAGAAAATGTGTACTTTCATTGATTTAAATAATAATTAATAATTAAATGCGGCAGAGCCGGAGCCTAGCTGGTGGCATAAGGCGCAAAGCAGGAATAACCCTAGGCAGGGCACAATCCATCAAAAGGCACACACACACACCCACACACACTCCGTGATCCCGTTCAGGATTAAACGGAGAAGAAAGTGAGTGAATGAATGACATGAAATATTTATTTTAATTATTAATAGAATTATTATAATTAATTATTATAATTAATAGAAATGTAGTTGTTTAATTTCAGTGAAATTTTGCAATGATTTGTGACAGTGTTTAATTAACAATGCATTCATTTTAATAAACCAGCTGTAATTCATAATTAAATAAACATACAACCTTTTAATACGATTTGCATGCCTAACTTTATGAACGCTTTTGAAACGAAGTATTGCTGAAACATTGCCTGCCATCTTACGGTTCTTTAAAAAGTCTCATTTCTTATGTTTTGTAATATTGAGCCTGAAGGATACTTAAACAGTATGCATTTAAATTGATTACATTTACATTTACAGCATTTAGCAGACGCCCTTATCCAGAGCGACTTTTGATACAATCTTATAATCCAAGCCTTGCTCAAGGACCCAACAGTGGCAGCTTGGCAGAGGTGGGATTTGAACCCTGGACCTTCTGGTAAACTACCACAGTGATTAATTACAACAATCATTGATTTCCTTAATTCGATCATTTTTTTCTTCCAAAATAAGACATTTTGGAGCATTAGAGTCAACATTTCTGATAAATAAAACCTAATACAGTACTGCTTTTATACTGACCTGCTACACTTATTTGCTGGAGCAGCTTACTACAGTACCTGAGTGCTGTCTAACCTAAAAGAAACTCAAACTAATGGTTCCTACCTAAAACTGATCTCTGCACTGGACAAAATATTTAGCAATGACCTTTTACACCTAACTTACAAGGTTTTTTTTAAATAAGAAAATGATGATTTGACCTAAAACAAAATCATAAAAATGTCATAGAAAACAAGACATTTTATTTTCTGATACATGTAGACAATCTGTTAGGACACTAATTTCATGTTTTAAAGGTTTTCCTTGAAAACCTTTTTATGTTTTGCCAGATAGAACCTTATAATTCCAAGGAGAAAGTGAGTTCTTGGGATTAGAAGGTTCTACATTTGACCTGTTTAAAAAAAAAAAAACATTTACAAATTTGGTAGAATTTTGATTTTGCACATTTAGAGCACATTTAGGATGTCTGTGATTTTCATGTATGAAAGAGACTTGTTCCACATATCAGTTTTGCTATTTAGAGTGCAAAATCTTTGAAGCTTAATATCTCAAAAGTACTCAGAACGCAGACAGAACCTTATAATTCCAAGGGGATGACATGGATGAAGCTTAACTCAAGCTGTCTGTGGTGTGTTATTATTTCTCGCTTGAGATTATTTCTCACCAGTATTTCGAGGGTTGACTGAAATGGAAATATAACCAACAATCAAAAAGCTTCGTATGACTATGCTTCCTTATTTGTGCTCGTTATTGCATTATGACTAATAACATTTTTTTCATGGCTCTAAAACTTTTCAAACTCAACAAAATACTATTATGTCGAGCTTTTTTATATCTTATTTGGGATACAGAACACTGCTTTTACCAAAATAAAGGCACGCCAATCTGTAAAACGTGAAGCTCTAGAAATATCAGGATTTATAGGCACCTATCGAGTAGTTAAGTTAGAGTTGGTATCGAAAGATATTTGAATTTCAGGTATCGATATCGGTATTGGAAGGAAAAAAGTGGCATCGGTGCATCCCTAATAATTAATAAAAACATTACCAAAACCGCAAACGAGTGGAATGTTTACATTCTGCCTGTGATTCTCTTTTCTGTCAGCAGGTCTCGCAAGGGTTTGCTCGTACTAGCTTTGTGTCAGCCAGAAGAGAAGTTAAGACAGATTTTTATTTCCTATTAGAATTCTTAAGACCTCGGCTGTTGAAGTGAATGGGCGGTTATAATTATTAAATGGTGCATAATTGTAGTAGTTAAACTACGCACTCATAAAAATGTTTTGAAATTTGCTACAATAATTCAACATGTCCAAATTCTACTAGGTATGTTCATTTCACAAACATTTACTACGTATTATAAATGTATATTACAGAGCTGTAACATATACTGCATTAGTTGCAAATTAGTTGTCATTCAAAAATAAGAGTGGAATTAAATTAAATATGTACATGTACATAAGGGCTAGCATTCAACATCTGTCCATTTAGTCCTGCACACACTACTAAAATTACTCACAGTAACAAAAGGTGTTTGAACTGCAACCTACATTGGTAGCAATGCTGCTACACAACTCAATGTCCTTCAGCTTGAAAGAAACTTTACAGATTTAATAACACTGTCCTTCTTCAGTGATTTCTGGAGTTTTCTGTTCAAATTCAAGCCTACAAATGAGGGATGTAACGATATACTCATATTGCTCTAATAACTAAATTCGATTTTCTTATTTTTTTTTTCTTACTGAAGAGTACACAATGCAAAACAATGCACATATTCTTGACGAAGTTTTTAAACAAAAGCAGCTTTATAGTCCCCTGCAATTAAAATAAATGACTAGAAACAGAGGTTTAAAGTTGTAAACAAACTGTTCTATTGTAGCGTCACCATATAATATATAACAGAGGGAAAACATTCCTGTTTTTTTTATTTCTGAAGAATAACAATTAAAAATGATGTGTACTTATTACACCTAATGTGTATGGGAGCATGACTGGCAGCTACCAAACAATTCTTTTCACCATCAGGAGTTGGAAAGTGGAGAAAGATCCCAGGCAGAAGAACAGACTACGCTTGCAGTATCCATCCGCCCTCTTTGCTGACAGGAAGATTTTTTTGTACTGGCACTTCCGCCCTCAGACATGGAAACTTGTGTCTGTGCAGCAGCCAGAGGCACCGCTGAGGTTCGAACTCGGGTGTCCATGGTGGTGGACTAGCATTTTAGATTACTGTGCCACCCGAGTGCTAATACATCACATGACACTGATAATACAATGGACAAATTGTGTCAAAACCCGTCACTGCGACATCTACAGAAGTGGAGATAGTTTACACCCCATTTAAAATGTGCTTTTTCTTCCTTCAAACAAAAAAAATCCATTTTCTGAACTGTAAATCGATGCAGTATATTGCAAAAATAAATATCGCGATATTTTGCTGTATCGATTTGTTAGCACAGCCCTACTGATAACATAAATTAACAGTAAATGCATTTTTTCTGCAAATATACAAGCTGTATCAAAACACTGACCGCACCACAGCAACTGCACCATTCTTAAACAGAAGTCAAGCAAATTGAGTTGCGTTATAACGTTTAAAAAAATGTCCTAAAATAATCATGAGTGGAAGAAAGGCTGAGGCTAAATCTGGAGATAAAAATAAGCACTTATTTTTAGTCCTGCTTTGTGCCACCACAGGTCTACACTGCTGGTGCACTGCCAGATTACGTTCAAAGTCTCTAAGACACAGTCACACTTCAACAGACTTGGAGAATAGAAGGAAATAGCACTCTGCAGGTGACAAGTTGAGTGAAAAGATCACATATTGTGTGGTTCTGACATCAACGAACTGACACTTTCGCAGGTACAGAGATTTAACTGGGTGACAATTGCCAACCCAATTGGTGTGTGTCTAAATGTAGCATAACTCCACGGCCACAACAGTATGAGTTTTAAACAATGTCAACCAAACCTTGTACGTCGTGAGTTAGTGAGGGATAAAAGTTCTGAAATAAACCTGCACACGGGCAAGGTACAGTAAGGCAAAAAAGTATTTAGTCAGCCACTGATTGTGCAAGTTCTCTTATTTAAAAAGATGAGAGAGGTCTGTAATTTCCATCATAGGTACACTTCAACTATGAAAGACAAAATGAGGAAAAAAAAATTCAGTAAATCACATTGTAGGATTTTTAAAGAATTTAATTGCAAATCATGGTGGAAGATAAGTATTTGGTCACCCACAAACAAGCAAGATTTCTGGCTCTCACAAATATGTAACTTCTTCTTTAAGAAGCTCTTCTGTCCTCTACTCATTACCTGTATTAATGGCACCTGTTTGACCTCATTATCTGTATAAAAGACAACTGTTCACAGCCTCAGTCAGACACCAAACTCAACCATGGCCAAGACCAAAGAGCTGTTGAAGGACACCAAGAAAAAAATTGTAGACCTGCACCAGGCTGGGAAGAGTGAATCTACAATAGGCAAGCAGGTTGGTGTGAATAAATCAACTGTGGGAGCAATTGTAAGACATACAAAACCATTGATAATCTCCCTCGATCTGGGGCCCCACGCAAGATCTCATCCCATGGGGTCAAAATGATCATGAGAACGGTGAGCAAAAATCCCAGAACTACACGGAGGGACCTGATGAATGACCTGCAGAGAGCTGGGACCAAAATAACAAAGGTTACCATCAGTAACACACTATGCCGAGAGGGACTCAGATCCTGCAGTGCCAGGCGTGCCCCCCTGCTTAAGCCAGTCATGTCCAGGCCCGTCTGAAGTTTGCCATAGAGGATATGGATGATCCAGAAGAGGATTGAGAGAATATAGAGACCTCAACCCCATAGAAAATTTGTGGAGGGAGCTGAAAGTCCGTGTTGCCCAGCGACAGCCCCAAAACATCACTGCTCTAGAGGAGATCTGCATGGAGGAATGGGCCAAAATACCAGCTACAGTGTGGGCCAACCTGGTGAAGACTTACAGGAAACGTTTGACCTCTGTCATTGCCAACAAAGGTTATGTTAAAAATTATTGAGTTGAACTTTTGTTGTTCACCAAATACTTATTTTCCACCATAATTTACAATTAAATTCTTTAAAAATTCTTTAAAAATTTCCTCATAGTTGAAGTGTACCTATGATGAAAATGACAGACCTCTCTCATCTTTCTAAGAAGGAGAACTTGCACATTCAGTGGCTGACTAAATACTTTTTTGCCCCACTGTATACAAGTCTCACCGTCTCGCAGTTGAGGCAGCGCGTCTCGTTGGTCAGCGTGCCCTGAAAGATGTCGTGCACCCACGTGGACTCGTTCTTGTTCTCGGCCTCAGTTTCGGCAGTGACGGTGCTTCCATTGTTCTTCAGGCGGCCGTTCTGCTTCTCCTGTTTCTTCTCCTCCTGCAGGATGTCTGCCACGGTGTTCAGCAGGTAGTTGAGGAACTCGTGAGCATCCTGCTGCATGTAGTTATCGAACAGGTCTATAGAGGAAAGAAGAGAGCACACTGGAGTGTTAGCTACTTTTATGTTAATGGTTGCAAAATTTGAAAAAGTCCTTGTTTGCTGAGACAGATAAAGTTTTGAACGCTTTCAAATTTTCTATAGCTAACATCATTACGACTTAAGGCAGGTAAAAGAACTCAATTCAACAAATGAGACAAAATATTATACAGTCTAATCTCATTACCTCGCTGACCTCATCTCTCGCCACATGTGATGGCAGGACGGATTTCCTTTACGCAGTTTACCTCAAAAAGATCCAGACCTCGCCAAGCTTAAAATGTGACAAATCTCTTGCCATCAATGAAATTCTACCCCGCTAAGCTGCCATGTTTCAGGACATCATTAGGTGGCACTTTAATCCTACTTTAAACTTGCAACGCCGGATGATGTACAGTCCCTGTCTGTTATCTATTATGTTATATAAGGAGAAGACTGGTCACTGGTTGAAATGTCAATGGGACTGAAGTACACAAGCCCTGCCCCGTCATTAGAAAGAACCAGTCAGGATATTAGTAAATGTTTCGAAGAGAGAGGTGGCAAGTCTTAGCCCCTTTTTGGTGGCGGGATGCGCATGCGCAGTAGCCAGAATAACCTTTAAAAAAAAATCATATTTTTCTGTGTTATTTGAAGCCAACAGCACAAGTAAGTTGTATCAGTTTTGTCGGATTATACCAGCGATTCCAAATAATGCATTTTAATATCTCTTTCAGTTTCGGATATATAGATCTCTCCCCATTCAAAGAGTCTGGTCTTGTACGGCTGTAAATTACTGCCCGGTGGCATAACACTGGATTATACAGGAACATGAAGTACAGTGGTTGAAAGGTTGTGAACCTTTTAGAATTTTCTATATTTCTGCATAAATATGACCTAAAACATCAAGATTTTCACACAAGTCCTAAAAGTAGATAAAGAGAACCCAGTTAAACATTTGGGGCAAAAATATTATAGTTGGTCATTTATTTATTGAGGAAAATGATCCAATATTACATATTACTGAGTGGAAAAAGTACGTGAACCTTTGCTTTCAGTATCTGGTGTGACCCCCCTGTGCAGCAATAACTGTAACTAAACGTTTCCTGTAACTGTTGATCAGTCCTGCACACCGGCTTGGAGGAATTTTAGCCCATTCCTCCGTACAGAACAGCTTCAGCTCTGGGATGTTGGTGGGTTTCCTCACATTAGCTGCTCACTTCAGCTCCTTCCACAACATTTCGATTGGATTAAGGTCAGGACTTTGACTTGGCCATTCCAAAACATTAACTTTAAAAATGAAAATCTGAATCTGAAATATATAGTAAATTCTAAAGGGTTCACAAACTTTCAATCACCACTGTAAACATAAGTGCTCAGCTGGTCATATCCACATACATAACAGACATGTAGGCTGTGTGTGGGTGTTTACATCAGCTGACTGCCTCCATCCTCTGACAGAGGCCTGTATTGTTCATTTATTGACAGTGTCTAGATAGTCTAGATAAGGGCAACTGAACAAATCCCTTTTCATCTGCTTCAACAAAACACTTGTTTGTAGACACATACATTCTCTTCCACCTGCCTGGATACTCTTAGGCTACATTCATACAGTCTATCACAGAGTCAGCTATGTTTACTAGGAGTGATTGAGCACTGCCTGTATGGACAGGTAACTGAGTAACTGCTAGTTTCACTCCTGATTTCACAAAAGCTTTAAATAATACCAACAAACCAACAGCTACCAAAGTTGGTGCCATCCACAACACCATAAAAATCTCACTGTAATCAAACAAAAAACAAAAACAAAAGCAATCTGCAACTGACACAGAGCCTGGCTTTAAATGCTTTTTAAACTACCTTTGTTTTCTTTACTATAGATTGTAACATTTGGGTTGCCAAAGATGACAAAAGACACAAGGGTAGAATCAATAGTATATCCCGAGAAAAACAACTGGGCTGTCCATCCTATTTAGCTGCTGTATGAATATATTACACCTATATTAGACCAGGGATTATTATTAGTGTGCTACGGTCAAATGTATAAATTCCGTTAACATTAGTACAACTCCAAATCAGAAAGAGTTGTGACAGAATGGAAAATACAAATTTAAGAAAGTGCAGTGTTACTTACACATACTTTGATTTTCATTTCATTGCAGCCAGTATGAACCTGAGATATTTCATCTTTTGTCTGGTTGACTTCATTTCATTTGTTAATAAACATCCATTCCTGCATTTCAGGCCTGCAGCACATTCCAAAAAAGTTGGGACAGTAAAGCTTGTTGTAATGTTGCCATTCCTTCGCACAACACTTAAAAGACATTGTGGCACTGAGCATACCAAGTGATTTCAGGTGTTATTTTGTCACACTCTTAAGATCAACAGCGTGAGATTGTTGTCGTGTAATTTTTTCGTTTCAAAATTCTCCGCACATTCTCTATTGGGGACAGGTCAGGACTGCAGGCAGGCCAGTCTAGTACCTGTACCCTCTTCTTCCACAGCTACGCCTTTGTAATGTGTGGAGCATGTGGTTTTGCATTGTCTTGTTGAGAAATGCACGGACATGGAAGTCCGTGGAAGAAAGTCCATCTTGAAAGCAGCATATGTTGCTGTAAAATCTCACTGTACTTTTCTCCATTAATGCTGCCATCACAGAAGTGTAAATGACCTTTACCAAGGGCACTGACAACTCCATACCATGACAGAGCCTGGTTTTTGGACTTGTTGCTGATAACAGTCTGGATGGTCCTTTTTGTCTTTGGTCCGGAGCACACGACGTCCCTTTTTTCCAAAAAAAGATCTGGAATACTGATTGGTTTCCACTGTGTGATGGTCCATCCCAGATGCCTCCAAGCCCAGAATAGTTGACGCCACTTCTGGACATGGTTAACATAAGGCTTCTTTTGCACAGTAGCGTTTTAAGTGGCATTTGTTAGTGTAACGCCATATTGTAGTGCTTGACAAAGGTCTGCCAAAGTAATCCCTTGTCCAAGTGGTTCTATCAGATATTAATGAATGATGGTTCTTGATGCAGTGCCGTCTGAGGGATCGGAGATCAGGTTTGTGCTCTTGCCCTTTACACACCGAAATTGTTTAATGATATTTTACACTGTAAATGTAAAAACGCAACTCCCTTCCTATCTTTCTTTGAGGTACATTGTTTTTAAATATTTCAATAATTTACTCATGCAATTGTTGACAGATCTTCTGCGCATCTTTGTTTGTCAACGAATCAGAATTTCGTGGATACTGCTTTTGTAGCAAATCATGATCACAATCACCTGTTTGAAGTCACATCATTATTTTATTTATATTCTTTTACCTCATTACTAGCCCTAAATCACCCCCGTCCCAACTTGTTTTGGAATGTCTTGCAGGCCTGAATTGCAAGAATGGATGTTTATTAACAAGTGAAATAAAGTTGACCAGATAAAACACGAAACATCTCAGGTTCATAATGTGCAACAAAATAAAAGTCACAGTAAATGCAAGACACACTGCGTTTTTTAAATCTGATTTGGGGTTGTAGAAAAACTCCATATCTAGTTAACAACCATCTTAGCTTATATTTTCTAAAGCTTACAGTACATGTCAAATATAATGACAAAATGTAAACAATACTTTTATATTACCCAAGCACTGTCCATATCACTTTAATCACTGTCTTAAGTTCTACCAGTGCAGTAAACAGGACTTAAAACTGCATCGTGAATCTTGGGGTAAGAGTAGCAACCTTATGATTAAACTTGCACACTGTATAATTGACCCATGGGGCAGTTATAAAATTACAACTTTGGCTTCCAGGGCCACTTCCTTTTTACCAGTGCTGGCTTCGGTTTAATTGTAACCTTCTAGAAGGCCAAAGGAGTCCTGAATCAGCACTCATATGCTGTGGTGCTCTAAGAATTCCACAAAAAATAAATAAATAAATAAATATATTGTAGGGCTCTTGGGTGGCTCAGGGGTCTAGCTAGCCCTCCACAGCAGGGACCCAGTATAGATTTATCCTGCTTAAGTACCCATCAGAAGATGAAACACTGTGGTTATAAATGGAGGGACACGGTCACCAACAACTCACAGGTAGGCCGTGGTGTTTAAATGATGTTCAATTGATACTAAGGGGCTCATAGTGCACCAAGAAAATATCCCTTACACCATTACACCACCACCAGCACCCTGAACCGTTGACACAGGACAAGACTTTTGCCTCTCGATCACCTCAAACCAGTCTGGCCATTCTCCTCTGACCTCTTGCATCATCAAGACATTTTCGCCCAGAGAACTACCCTCACTGGATATTTTTTCTTTTTTTGAACCATTCTCTGTAAACCCTAGAGACGGCTGTGTGTGAACATCCCAGTAGATCAGCAGTTTCTGAAATACTCAGAGCAGCCGTCTAGCATCCACAACCATGCCACGTTCAAAGTCTCTTAAATATCACCTTTCTTCCTCATTTTGATGCTGGGTTTGAACTTCAGCAGGTCATCTCGACCATGTCTACATGCCCAAAATGCACCGAGTTGCTGCCATGTGATCGGCTGATTAGATATTAGCATTAACAAGCAGTTGAACCTAATAATGTGGTGAGTCTGGGTAAATTTAAATGCAACTTTTTCAAAAAGTAAAAGGCGGTCTAATATAAAAAAACAAAAAAAACAACTAATATAAACTTTACCATAGAATACAACACATGGCATCATTATTATCGCTATCTGAAGAGCATACAGTCCTGTCTAAAAGTTTTAGACCACCATTAGATTAGATATACCATTATTTCTCAGTCTCTTCATTAGAATACAACCAGAAAAGGAAGTTTAGGAAATTTGTGCGCTGTATTAAAAAATTAGATAAAAATCAGCTTCTATAGGCTACAGTGAAAAGTATTTTACAGTCCACTTTTACAGTCTGAAGAAGCTTGATCAGGAATGCTCTTTTTAGAAGAGTGGCAGCCAAGTAGCCACTTTTCCGGATATGGGAACAGGGTGAAAAGGCTACGATATGCTAAAACTCACAAAAATTGAAATGAAGATCAGTGGAAAAGAGTATTATGTAGTGACAAATCCAAGTCTGTAAGCTTTGGGACAATATGTGTTATATATATAGATTGCTAAAACAACAAATCAACTGGTGGCCTAAGACTTTTGCACAGTACTGTATGTGCTCTTGATGCTTTCCTCACCATTTTCCTTCCTCAAGCGGGAGATGAACTTCTTTGGTGGGATGACTCCGACCTTCTTCTTCTGGGTGGCGATGCTGTGGAAAAGATCAGCCAGGCAGGTAAGCAGATTCTCCTTCTTCTTCTGTTGGGCTTTGTAGGCCAGCACGCTCTCTCTGAAAGGCCTGCAGAAATACAGTGCCTGCAGCACCGAGTTACAGTAGCACGTGTTCCCAAACTGCAAGAGCAGAACAGAAACTATATCATTATGTTCAATTGTCAACAGGAAGGGTTGCTGGCATTTCATACAAAGTCTACAGAGGTTTCGGTGATAATCAGTTAGCACTGGAACAGAAATTGTTAAGAATGAGCAAGTTTCCATTAGTACATGTGTATTCACGAGAAAAAGAAGCTACTTATCAGTCATTTCAGGCAGTAATACTTGTTTGCTAATCAAGTACTGTAATTAACAGGGATCACCTAGTCGTATTCATTAAATACCAATTATTAATTTCAAATGGCATTTGCTCACTTGTGCACTGCCACTTCTTTTACGTTATATTACATTTACGTCATTTAGCAGGTGCCCTTATCTAGACTCTATAAGAATGTATGAATTTTAAGTCTCTCTAGATTCTAGAGAGACTTAAAATTCATACATTCTTATAGTCCAAGCAATTGTGGATTAAGGGCCTTGCTCAAGGGCCCAATAGTGGCAGCTTGGCAGAAGTGGGATTTAAATCCTGGACTTCAACTGTGAGTAATTTAGAAGACTTCAACCCTCCTATTTCCTACCTGCTTGGAGTGTAAGAAATGTAACAGAGATCATAGGAGAGTATGACTGGTTTAATCTTGTTTATCAGTCAAAAACAATGTTTGACGGTTTATGCTCGCATGCATCACAGGACCAGATCCAAAGACCCTGCAGCGTCACTTGTTGAACTGAGCTGCAATTATGCCAAGGTCGTGTCAACCTGACCAACGTGTAAAGCACACAGCCATATGGCACATACAGTGGGGCAAAAAAGTATTTAGTCAGCCACTGATTGTGCAAGTTCGAGAGGTCTGTAATTTTCATCATAGGGACACTAACTATGAGAGACAAAATGAGAAAAAAAATCCAGGAAATCACATTGTAGGATTTTTAAAGAACTCAGGCAACTAAGGAGTGGCTCCGTAAAAAGCACAAAAGCAGGAAACGTTTGACCTCTGTCATTGCCAATAAAGGTTATGTTACAAAGTATTGAGTTGAACTTTTGTTATTGACCAAATACTTATTTTCTACCATAATTTACAATTAAATTATTTAAAAAATCCAACAATGTGATTTCCTGGATTTTTATTCTCATTTTGTCTCTCATAGTTGAAGTGTAGCTATGATGAAAATTACAGACCTCTCTCATCTTCCCAAGTAGGAGAACTTGCACAATCAGTGGCTGACTAAATACTTTTTGGCCCCACTGTAACTGACATGAAACCCTTTACATTTCTTTGTAGCTCTGAGAGGAGCTCTTAAACAGCAGAATAAAGGGGTTATTCCAGAATGCTTCTTACATAGATCTGTATCTAGTCAAGATGATGTGTAAACAATGCAGGTACTGTTTCTCATAAAGAAGCACTGTTATGACTTCAGTGTTAATCAAGCCTAGAATCGTAATTGTCTGTGTTATTTGAGCACAATTAAGTTATACAATCAAGATTATACCAGCGATTCTAAATATGCATATAACTTTCAGTTTCAGATATATAGGGCTCTCCCCATTCAAAGAGATAGGAGTCTGGTCTTGTATGGCTAGAAATAAGTGCCCAGTGAAGTTACCAAGATGCCAGTGGAGTGACCAGACTTGTCTTTAAAGGACTTGATGAATAACAGACAGGAGCTGTACATCATCCGGCATGCAAGTTTAAAATAGGATTAAAGTGATTCCTACTGACGGCCTGAAACATGGCGGCTTAGTGGGGTACAATTTCATTGCTGGCAGGACATGTCACATTAAGCTTGGCCAGCTCGAGAGGTGAGGTTGCCGACTTTGAGGTAAAGTGTATGGAGGGAAATCACAGGTGGCGAGATAATGGAGGGGCAGATAAAGTTAGACGGTCCACATTATAATACAATACTAAGCAAAATATGATCAATTTCTTTCTAACATGCAATGTTTTTGCCTTACATGGGATACCTAAATCACTTCTCTTGTAGATAGTGTGTAAATACTTGTCAATGTAAAAACATAGAGGACTGAACGACACTTACATTGACCAATCCAAAGTAGTGTTCATTAATGGGAAACTGCTCTGGGCCAATGTCTTTCTCCAGAGCAGAGGCATTGGTGCCCTAAACAGAAAACAGGTAAAGAGAAAACAATCTGTCACAACAGAGGATTTGCATATTCAGCCATTTTATAAAGTAACATCAACATCCACACAAAGCCAAGCTGGGGTGCACAAGGGCCACGTGTTTGCATTTTCAATTTCAGTCTAACAGTGTCTTAAAGAAACAGACGGCAGAACAAAAACAGCCTGTACCTGGACAAGCCAAAGAAAGCATTCTGTCAGCCTCACTGTCTGAGTGTTCCAAACCCCACTTTTTCCCGGTCACGTTGCTGGTCACACCTCTTCTGTGTGATTAACGAACAGCTCAAGCAAGCACGCGAGAGCAATATTACAATACTGATCTCATATCTGGTGTATATCCAGTGCCAGCCCATAGTGGTCAGACCGTCTGAGGAAACTGGCTCTGTCATTGGTGACATTATAACGCAGGTATTTGGATTTTAAAGGTACAGAATGCTCTCTTTACGAACTGTGATGGTTTCAAACCAAATTTCTTTTAGTACTCCTAGTATCTATTACATCTTCCCTTGTGCTTAACTCACAAAAAATAAACCCTAAACATTACAAAGCTCTGTCACATAGACATGAGGGAAAATAAAAAAGTATGACTTCGTAACATGCAAAATAAATATTTCTTACTATCGCATGGTTTAAATCAATGAACCAACACTTGCATGTGTAACAGTTTCACACAGTGCTTAATTTGTAAATGATGAGGTCCCAGAGCTTGAACTAATATAATCATTGCCAAAAAAAAGCACCCAGATAGAAATGTTGGATTTCTACAAAACTCTGCATGCAGTTACCTGTACGTCGCAGGCAGATATCTCAATAATTACAGGTGTGGTCTGATTAAACACTGAGTCTTGCCACAAGAGGTAAAAGTCCTTCCCCCGCTGATCTATAAAAAGGCTCTCTGGGGATACTTTTGGGGAGTGTACCTCTTTGGGAGAGGCCCCTACACATTTGCCCAAAGCTGGGCCTGTAGTTCCTCCACGCTCATAGTTTGCCCAAGCTGGCGTCTCAGCTGGTCCTATTAATGCTGCAAACCTGGCGACCAGGTAGGCCAAGGAAGTGTTGCAATCTGGCAGAGACATTACTGGGAAACATTTGTTCTGTGTGGGTGAGAATTATTCTGAAGAAAAATGCCAGTTGGAAGCCCTGCAATGAGAGGCAACACATGTGGCCGCAGGATGTCCAAAACCATGGGATCCCAAACAGAATATGGATTCATCGCTAAAGACAATATGGTTCCAGTTCATAGCAGTCCGATGGTGGACAATGAAACTGTGGGAGCTGCCCAGGCTTGCATGCCTTCATGGAACCCCTGTTCCCAACAGTTCCCTATAGCCAGGTCAGAACAGCCTAGATGGGGGGCAATTAGTCGAAATGACCATCCTGCTACTCCCAGTCCAATGATGCGCCCCTCTTAAAGTCTGTCAACTGGGCAACATGTCTTCGAGTACTTCCTTCACACTACGGCCTTTGGCATGGCCAAATGGAATCCTCCTTTTTGCCAATCGTTAACATCTGCTTTGCGACATTCAGTGCACTGTACCACTGTAGTCTCCTTAAGTTGACTCCCATTAATAGAGACTGCCAAATTCGTGCCATTTTGATTCAAAAGTAAAATAACTGTCATCAAAACTTATTGTTTGACTATTTGGAGCAGCATGTGATGCACGAATGTAGGGAGGTAATGTCTCTTTTCATTTTTTTGGTGAAGATCTTTTAAAATTCTGACTTGCAAACCATGAGAACAGAAGCTTTATAATCACGCCAGTAACCAGACACGTCCAATAACTGACCAGGTTCTCAAACAGACAGCTCAGACAATGCACAGGAAGAGCAATGAAGATAAGTGGCAGAAAAATGATGCCAGATAAATGGCCTGTGCATAATGTGACAATAATGACCCAAGAACGGAATTCAAACTATCTTCAGTCTGAAATATGAAACCAGCAACAGACAGAACAAGAGTGTCCTTCAACACAAGGTAAAGTACTGCATTGTTTAACCATGTTACAGGGTGGCACAGTGACTCGCTGGGTAGCAAGACCGCATCGCAGCAAGAAGGTCCTGGTCAATCACTGGGTCCTTCCCGTGTCTGCATGGGTTTACTACTGGTACTCCGGTTTCCTTCCACAGTCCAAAGACATGTATGACTAGTATAATATATATGAGATACCAAACACAAAGCAATATGGTGCACAATATTTAGTCTTGCCAACATAGTTCCAACAAATACACAACGAACATACTAAAGGCTTCTAATTATAGGTGCATTGCTATTAAATATCTACCTTTTTTAGTTTATGAGTACAAGTACATGTATTGTGGTGCGGAAATGAGTAACCTATTAGTGTTAAGCAATCAGGATCATCAAATAGTTAACTTATTAAAATCACTGTACATTAACAGAATTGCACCTTTATAGACAACGTATTTTTCGGTTCACTTACTGAAAAGTGAAAACAAAATACCCACATGGAACCAGTGAATGAGTTGTTATGATTTATTTCAATGTTCAATTCAAGGGTGTGTTCACCTTCACATGTCCTTCGGCTTATTTAGGTGACTTTAGAAAAGAACAACATAATTATTTTAAATAATGTTCGGTCTGATTTGTCTATTCCTTGTTGTAGTATCCATATACAAAGTTTGGATCAGTCTGGGGGTCCTCCACATTTACTCTATTAGGTCACTTTATTAGGTACACCTTCTTGTTTCTTCATGCATTGTCCGCTTTATCAGTTCAACTTGCCATATAGATGTAGTTCTACAATTACAGAATGTAATTTATCTGATTCCCTTCATGCTTTGTTAGCCCTCTTTACTCTGTGCTGTAATGGTCAGGACCCCCACAGGACAAGGACAGCTCAGGTACTATTTGGGTGGTGGATCATTCCCAGCACTGCAGTGTCGGTGGTGTGTTAGTGCACTCTATTAGACACATCTACCACATTGCACCACCTTGTAGATGTAAAGTCAGAGGCAGCAGCTCATCAGTTTGTTTATCTCTATGTGGTAAGTGGAACTGATCAGATGGACAATGAGTACAGAAACAAGGAGGTGTAACTAATAAAGTGAGCGGTGAGTGTATATTCTTTGAAAAGTACTTATGTGTACAAAGCTGGGAATATAGTGTACAAACTTTTATAATTTGTATGCCCTTTACTGGTATAAAGCCTTCACTACTCTCATACATTAAGGAAACATGGTGGCACAAATAATAAATAAATAATAATAAATATAGCTATTGCAATTTTGGCAACAGACAAAGCCATTTTATCACGAGGCCCCTTAGGAACAGTTTTATAATGCCATCTGCTAATCTGTTTTATAGTCGCATGACTTTATGAGGTCCCTGCATCAACTGTTAAGAACACTATGATTTAAGTATGATGATGCCCAGGACCTGAACACCATGGAGGACACCGCAATCAATTTAGGCTAATGCTAACTGCTCTCTCACTCTTTATAGTATCTTCACAATGTCTTGTTGAAGGCTGAGGAAATTACTTCGCTTTGCTGCATTGTGAATGTAACGATATACTGAGCAAAGGTTTCACACAGAGCTCCATTCAGTCAGACATAATATAATGCAATTCTCTGCAATAACAAGTATGCATTACACCTCTCTAAACTATTTTCAACAGCCCTTTACACTTCAAATTGCATAAAAGCAAGGGCAGATGTGCTCAGAATGACATACAAATCCATATCTCATTCAAGACACTGCTGGATGGCATCCAAACAAGCTGTGGTTTGAGAACTGCAGGCGAGAGAGTCAGGAGTGGAGTTGACTCATAGCAGGTATGCCTATGTGGAAACGAGCACCCACATACTAACCTCTTACTTACGTATCATTTGCAGTTAACACTCCCTCTTGAAGGTAATTAACATTAAGCTAGTAAGCTATTAAGCAGACTATATTTACCAGAGATCAAAGAAAGAGAAAGGCATTCAATCCAGAGAAAAAGCTGCTCGTGTCCATGGGAATTACAAATAAGTGTGTGTAGAGCACAATCAACACTTCAACTATGAGAGACAAATTGAGCAAAAAATCCAGGAAATCACATTGTAGGATTTTTAAAGAATTTAATTGTAAATCATGGTGGAAAATAAGTATTTGGTCACCCACAAACAAGTAAGATTTCTGGCTCTCACAGACCTGTAACTTCTTCTTTAAGAAGCTCTTCTGTCCTCCACTCGTTACCTGTATTAATGGCACCTGTTTGTCCTCGTTATCTGTATAAAACACACCTGTCCACAGCCTCAAACAGTCAGACTCCAAACTCAACCATGGCCAAGACCAAAGAGCTGTCGAAGGACACCAGGAAGAAAATTGTAGACCTGCAGCAGGCTGGGAAGAGTGAATCTACAATAGGCAAGCAGGTTGGTGTGAATAAATCGACTGTGGGAGCAATTGTAAGACACACGAGACCATTGATAATCTCCCTCAATCTGAGGTCCCACGCAAGATCTCATCCCGTGGGGTCAAAATGATCATGAGAACGATGAGCAAAAATTCCAGAAAACTTACAAAGGTGGGAAACCTGATTGAATGACCCTGCAGAGGAGCTGGGAACCAAAAAAAAGTAAACAAAGGGGCTTTACCATCAGTAGTAAACACACTCCGCCGAAGGGAACTCGGATTCCAGCAGTGCAAGGCGTGCCCCCCTGATTAAGGCAGTTTACATGTCCAGGGGGGCCCGTCTTGAAGTTGCCCAGAGAGAGGCGAGAGCATATGGATGAATCCAAGAAGGACCAAATTGGAGAAATCATGTTTTGTCGATGAAACCAAAAATAGGAAACTTTTTTGGTAAAAAAATAAAAAAACTCAACCAAAATAGAACTTTTTGGTAAAAACTCAACTCGTCGTGTTTGGAGGAAGAAGAATCCCAAGAACACCATACCTACTGTGAAGCATAGGGGTGGAAACATCATGCTTTGGGGCTGTTTTTCTGCAAAGGGAACAGGACGACTGATCCATGTTAAGGGAAGAATGGCCTGTTATTTATGTATTGCCTGGTGTTTCACTTTCCTCACATGTTTTGTGCTTGGACCCCATATGTTTAAGCCTGAACTGAGACAGTGGGCTTCGACTGCACTTTTATTACTAGAGTTAATAGTTTCATAGTAATTTATAGGCATTTACAAGTCAGAATTGCAAGTCGGATCCTAAACTATTTACTGGCTTTAGAGCAGTCCTGCTCCACCATTCTTTCGATTGTTGGGCTAACAAGATAATGCCAGTATGGACCATTTGTTTCTGTCAACAAACGGTCACGTTCATTTATTTAACAAATGAATCATGTGCAAAACATTGCCACAGTCACACTGGTGAGTTATTTCCCTCTTTTGAACAAGTTAGTCCAGTGTGCTCTCTAAAGGAAAGAGGATCTCTCATACCCGAGCTTCTTTCATTCACATGATTCCCAGCAGTCTTATATGAAAAGGTACATTATAATCTCTCCAAGATGTATGTAAAGTGTGCATGTGTGGTTAATTAGTAGAACTAAGTGCAAGAATGTCACTGGCTTGTGCCTGGCTCTGCACTCTCACTAGCTTTAGCTTTAACCTCTTTGCCTTTGTTAGTTTTGTCAAATTCCGCATATTCAGTGGGGTGATACTGTTTTAAATGTCTTAAATTTGTTGTTGCAGATGTTTTTGGAGTTATTCCTCCACAGCTTATCTTCGCTATGCCTGTATTGCAAGCAGCACGCTCTGAAGAGCTTCCACACTAAAGACATGGCTGTGTCCGAAATAAATCCATACTCCCTTACTTGTATCCCTAGTCCCTCATTAGTATTGCACTACATATAGAGAGAGACTATTTAGGTTACTAAGTAGCACTCACAACACAACAGAAATCTAACAGTTCCTCATCATGAACATGCGTCAGCAGTGGTCTCATAAACAAACCGGCGAGTGGCTGAGACTGATCGGTCAATTGCGCAAAAAACGATCGATATTGTGGAGTGTGGATTATTGTGTAATGCCTTGTTATAGACTGGTGTTTGATTCTCACAGTAATCTTATGTTTTCATTGATATCACTGATGCTGATTATATTCGAATACCTGGCATGATTTAAACTGATTTTCATTTATGATTTATGACCACTTTTGATTTTTCCTCACATGAAGCTTTGATAAATAAGTACCATTTTGTTTAGCACTCCACATGAGAGAAGAATGCCATTTTGTTATCTGCACAAAATAGAACCATAAGGGCATGCTCTGTTCATTTTTATATTCAGAGGACCGTCTTTGTTACAATAAGGTCATGACTAGAACTAAACCCTTTTGGACGAGTACCTTCCAAAGGGCAAGGCAAGAGTCTTCTCGTCTGGATGAACTTGAGAAATCTTGGCAACAGCACACTGGTTTAGCAAAGTGGTCAACCAAGATTTAAGATGGACATCACGTGTAGGTCAGACGGCTATGAATTAAGAGCTCACTGCTTACTATTTTCCAGAAAATCAGCCCAGAAGGTAAGTACATATTAATCCTGGCTGCAAGCTGGAAATACACCCTATACAAAATGCCATTATATCACAGGGCATCAAAGTCCCATTCTCTCCCTCTCTTGTGTTTTCCCACACACTCAGACATAGATATATTAGGATAACTACAGGGATACAGGGGGAACATACTGAAATCCACAAAGGCAGTAACAGGCGAAGGGTTAGAACTTTAGTTGCTAGAGCTACAAAACTATGCTGCCCTCTCATATAAATCAGCTAAAAAAAAAAGCTGGAAATTAAATAACAGAACACAAATCCTAACACAACCTGACTTCAATAAAATACATTGGTTATTGTGGGTTGATAATGATGGTGGGGTAAGAAGTCTGGCAGCATTAATGTAAAATTATTTTATTTTGCATTTTCTTGTATGTTCATTACAAAAATAATGGCCAAAATTCACCACAATGCTCTGCAATACCTGCTTGGAGACCAGCGAAAATTAAGGATTGATGACTCTCTGTGAAGTCAAGTTTATAGTACTTTTTACACCAGAGCATTGTCTCAAAGCAGCTTTACAACTATATAGGCCCACAGTCCCAAGTGAGGAAGTCCAGGGCGACAGTGGAAAGGAAAAACTCCCTAAATGTGAAGGGGGAAGAAACTTTGGGATTACCAAGACTCAAAAACCTCCTTGCACAGCCTAGATGATGCATGCAAGAATTAAACTAACATAATGAATTTATAATAATTGTTTAAATACATAGAAGCTAATGAGAAATATTAAAACAGGGAATACAAGTCATGAAAATAAAATATAAGAAAAACAAAACCAGATAAAATATCTATTAATATATAATCTGGCTATACCAATTTGAGAGAATGCGATATTATGAAGAATACAATAAAATAGGGAATAGAGAGCTGTCATAGACTTTCTTCTCCAGTCACTGGACCTCAACCCCATTGAGCATTTATGGAGGCACATGAAGTCAAACACTCAGCAACATCAAACGATGCTACTTGGAGTATTGTGAAATCATGCTGGGATCATCAGACTTTGCACAAATTGTGTAAGTCCATGCCAACTTGAGTACACATACACAGCAAAAGTGAGAACATACCAAATACTAATAACTGCAGAGACTGATCAAAAGATGTTTTGTGAAAGACTGAACTTCCCACAAATTGCTATTCTGCTTATATGATTTGTAATGAAATACACTGAATTAAATCGGAGAAAATTAAAAAATAAAAAATTTTTTCACTACATTTACAGCATTTAGCAGACGCCCTTATCCAGAGAGACTTTCAATTGGTACAGTCTTACAATCCAAGCAATTGTGGGTTAAGGGTCTTGCTCAAGGACCCAACAGTGGCAGCTTGGCAGAGGTGGGATTTGAACCCTGGACCTTTTGGTCCATAGTCCAGTACCTTAAGCGCTAGGCTACCACAGTCCACTAGTGGTCTCAGACGAATACTGTTTCAGTGCATTGAGATGACACTGGGTAAACATACCAAACTCCATACAAACAGTAACAGGAGACTGGATCAGACCTTTGTTGTTGGACCTGTGAAGCACTGACACTACCCAAAGCTCACAATTAAATCAGCAGTTAGATGTGCTTAACAAATACACAATGAACAAATAAGATATTACACTCCCAAATAGAAAAGTACATGATATTTACTCATTATTACACAAGTTATTATGGGTTGCCAGTTCAACATGAAAAACACTGCTTGGATGCAGTTTAAAGATTCAAACTTCAGGACAGTCAGTGCAAAATTGCCAGCAGTAAAGAGCCAAAAGCACTGAAACCACGAGCTGAGATGACTGATCACTGCTCAGGCTCGTTTCTGCATGACATGAGCACATCGAGGCCATGCACTTGTCTCTCTGGACCAAGCACATCAGCATCCCCACACAAGGAAGCACTGACTTAGCAGCTAGCCGGCTAGCAATCAATATAAAGCTTGTGCACTTACCATATTACAAATGGAGGCGATATTTCGGACAGTCATTTAGTTCACAGATTGCTCGTCTCCGCCATCTTTATAAAATAAACATGATGGCAGTGCAGGACATGGAAACGTTTTGCAGTCTGGTCCAAGAGGACAACTGCAGTCCTTCCACACTAAAAGAGAGAGAGAGAGAGAGAGAGAGAGCGAGAGCACTGACTCACAACATGCAGTAGTCCCTTGTTCGCCACTTGTTCTCTACTAAAACCAATGAACCAAACACCTCAAGTCAACAATGGCTACCAAACGGAGCTCAGTTCATTCTGACTGCTGAAAGTAATAAACCACCGAGAAGGTCTGCAGGAACCATCTGTGCTTAGGGCAGGTAACTAGCTAGCAAAGTCCGTACAACACATGCCCCGCCCACTCCGCCAATGAATCTGCAGTGTTGTCCGGGGAAAAGAGGCGGGCCTAGCGCTGATGTACAGACAGTTAGACCAATCAGAGCAGATCATTTTATTTACAAGCTACTAGCGTTCTACATAATGACCAATCATGGAAAATCAGGAAAATCAGATTTATGGCAAAATTTAAAGAGATTTTAACAACAGTAAATAAATAAATAAATACATTTTTGTACATAATAATAAAAATATATAAATATTTGTACAAACTGGTCTGCATATTAAGAACCTGGCAGACCTAAATGTTAATTAAATTGATGGTAAAATCTAGATTTTAATGTATAAATATTATTATTATTATTATTATTATTATCTACAAAGGACTTGTTTCTTGCATCCATGCACTATGTTCTTAGGGGATTTGTACAAGCTTCAATGCTTAAATTATTATATTAATAATAAAATTTGGATATGAATAATGAATATTAATAATAAAATTTTGTTGTTATTATTAATATTATTATTGCAGAGTGGTGAAGTGGTTAGCACTGTTGCCTCACAGCTCTGAGATCCCCAGTTCGATCACAACCCTGGGCTCCGCCTGTGTGGAGTTTGCATGTTCTTCCCGTGTTCGCATGGATTTTTCCGCATACTTCGGTTACCTCCTGCGTGTAGGTTAAGTAATGTTTCTAAAGTGCCCCTTAGTGAGTGAGTATGTGTATATGTTCTCTATGATGGATTGGCACCCTGTTTAGGGTTGCTCCTGCCTTGCGCCCTGTGTGGTCGACTAGGCACTGGCCTTCCCGCAACTCTGTCTAGGATAAGCAGATAAGAAAGTGAATGAAGGAATGAATTATTATTGTTGTTCTTGAAGTATATTTAATATCGTTGTCGTTGTTATTAATATTTATTATTATTATTGTTATTCTTCTTCTTATTATTATTGTTATTATTAATGTCATCATCAACACTGACTTAAACTGTAATGAGTCATATATTTTTAAAATGAAATAGTACTCACAATTGTTTAAAAAACCCGGTAAAACAATCTGTCATTAGAAATAATGTGAAAAAATACCTAGTTTAAACAAGTTGATGAGGAAAAAAACAATAATGTTAAGAAACGCTAAACTGGTACGTGTGGGTCTAATATATAAGCCCACCACTCCACGCGGAGACCAGTGTTACGGTGTTCGGTGATGCCTTCACACCGGGTTGGGTGTCACATGATTAGCTGTGTCTTGAGGAAGTCTGTGTCCGGCTCTGTCTGCGATGGATTGATGTAACAAAAAGGGCATGTTTATGCCCATGCTTATGCGCCACAGACCCTGTGGATAAAAAAAAACATAAACAAAATTTAAGGTAGTAAATTCACCAGGTATGGTGAACTTTCCCATGTTATCTTCTGCCTAAACTGTTTAATTGTTACAGTCTATTCTCCAACCATTGTCTGTATATTCAGTTATTGGAATATCATGAAGGTATGAGCACTATACAGTTTTCTAATTTAATTAATTAATATAAAAACATGTAGATTGTGGAAAAAAGAAATGTGTAATAACAATATGTACAATATATGTATTGTGTATTGGGGTCTGCTAAATGCTGTAAATAAATCCAAAATCTTCAACAAATAAAATGAGGACTTTAGTTTATGATATGTATATAATTTTTTAGCTCACATATTTAACCTCACATTTAAAAACACAGTCAAAAATAAAATCATTATGATTTCCTTTTTTTATTCCAATTTTTTTCATCTGCTATTACCATTTATGACGTTATGGCAGTATTTTACAAATATAAATATATTAATACAAATATAAATATTATCTATATATTTTTTAAATTGCGTTGTAGATTAGCATTAGCAAATCCATGACCCAGCATCTTTATTTCCTGAAAAAGTGACAATTGACATTACTGCAACACACCATTGCCAACACATAAACATATAAACTATTAATATTTAGTTTATTAATATAACAATTAATTAATGAATATAAACAATTAATATTGGGACTGTGGTAGCCTAGCGGGTAAGGTACTGGACTATAGACCAGAAGGTCCAGTGTTCAAATCCCACCTCTGCCAAGCTGCAACTGTTAAATCCTTGAGAAAGACCCTTAACCCACAATTGCTTGGATTGTAAGATTGTATCAGTTGTAAGTCGCTCTGGATAAGGGCGTCTGCTAAATGCTGTAAATGTAAATGTAGTTCATGATGGCTCAGTTGTAGCCATCATTAAGTCTTTACTTGAAAGCATGTAAACAATACCTTGACATAACTAAAACAAATTATTACTAATTAACTAACTATTATTACTTTATATTCAAAAATTAAGATTGTAAAAAGAACCTCAACTAAAGAATCACCCAGGTACACATTTTTCATTATTTTAAAATACCTACCACATTTTGTCAGTCATCTTTAATATTCATGCTTTGCAATTACAAGTTAAAATCAAAATACCGATGGATACAGTTATCGTTTGTCATTCCTTTTTATCATAAAGAATATTTTTGGAGATTTGGTTTTAATTTGATAATCTGAAAAGCCTTCAGTCAGACAAAATTTAACTACAGTACCCATAATTCTTGAGGAGTATTCGTTACTACTTGTCCAGCCCCCTGCCCGGTATGTACTGCGCATGCGCTCGCCCAAAACTCATTTCTCTCACTACACACGTGGCTTTATCCGGTCTTTTCGTCTCTGCTCCTTAAATGACCGAGAGCTTCTTCGGCCTGCGGTCAGCCATGTGGAAGGTCAGAGTTGCATCTTTTACATACTTTAAACAGTTCGATTTAAATAGCGCGATTTTGGCTAGGATTTCTTTTTAGCCTTGCTTGCAAACCACAGAACTGATTATTATGCTAACGCGAAACTAACATCGTTTTCCTACGCTATGTAATCCATCTGTAATGTAACATGTGCGAAACTATTAATAATTGGGTAGTAGGGTTTATTCCATGTAATCGCGAGGTTCGACACAGGATCGGCATGTTGGAAGCACGTGGTCAAGTCTAGCTTAGGATATGCTATAAGGTAGCATTAGCCTAGCAAGTGCTAGATGATGACTAAATAATGCTCGATGACTTGAATTCTTAAGTTTCCAAACCCTGATGTTTTATAAACTGATGTCCATTTCTCATGTTCTAGATTGGTCTTGTGTGTTTCCAGATTGAAGGGCCATTCATTACTTGAAATGAGGAACCCCAGAAAGTAAGTGAATGGTTGATGTGCCTAATGCGTGGGTTTATGGTGCATGCATTCTTAAAAATATTTAATATTTAAACGTTAAATCTTAAAACAAGCAATTGGAAAGTAATCATTGTTTGGCCCCTTTATTGCCCATTTAAGACTGTTCATGTCCTAAATGATTAACACAGGGGGGTAGAGGAACTCTCTCAAAAACCCGAAGTAATGGCTGAACTTTCCTTGCTTCGGATCCTGTCGGGAGAAACATTTTTCACATTATTTTGAGCTAAATGTTTACCTAATTAGGGGTGTATATCTTGATATTTTCTGGGATTTTAATGATAACGATAATTGGACAACACTTTGGCTAAGTATTGTCTAAGTATCGTGGGTAATTGGACAATATTTCCATTTAACTTCCATTTCATTTGCAACATTTGGCAAACACTTTTATCCAGAGCGACTTACAACTGGTACAATCTTACAATTCAAGCAATTGTGGGTTAAGGGCCTTGCTCAAGGACCCAACAGTGGCACCTTGGCATCATTTGAACACCCCCATACCTTATGCCATCTGACTTTTGCAGGCTGGAGTAATAAACATGCTGCCTTTGCCTCCAGAATGTCCTGCGCAACGTCTCGGCAGGTGAGTTTTGAAAGAAATGTTCCAGAAAGAATTATTTCTTTGACCCCTTTATTGCCCATTTGAGACTGTTCATGTCCTAAATGATTAACACAGGGGGGTAGAGGGATTCTCTCAAAAACCTGAAGCAAAGGCTGATTTTTCCTTGCTTCGGATCCTGTCGGGAGAAACAAACCTTTAGAGATGTCATGTTAATTTCTCAAGTGAACAAATTGACTTTGACTTTGGGGGAAATCTAATCCCGGTGTCCACTTGCATAGGTGGTGAAGCTGTGAAAGTAACAGGAGACCTGCCTGTCAAAGGTACTCTGGTAAGGAAGCTCTTTACTGCATATTTTGTAGATCAGGACTCATGGACAGCATTGTTGGCCTTCCCTCCTATGCTTTGCCCACTGGAGGCTGCCCGTGTTTCTAGTGGCCATAACAGGGGGGTACAGAAAACCCTCGCTAAAACTGGGAGCAGTGGGCTTCTCAATGTGCCCGGATCCTGTGCGAGGCACAACACCTACAGATCTTTTATCAATTAAAGATCAGGACCCTGAAACAAGCTCCACCTTAAGGACATCTCAGTGGCTTTTTGTGTTGTGATGTGCATCTGCAAATGGACCGTGCTACAAGTATAGGCACTATATGAGTGTTTTTCAGTAATGAGTTCATTTATTGGTAAATGGGATTGGCTGTAAATGTTGCAGACTGCTTGTAGTTCTGACATTACTCCATTTCTGTAGTGGTTTTTCCAGCAGAGCATTGTCTCAGAGCAGCTTTACAAATATGTAGGCCCATAACCCCAACTGAGAAAACCTATGGCAAGAGTGGCAAAGAAAAACTGACTAAATGTGATGGACACCCTGTTAGGACTTTGGATAGGCTAGAGCGTATATTTAAGAAATAAACTGAATTATTGAAGTAATACAATAAAATATGCAGTACTGTAAATGAGAATATAATATTATGGAGAATGTAAAACTATAGAATGCACTCAGTGATTGCTTTATTAGGTACACCACCTTGTTTCTATGCTCATTGTCCGTTTTATCAGTTCCATATACCATGTAGAGGTACTTTGTAGTTCTGCAGTTACAGACTGTAGTTCATCTTTTTCTCTACATACTTTTAGTTCCCTTTGCTCTGTTCTCTAATGGTCAGGACCAGCACAGATCAGGTACTATTTGGGTGCTGGATCATTCTAAGCACTGCAGTGACACTATGGTGTTAGTGTGTGGTGTTCTAGTGTGATTTGATCAGGAACTGCAGTTTTTAAACACCTCCGTGTCTCTGCTGGGCTCAATTAGTCCACCAGTATCCTGTAGGCAGCCTCATGATGAAGCATTAGAGGTCGACTAACACAAACTGTGCAACAATAAATGAGGTCCTCTTTCTGATTTTACCTCTACAATGTGAAACGATATGGTAATGTCTAATGGAGTGAACAGTGTATGAAAACTCCAGCAGCACTGCTGTCTGTTCCACTCATATCTAATCAAAACATGGTCAGTTCTCAGCTTCGCACTTATTTTAGGTCTAACTTCTAAAAAAAAAATCCTGAATTTATACTCTTGATATTCCCTAAACAAAGATCTGTGTTTCAGATTACTTAATTGCATCCTGACTGAAGAATTCATTACTTGTAATAATGAACCTGAGTCGTCATTTGAATGGACTATCCAGGACAACATTTTGGCAGGTGAGTCTCTAAAATAAAATAAAAACAGGATCTTTTTGACCCCTTTATTGCCCATTTGAGACTGTTTGTGTCCTAAATGATTAACACAGGGGGGTAGAGGAACTCTCTCAAAAACCTGAAGTAAAGGCTGTACTTTCCTTGCTTCGGATCCTGTCGGGAGAAATAAACCTTTGTAATGTTTTGGTCAAATTAAATGATCTCTAAACTAGGAAACATGTACACACAGGTGCTGAGGAGGAAGCTTCGAGTATAACAGAAGACGTTTCAAACAGAGCTTCCAGGTGAGAAAGCCACAGAACGTTATGTAAATGAATCAAGCTAAATTTGTACGCCTGCCCTTCCTATGCTTCCTATGCGTTTTTAGCGGCCATAACCGGGGATACAGAGAGCCCTTGCTAAAACTGGGGTCAGAGGGCTGCTTAGTGAGCCTGGATCCTGTGCAAGGAACACCACCTACCTGCTCTTATCTTTTGTGAATGTTATTTTAACTTAAGAAGAACCTAAATAACAACACTTCCTCCTGCTTTCTCACCAGATGCTGTTGGGTCTAGTATCAGCTGTGATCAGAGTACTGATAAATGGTGATACCTTGGACTGACAGGCTGTTGCTGTTTTTGGCACGTCTTTCACTACCTGTACTGCCTTACTAATGTACTATTGGCATTTTAACTATGATCACACTGCAAGATTAATTGCTCCTGAACTGAATGTCTGTAAGAACAATGCTCTTTACAATCAGTGCGTTTAGGTGCACTTAATAATCCGATCATAGTCAGATTTCTGGTTATTCAAGTGGTCATGTATACAGCATACTCCGATCTAGAAATCAGTAAGTAATCGATAGAGCTGGATTTTATTTCAGTCATCTGATTTCTCATAGCATGTATACCAGTTACTCGATTTCAGTCGGATTTGGCAGGCTGTGCATGTGCACTGAGCAGCTAATGGGGAAAAAACATGGTTGCCAGGTCCACTTATTCTTGGAGATTTACATAGACCAGGTGGGGATTCTCTCATGGGATCTGGCAACCCTGAAATTAAACACCGCACCCGCTAAACAGATATCGAACACTTTGTGGAGACTCAAGTGTAATATATACTCAAGAATTTGATTATTCAATATTAAAAATTGTAGTTGACGTCACATCTTTGTGAAATTATTGGCTGGTTGCAAAGTAGAAATCCGATCATCGCCTGGGTCATGTAATCCTAGAGGTTTGTCATCTGATTACTCGGCTGCATGTATACTCCTTGATTGGATTACTGACTAAATTTGATTTTCTGTGGTTTTTAGATTATTAAGTGCAGGTAAACGCACTCGATGGAATGAATTTCACTGCTAAATACTGTTAATTTGCATTTTATGTGTATTCAAAACAACATGGGCAGCCCAGCTTCCCCTACACTTTCATTAAAATGTGGTACTGCAATCCATGCTATTCATTCTTCCTTGTGAAAATTCAGTATTTTAGTGAATCAAGTATTCAGTTATGCTTGTGTGTCATACTGCTTGTTCATTAAACTGAAACTCCTGGGTTTGTTGATAAATGTTTTTAAAACACTTCATGAACAGTTTAAGGACTGGGGGGTGAGGGGGGTAATGCTGTATTTAAGCAGCTCCGGCAATCGATTTCAGATCAATTTTATATAAAAGCTTGTATTAAGTTTATACTTTGTTGAAATAGGACATATGAAGCCATACTTGGGTGAAAGTGAACTTTTTACTCAGGCATTAATAACCAAGTACAAATAAATGTTGTATTGGGGGTAAGCAGCATCTGTCTGGCAGTCATGGTCCATGACAAAATATCAGCATATAGCAATTTCATTGTACACTACTTTGAATTTGTTTAAATAAAAACAAAATTAAAATGTGTGACAACCTAATGACAGTGAATGTGTACTTTGTACAACCCCTGGCAAGAAGTATGGAATCACCAGTCTTGGATGAGCACTCAATCAGACATTTCATTCTGTAAAACAAACTCCGATCAAAAAACATGATACAATAATAGGTCATTTCAAAGTGCAACTTGTTGGCTTTCAGGAACACTCAAGAAATGAAGAGAAAAAAACATTGTGGAAGTCAGTGAATGTTACTTTTATTGACCAAGCACAGGGAAAAAAATTATGGAATCACTCAAATTGGAGGTAGAAAATAAGGGACACACACCAGTCAATTTCCTTTCCCTAAATGGACACCTGCCTCAGAGTAGGTCTGCTCGTTAGTCTGCAGTTAAAAACACCTGCAGTCATGACACCTTGGAGGGCTGCTGGACGAAGTGGAAGTGGCAAGAACCATGGCTCCAACAAGAGAAATGTGTCTCTTGAAAACAGAAGAGAGGATTGTGAAACTTCTTGAAGAAGGTAAACTCTTCACACATGGTTGCTAAAGATGTGGGCTGTTCACAGTCAGCTGTATCCAAGATATGGACCAAATACAAACAGCATGGAATGATGGTTGTTAAAGCCAAGCGTACTGGTAGACCAAGAAAGACATTAAAGAGCGTCAAGACAACAACTTAAGGCCCATTTGTCTTGAAAACCGAAAAAAGTACAACTACACAGATGAATCATAAATGGGAGGAAGCTGGAGCCAATGTATGTGACTGAACCATTAGAAATCACCTAAAGGAAATGGGATTTCAATACAGGAAAGCTAAAAGAAAACCATCATTGACACCTAAACATAAAAGAACAAGACTGCAATGGGCTAAGGAGAGGCAATCATGGACTGTGGATGACTGGATGAAAGTTATCTTCAGTGATGAGTCAAGAATCTGCATTGGATAAGGTGATGATGCTGGAACTTTTGTTTGGTGCCGTTCCAGTGAGATTTATGAAGAGGCCTGCCTGAAGAAAACAACCAAATTTCGACAGTCCTTGATGATATGGGGCTGTATGTCAGGCAAAGGCACTGGGGAGATGACTGTGGTTAATTCTTCTATCGATGCGTAAGTTTACATTGAGATTTTGGACAGTTTTCTCATCCCTTCAGTTGAACAGATGTTTGGAGGTGATGAAATAATTTTCCAAGATGACAATGCATCGTGCCATAGGGCAAAAAACAGTGAAGGCATTCCTTGGAGAAAGACACATTCAGTCGATGTCATGGCCTGCAAATAGTCCAGATCTCAACCCAATTAAAAACCTGTGGTGGAAATTGAAAAAAATGGTCCACAAGAAGGCTCCGACCTGCAAAGCTGATCTGGCAACTGTTATCAAAGAGAGTTGGCACCAAATTGATGCAGAATACTGTTTGTCACTCATCAAGTCCATGCGTCAGAGACTGAAAGCCGTTATAAAAGCCAAAGGTGGTGCAACTAAATACTAGTGATTTATTTTGAATGGTCTTTTGTTTATCTGTTTTTCATGATTCCATACTTTTTTCCTCAGAATTGAGTGGTTCCATATTTTTTTCCCCTGTGCTTGGTCAATAAAAGTAACATTCACTGACTTCCACAATGTTTTCTTTTCATTTCTTTGGAGTGTTCTTGAAAGCCAACAAGTTGCACTTTGGAATGACCTTATTATTGTATCATGTTTTTGATCTGTATTTGTTTTACAGAATGAAATGTCTGAATGAGCGCTCATCCAAGACTGGTGATTCCGTACTTTTTGCCAGGGGTTTAGTAGTAAATCAAACATGCTTTTTGTTTGTTTTGGGAAATGTAAGTATCAGTAGGTATTACATTTAATAATGTACCGTATTTTTCGGACCATAAGACGCACTTAAAATCCTTTAAATTTTTTCAAAAATCGACAGTGCGCCTTTAAATGCGGCGCATCTAATGTATGAATTAATTCTGCTTGTGCTTTCTGACCTAGAACCGAATGTAGATGGTACACGGTGCTCATAAATCTGTCAAAATGTTTTAGCACGGCCTTGGTAAGTACGAAGCTTACGGCCACCGTAGTCAGGTCAGGAACATAGCGGAGTAATACGGTAAATGTGCCTCAGCATTAGGGGTACGTGCATTCATTCATTCATTTTCGAAGCAGATTTCAAACACAACGCTATCAGTCACGCAGTACAACATGGACATAGAGCAGCTGTGAGAGAATTCAACATTAACGAATCAATGGTACAGAAGTGGAGGAAGCAAGAAGACGCCCTGCACCAGGTAAAGACCAAACTGAGCTTCCGACGGAACTTAAGAGTTTTGTTTCATTTAATGCGTCTTATAACCGGTGCGCTTTATGTATGAAAATAGATCCGTTAGAAGTCGATCATTGATATCGCGCCTTATAACTCGGTGCGCTTTATAGCCCGAAAAATACGGTAAGCTGCCAATTTTCCAAAACAATACTGTGTTCAAGTAGCATTATACATTCACAGCTGTTTATTGGATGGTATTGTAGAGGAACGTTGTTCTTGGACACTGTTTCAAGCCGGTGATTATATTATATGGTCAATAGAGTTGATGAAGCTTTGCTAAACGTCAGCTTTGGCTTGGCATGGAGGAGGTTTGTTCAGACACATGTTGCTATAGTAACTTAACAGGTCTTAAGTTGAGTCTCTCTTGTGGAACCGAAATTGAACGAAATGAACCAGGCTTGTCTCAAAAAGCCTGGCTTATTGAGTTATCTCGCTTTGTGGGAATCCCGGGTCGAATTTGTAATCAGCAAGGTATGAGCATCGGTTCCAACACAACAGGATGGTTAAAAGACAATATTCATGTTTTAAATTAAATGCTCTGCCCTGTGACACCCTCTTGCTCTTAGTGTTCTTATTTTTGGGAAAACTTGTATTATTCTATTATAATTACCAATTACTCACGAACACTTAATGAGTACCAAATGTTAGCCTCTTGCACAATATAGTCAATTTTATATGCATGTGTATGTTGTGAAATTACAAAGGCAAACCTGGCACACTATTACAGAAAATTTATTTCCACGTTGACACCATCCAACAATATCAAGTAGGTTTGTTGTCATTCAGTATACATGGAGTGAGAAATAATGTTCCTCCAGGAATGTGGTGCAGTTACACAGATAACTGCTGAGGTAGAGCAGTTTGAGCAAAGACAAATATAGTTTGCAGGTAAGGCAGCATCCATGTCCTTACATGAACAAACCACCCAAGGGATGAAGTTCTTTCTGACTGGTCTGTCACACACTGCTAACTGTGTTTGTGTGCTGGCAGACACAACATAAACACGGAAGCCTCAAGTGGATTTAACATCATTACACAACCAAAGTTTAAGACTGTAAATATTTCTGTGAGCCTGATTGTTCAGTGCATGTTGTTCTAGAGGGCTGTTCGAGATTAAAAACAGTCCAGTGTGGTGAGCGTTCTGGGACTGACTTGTTTCTGACTGACGTGTGCACAATTATGAATGGTGAAGACAGTGTGTCCTTCCAGAACGTTGGTCGGAAAGCTGCCGAGTTAGCAGTTTAATTGCGAAACGCTTGAAGCTCTAGTCTGCCCTCAGTAAGTACGTATAAAAATTGAATGCAGGGTCTTCTGAGCAAAACGAAATCACAGGACGGTCTGCTGTTATCTCTTATTTTATATATTTCTTCTTTAAATGGAGAAACCAGCTACTAAGGCAAGTAACCTGAATGGGGAAGCCATGAAGTACAATTCCAGGACTATCAAAATCATATCTTAATCCATATCCTAAGCCAACTTGCACATTCAGTTTAAACCACTGTGGCATTTTAAGGATAAGGGGTATGTTTTTGTAGTGAAAATTCATTTCAAAAGGGCATTTCAGCCTGTCTGAATGTTCTGTGACTCTTCCCCAAGCAGTCATTTAAGGTGAAAGAATTAAAAGTTGCTACATATACTTTGGAATCTTTAAGATATTTAGTTATTTTTAAGTAATGTTATTGAGACAATTATTGAGATGTTTAAAAGCATTCTGGAATCTGGAGAAATTTCACTGCATGAAGGGCAAGGGCACAAGCCTGATCCCTCAGATGGCACTGCACCGAGGACCACCATTCATCAATAGCTGATATAATCACATGGGCAAGGGATTACTTTATCAAATCTTTACCAAGCACTACAACATGGAGTTACGTTCACAAATGCCACTTAAAACTTTACTGTGCAAAAAAGAAGCCTTGTTTCCAGACGCGTTGTTGACTTCTCTGGGCGCAGAGGCATCTTGGATGGACCATCACACAGTGGAAACGTGTATCGTGTTCAGACCAATGGACGCCGTGTCCTCTGGACCAAAGACCATCCAGAATATTATGAGCAACAAGTCCCAAAGAGGATCTGTCATGGTATGGGGTTGTGTCAGTGATCTTGGCGAAGGTCATTTGCACTTCTGTGATGGCAGCATTAATGCAGAAAAATACATTGAGATCTTAGAGCAACATATGCTGCCTTCAGACAACATTTTTCATGGACGTCCATGCATTTTTCAACAGGACAATGCAAAACCACACGCTGCACACATTACAAAGGCATGGATGTGGAAGAAGAGGGTACAGGTACTGGACTGGCCTGCCTGCAGTCCTGACCTGACCCCAGTAGGGAATGTGTGGATAATTTTGAAATGAAAAATGTGATGACACTGCACACCTTAAGACATGTTTGCAGGAAGAATGGGAGTAAATACCACCTGGAACACTAAATCTTATCCACTCGTATCCTTGGTACTAAAACTTCTTTTATGTGTTGTGAGAAGGAATGGCAATATTACAAAGTGGTGAATGATGTGCTGTCTTTTTTATGGATCTGAAATGCAGGAATGGATGTTTGTTAACAAATGAAATGAAGTTCACCAGACAAAACATGAAATATCTTGGGTTCATACTGTCTGCAATGCAATAAAAGCCAATGTAAGAAATGTTGCATTTCTTATGTGAATTTTGCATACTGTTCCAACTTCAGATTTGAGTTGATACCTGACAGTTTTTGAACATATTTAAGAGAAAGTTGTGACTGCTATGTTGTGCATTGTTCTCGGATCTTACGGTGAAGATCATTCCAGAAGAGCTTAATAGGGTTTTACTCTTTTTCACTCATTCCCTGTGTAATGTCTGTGTACTTTTGCTCATGATCCTCTTAAACTCTGTTCAATATTGTTAAGCGGTTTGATGACTCTAACTTGTGGGAAAACTGAATGCAAAGAGGAACTGATACCAAGGAAACAGAAACATGAGCTTATGGAATGACGAACCGCTGCTCAAAGGAAGACCCGAAATCTCTTCAGAGAGGATCATTCAAGACACAACATAAAAACACAAGTACCATGAGCTCCGGAAACACACAAAGAGTAACACCACGGAAGATGCTCTACTACAAAGTTCAAAGTACGAAGCACAAGCACAAAGCTCAACCCGTAAGCACATTGATCCAAGTTCAGACGAACACGAGGCGAGACGCACTAAGAACAAGAGCAGGCATAATACTGGCCTTTAAATCCATTGAAGCTGTCTGATGACATGGTACTCTGTCTGTGTTGTCTTCTCTGTTGCAGATGACACTGGTATTTGATGTATACTGTTGTACTGTAAGGTTCATTTGGTCCTGATTAGACCCAGCCTGGCCTCCTCTCTCAATACATTAGGGCAGACCTTTGAATAACATCTTCAGTTTCTTGGCAATCTGATGGACTAATTGGCTTTTACTGCCATGTTTCTTAAGAAAGCAGCTTCATAGAGGTAATTATAACATTCAGAACTGAGCTTTAGAAATGCCAGTACACCACATACCTTGTAACCTTAGGTAAGTCCATTAGCTTTCTAAATTGTACATAATAATTTTGCTAATATATTACTTGACAGAAAAAACACACCTAGATAGAAATGTCATATTGCTGCAAAACTCAGCATGCAGTTGTCTCAGGCAGATATGGAAATTATTACAATTGTGGCCTGATTAGACACTGGGTCTTGCCACAAGAGTAAGCACATAAAAGTGCTTCCCCATCTGTCTATAAGAAGGCGCCCAGTGGCTACTTTTGGGGAGTGTACATCTTTGTGAGAGGTTGTTGACTGCTAGACATGCCTCTATGATAGACTTGAAGATTCAAGATTCAATTGACAAACTTTGAGAGAAGGCTCCTCACTGGACTGAGAGAAGCAGGATGGTTGTTTCGAGGAATTGTTCATCTTGACCGTTCTGACTTAGCTGTTAGGAGGTGTTGGGAGCAGTGGATCCATGAGGACAACCCAGACAGTTTTGTTGTCCACCATCCAGACACAGACCTTCACTACACACCCCTGTTTCTGCCTGGACCATTTCCAGACACTTAGCAGAAGTAAATTTGTTGTCAAGGCACACATACAGTGGTGCTTGAAAGTTTGTGAACCCTTTACAATATTTTATATTTCTGTATAAATATGTGCTAAAACATCATCATATTTTCACACAAGTCCTAAAATTAGATCAAATGAAACAAACATATTATACTTGGTCATTTATTTATTGAGGAAAATGATCCAATATTACATATTATTGAGTTGCAAAAGTATGTGAACCTCTAGGATTAGCAGTGAATTTGAAGGTGAAATTAGAGTCAAGTGTTTTCAAGCAATGGGATGACAATCAGGTGTGAGTGGGCACCCTGTTTTATTTAAAGAACAGGGATCTATCGAAGGCTGCTCTTCACAACACGTTTGTGGAAGTGTATCATGGCACAAACAAAGGAGATTTCTGAAGACCTCAGAAAAAGAGTTGTTGCATATCAGCCTGAAAAAAATTACAAAACCATCTCTAAAGAGTTTGGACTCCACCAATCCACAGTCACAAAGGACCCCAGGGTAACTTCTAAGCAACTGAAAGCCTCTCTCATAGTGGCTAATGTTAATGTTCATGAGTCCACCATCAGAAGAACACTGAACAACAATGGTGTGCGTGGCAGGGTTGCAAGGAGAAAGCCACTGCTCTCCAAAACGAACATTGCTGCTCGTCTTCAGTTTACTAAAGATCACGTGGACAAGCCAGAAGGCTACTGGAAGAATGTTTTGTGAATGGATGAGACCAAAATATAACTTTTTGGTTTCAAAGAAAAGTGCTATGTTTGGAGTCAGGAAAACACTGCATTCCAGCATAAGAACCTTATCCCATCTGTGAAACATGGTGGTGGTAGTATCATGGTTTGGGCCTGTTTTGCTGCATCTGGGCCAGGACAGCTTGCCATCATTGATGGAACAATGAATTCTGAATTATATCAGAGAATTCTAAAGAAAAATGTCAGGACATCTGTCCATGAACTGAATCTCAAGAGAAGGTGGGTCATGCAGCAAGACAACGACCCTAAGCACACTAGTCGTTCTACCAAAGAATGGTTGAAGAAGAATAAAGTTCATGTTTTGGAATGGCCAAGTCAAAGTCCTGACCTTAATGCAATCGGGGAAATGTTGTGGAAGGACCTGAAGCGAGGCAGCTAATGTTAAGGAAAAAACCCACCAACATCCCAGAGCTGAAGCTGTTCTGTACGGAGGGAATGGGCTAAAATTCCTCCATGCCGGTGTGCAGGAACTGATCACAGTTACAGGAAATACGTTTAGTTGCAGTTATTGCTGCAACAGGGGGGCTCACACCAGATACCGAAAGCAAAGGCTCACATAACTTTTTGCCACTCACTAATATGTAATATTGGATCATTTTCCTCAAATAAATAAATGACCAAGTATAATATTTTTTGTCTCATTTGTTTAACTGGATTCTCTTTATCTACTTTTAGGACTTGTGTGAAAATCTGATGATGCTGTAGGTCATAATTATGCAGAAATATAAAAAATTCTAAAGGGTTCACAAACTTTCAAGCACCACTGTAATGTGTTCTGCCATTGACAACCAGCCACTATCGCCTTTGTTTGCAGTGGTGTCATGAACAAGAAACCTGGCTTCTACAGACTGGAACTGTATCGTCTTTAGCAAAGGATCCAGGTTCTGTTTGTGATCTGAGAATGGTCACCTTAGAGTATGCTGCTTCGAGCGCTTGTGGTGAGCGCTTCAATCCAGCTTTTGCTGTGGAGCGACAAGCTACCACAACTACTGCTGTGATGATCTGGAGAGCCATAGCATATGACAGTCAGTCACCCCTAGTAGTGATATGAGGGACACTGTTCAGCGATATGTGCAAGACATTTTGCAGCCACATTTGTTGCCTCTCATGGCTGGGCATCTAGCTACCATTTTTCAGCAGGATAATGCTCACCCACACACAGCAGGGGTTTCTCAGGAATATCTCCACCAGATTGCAACACTTCCTTGGCCTGCCAAGAAGGTCGCCAGATTTATCGCCAATGCATTTTTGGGACCAGCTGATACGGCAGGTTCGGCAACCTACGGATGTGCAGGATCTACAAGTTCAGCTGCAACAACTGTGGGTAAATGTGCCACAGGATACCATATGGAACCTGTATACCTCCATGTTCAACCGTATCACATCTTGTATCCAGGCTAGAGGTGACAAAACAGGGTACTGGAGCCTCCTTTCAATTGTACAGTTTTCCCCAATAAACTTATCCTTTTAATCAAATGTTGAAATCACTTACATATATTATCATTACATTCATACGTATACAGTTTCATTTGATTCAGACATTAGATTCTTCTTAGTGAGTTTTTTCTTTTGTGTACATTTTTTTGTACATTTTTTTGTGTAGTTTTCTATAAGACTCAGTCATTTAGAGTCATTTGCAACATTGGTGATGTCTTAGCTATAGTATGAAATCATTTATATTACCCAAAAAGAAAGTATTAATTCTTACAAAAACAAAGATTTTTCTTAGTGAGTGCGAACATTTGAAAGTTATTGTGGTCTGGCAGGTTCCATGGAATTCCAAAAGTCTGTTCTGTGGAATTATTTGATTGTACTGCTTTATATACATCAATGAGTGTATTTCATAACAAAACGTTGATTATGCATACTTTCCTGCCTTAGAACTGAGAATGATGTCTTACTGTTTAGAGATTGCATTATGCACTAGTGACTGGTGCTTGGGGGCTTGTTTGGGTTGGTTGTTCCAGACTGAGCAGACTGTCTCTGTGTTTATTCGCTTGTCAGTTGTCTTGGGACTTTGTGTTCAGATGGAGTTTCAACTCCTGGCTATACTGCACATGTTTTGAAGGCAAATGATTACAGTGGTGTATTAGAACTGACTGACCTGGACATGACAACTGAGTACAACACCAAGTATAATATCACAATACCGGATACCACAAGTATATTATGGCCAAAAACATGCCATAGATTTTCTGATATTCATAATACTGTGTTAAAAATAAAGTATATTACATTGTATTTCAGGATTTGCATATTGATTGTTACCCTTAGTTCACTTACATTACTGAATATAACTCTTCACCTGTTTTATATTGAACGCTCTGAAAGGAATGATCAGCAATGTGTCACCAATTCACTTTGGCCACTAGTGGCACCATAAGTAAAGGTGTCAGATGGGGATGATGGGGCTGATGGGTCAGGATGGTCGCATTCTTTCAAACCAACTTCAGCAACCATTTGTGTTTGAAGGAATTGTCATGTTTAAAGAGGAAAGGGCTTCCCTTTGACACAGTTGTTGACACATAGTTAGAATAATAAAGGGTTTTTGTTTGTTATGTCATTAAGATTTTGCTTCACTGCAACTAAACAGCCCAAGTCATCAGAACAGCTTCAAATATTTACATCCTTTCAAAGATGATCTTATCAAGAGCTACTTACAACTGATACAATCTAACAATCCAAGTAATTCTGGGGTTAAGGGCCTTGCTCAAGGGCTCAACAGTGGCAGTTGGGCAGAGGTAGGATTTGAATTCAGGACCTTCTGCACTATAGTCTAGTATCTCAACCACTAGGCTACTGGAATCCCAGTCCAATAACCCTTGCACAGTACACTACTCTAGTCAAGCTTGTGTCCAACTGTTTATCCTTGGAAACCCAAATCATGAAGCTCTCATGAACAGTTCAAGTGCAGACATTGCTTCCACTGGAAATCTGGAACTCAGTAGTGAGTGTAACAATCATAGGCATGTCTAGCCCAGTTTAGGGGTACTCAACCACTCCTCATTGGAGCCCCAGCACAAATTAATAAACAGTGTTGTTGTTTTTTGAACACAGGTTTGTCTATGATAGCTGTAAAAAATCTTAAAACCATAGAAAGTATGTGGTTTAAAAATAACATTTTAATGGCGAAAATACAGCATCCCCACCTTGCCTCAAAAAAGGTAAGAAAAAAGGTGTCTCATTGGATGCTCAGCACCCCTAAAGCTCTGATCCTAGAATCACCCCTGGTAAGAACCAAAGATAGGCAATTGTTGCATACCTAGGATAGGCCGTCATTAAAATGCTAATAGTTCCTGGGAAACTCAAATCTCTGTTAAATCCAGTAAATTGCGCATAATAAAAAAAAAAATTGATTTGTAAGAAATGTTGATTATTGTATTGTTATTCCATTTTGGTGAGTCAGTGCTTCCATAATGAACAGCAGAAATAGATTCTCTGTCTATGAGAGAAAACAAGCAAAAAGCCAGACTGTGTGTCATGTGTTTTTTATAATGCGTTCTGTACCTTCTCTGCATATTTATGTTTAGATAATGAAGGGGAAAAGAGATATTTTGCCAAAAAGGCTCAGTGCCACGGGTTCTCACTGCACCCCACTGACTAAATATAGTCATGTACGTATTTTAATTAGCCCAAATAATATTGTTTCAGCTTCATTAGCTTTTTATTAGGCTTTTATTGCTTTCAAAGGGATATTACGCTATATAATATGTGATTGGTTGTATTGAAAAAAGACAGATAAAGCCTTAATCCAGCTCAGGTGTACACAGTTATAGAGCTTCATAAATTCAGTGACTCTTTAATAGCCCTGTAAACTCCTGTAAGCAGCTGACTGAGGTTCTAACGATAAAGGTAACTGACTCTCAAAAAGAAGGGGGCTATCAAGTTATGAAATTAAGAACTGGAACGTAAGGGGCATGGTCCCTAGATGGCACAGTAGCAATCTCCTAGGCCAGTAGTGGCCTGGATTCGAGTCCTGCCTGTGCCTTCTGGTGACGTTGGGCACTGTACAGGCAAAATCTTCCATGGCTGAGGGAGAGGAGGTGGATATGGGATCATCTCACAGAACCACAACTGTGGATGGCAGGTATCCCATCTATGGCACATTTATGCCATAGAACAACAACAAGAAAAAATAACAACATTTACAGCATTTAGCAGACGCCCTTATCCAGAGCGACTTACAATTGGTACAGTCTTACAATCCAAGCAATTGTGGGTTAAGGGTCTTGTTCAAGGACCCAACAGTGGCAGCTTGGCAGAGGTGAGATTTGAACCCTGGATCTTCTTGTCCAGAGTCCAGTACCTTAACCACTAGACCACCACAATCATTTTTCTGATAAGCTTGACATCCTATGACAATTCCCTTATAATACAGTATAATACCCTCCAGACACTTGGTCTACAACAAGTGAAAAGGTCATTTTAAAAGTAGTTTTAACTGGTGATATGTTTTGACTTTGTCCATCCATCCTGCCACATTTTGAAATGTTTAAATCCTAAAATCCTGCACCCATGAGTAAATTATTTCATAAACCCATGGCAAAGTAAGCCGATGGTGGACTCTTAGGCTATGTTTTATGAAATAATTAGATAAAGTGAAGTGGATTCTGGTGTACCTCCAGGGTGAATGGTTATATGGAGGAAAAAAGGCACATAGAGGTCAAGGTATCCCCATCTACCCTCGACTTTGACTACAGCAACACTTTGAAGTGTTTATCACAGCACGTCGGTTAACAGTGCAGGAAAATGCTGCACACTGAAAATCCAAGCACCACTGGTAGGTGGTGGATAGAAGAATAGAAAGCTTTGTTTTGCCTTATTCATTTATTATAAAGCCAGTGTAACATCCTTCGGAAATTTCGAAGAGGAGGCACAGTGGAACAGCAGGAGTGTTGGTGACTCACCTCTTGTGGGACCCAGGTTCCATCCCTATCTTCAGTTACTTCAGATAATAAGATTGAGTGAGTGTGTGATGCCAACTGATGAATCGACATACTGTCCATGGTGTATTCCCCAGTGTAACCGTCAATAAGATGAAATGTGACGACAGAGTCAAATATCTAGCTGACTTTGCTGTTTGTAAATGATAGTAATCAACTCTGACCCTACACACAATCCCTCACGCACAGATTTTACAACCCCAAATCAGAAAAAGTTGAGACGATATGAGAAATGCAAATAAAAAACCACAACAATGCAGTGTTCCTTAAATCATATGCACCCAAGGAAGTTCAAGTTTTTAATGGTCAACTTCATTTCTTAATAAACATCCTTTCTTGCAGTTTAGGCCTGCAGCACATTCCAAAAAAGTTGGGACAGGGGCAATTTAGGGACAGTAATGAGGTGAAAAAAACACAAATAATGATGTGATTTCAAACAGGTAATGTCAACAGGTGATTTGGTACAAAAGCAGTATTTTGTACAAAATCATTTTCTTTGAGGAACATTGTCTTTAAACATTTCAATAATTTTGTCACATTTGTTGACAAACTAGAGATCCTCTACCATCTTATATTTATGTCATTTAGCAGCCGCCCTTAACCAGAGCGACTTACAATTGATACAGTTTTATAATCCAAGCAGTTGTGGGGTAAGGGCCTGGCTCAAGGACCCAACAGTGGCAGCCTGGGATTTGGGTCAGGGTGAGATTTGAACCCTGGACCTTCTGAATCATAGTCAAGTACCTTAACCACTAGGCTACCACAGTCCATCTTGGCTCCTCAAAGCCTTTATTTGTGGATACTGCTTTTGTACCAAATCATGATTACATTCACCTGTTGACATGTTAGATAATACACAAGTTTGTCTTTGTGAGGACTTTGGATATATTGTGATGATAAATGTGTGAGGACTCTCCACTGACATAATGCCACTGTAGATAATGCTACACCTGCTCTAGACCTAATATAACCTTAACCTCAGTAACCTGAAGTAAATGCTTTGGCTCTTTTGATTTTTTCAAAAGAAGGTGGTAGATTTATAAAAAATGTTTTTAAAACAGCAGATCTTTCCATCCTTGTGGGAACATTTGGTCTTCACAACAATATATAAACTTGACAGCCCAAACTCACTCACACACACCATTTGAAAGCTATAAAGGCATTTATGTGCAACGTTTTATCTGCTTTGTGGTCGTTTCTAAAAATGTTTTAACTTACTTAATGTAAGGAATATTCAAGCAACATGTGTTGATTTAATAATAAATGCAACTCTTTAGTCTCTGTCAAAGGTACAGAAGAGTGCAGACATTACTAATGTGGAAAGAAAAAAAAAAGAAAAAAGATCTTTGAGAGAAAATGAGCTGTTCAACAGAATAATTTGTGCTGGAGCAAGGAAAGCAACAAAATATGTAGGGCTAGGATGAGTTTTGATACTCTTGACTTGATTCAACAGAGCGTACAGAGTGTTCCAGTGAAACATCTGGAATTCATCCCAGTGTGCCCTCCTGCACTTTCAAGTATAAACACACTGCTGTCTGTTGGGTGTGTTGTGGGTTATTTTTGGCTATGCTGGTGTGATATCACTGAAGAAGGTAAAGTTATTCAGAACTGCCTGGGGCTTGACTCCTTTATGCTAAATAAAGGGAAACTAAAGCCTTAGATCAGACCATCCTATATTGTGGAGTATTTTAGGAGCAGTGCCTGTTGCACACAGGAACAAGTGAAATGCTGGAATTATTTCTTAGTGAAGTTCTCCATGCTTAAAATGTCAGCTATGTAGGCTTGGGTGTGCTGACTGTGTTCACAGGCATATTTAGTACATATACAGTCATCAAATTCAGTGATAGCAAATCTCAAGTTATGTAAAGCTGTTCAGAAGAATGTAAGCAAAGGAAAAGAAGAAGAAAAAAGATTTTGCCCTCATAATGGCATTGTCATCCATGAGTCTTGTAAGTTGCGAGGTGGGACCTCCATGGATAAGACTTGTTTGTCCAACACATCCCACAGATTTTTCCCACAGGAATTCTGAGGCTTAGTCAACACCTTTAAGTCTTTGCCATGTTCCTTAAACAATTACTTAATGATTTTTGCAATGTGGCAGGTAATCAGGCAGGTAATCCTGTCGAATGAGGCCACTGCCATTAGGGAACACTGTTGCCATGACGGGATGTACTTTGCCTGCAGTGTCAAAGTGACATCCACAGGAATTCAAAATTCAAGACCAAAGATTTCCCAAGAGAAGATTGTCCAGAGCGTCACACTGACAGTGTTATTCACTTTAACTGCCAGGGTTTTTAATGTAATCGGTTTGAATACACTGTATAAATGCACTCACAGATCACTTTATTAGGTACACCTATTCAACTACTCCTCAACGCAAATATTTAATCATTTACAGCATCTAGCAAACGCCCTTATCCAGAGCGACTTACAATTGGTACAATCTTACAATCCAAGCAATTGTGGGTTAAGGCTCTTGCTCAAGGAGTCAACAGTGGCAGCCTGGCAGAGGTAGGATTTGCACCCTGGAGCTTCTGGTCCAGAGTCCAGTATCTTAACCACTAGGCTACCACAGTCCCAGCCAGTCACACAGGAGCAACTCAATTAGTTTAGGCATGTATACATGGTCATGACGACCTGCTGAAGTCCAAACCGAGCATCAGAAAGTGGCCATTGAATGTGGTATGATTGTTGGTGCTAGACAGGCTGGTCTGAGTGTTTCAGAAACTGCTGATAACTTGAATTTTCACACACAGCCATCTCTAGGGTTTATGGAGAATGGTCCAAAAAAAGAGAAAATATCCAGTGAGGAGAATGGCCAGAATGGTTTGAGCTGATAGAAAGACAACAGCAACTCAAATAACCACTCATTAGAACCAAGGTATGACAAAAAAGTATCTTCGAATGCACCACACTTTGAAACTTGAAGCAGATGGGCTACAGCAGCAGAGGACTGCACCAGGTGCAACTCTTATCAGCTAAGAACTGGCAACTAGGGCAACAATTCACACTGGCTTATAATTGGACTGGAAAAACATTGCCTGTTCTGATAAGTCTCGATTTCTGCTGCAATATTCAGACGGTAGGATCAGAATGTGGCATAAACCACATGAAAGCATGGATCCGTCCTGCCTTATAGTTGCAGTTCAGGCTGGTGGTGTAATGGTGTAAGGGATATTTTTTGGGACAATTTGTGCTCCTTAATACCAACTGAGTATCTTTTAAACACCACAGCCTACCAGAGTATTGTTGCTGACCATGTTCATCTCCTTAAGACATCTTCTACACGCCATGTCACAAAGCTCAAATCATCTCAAACTGGTTTCTTGAACATGACAATGAGTTCACTGTACTCGAATATCCTCCACAGTCACCAGATCTCAATCCAATTGAGCACTTTTGGGATGTGGTGGAACGGGACAATCTCTGAGGAATGTTTCCAGCACCTTGTTGAATTTATGCCAAAAAGAATGAAGGCTGTTCTGAAGGCAAAAGGAGGTCCAACTCGGTACTACCAGGGTGTACCTAATGAAGTGAGCGGAGAGTGTATATCAATCAGCAAGCACGGTGAGTGAGAGAGCGGCATGGGTGGTAGGGGGTCTCTGGGAAGCCTAAAATTCAACATATGAATATCCAGTCACCTGAGAGACAGGTGGCTACCATAGCAACAGTTGAACAAAGAGGACATTGTGCATGTGCATCTGTGGGATGGAGGGGCATGATGTGTGTGTGTGTGTGTGTTGATGCTGAAAATGGCATTAGTGACCTAGAAATGGGAGTAGTGGAGCGATGTTAATGTCAGTATTGATTGCCATTATATAAACCAAAACGTGTGTTTATCAAGCGCTCTGCGAAGCCCTTTTAGTAATTATACGTTTGTGTGTCAAGTGTTATATGAACACTGCTCACGATTCACAGAAAACTTCAGGTACCCTGACATACTCTAAAAAAAAGAACGTGACAGCACTAAAATGTATTTTAAAAACAAGGGCAGAAAGAGAGAGAGAGACCTACTTTAAAAATCTACTCTGACCCACTTTCACTGTAGCACACCACTCAGACTCAGAGCCCACAAAAGGATGTCTTCTTTAGGCTATTCTTTAAGGCCACATTAATCTACGTTCCTATGTCAATAGTGAGATTAAAATTTTAACAAAGCAAACATGCATAAAGATGGGTTACATCAACTCATGTCTCTACAAAGTGTTCCAGAGGGAGTGGGTGTATGTGTGTGCTTGTGGCCTATCCATGGTTGGTTTTCACATTGTGTCCTGTGCTGAAAGTTAGGAATCAGCCAATCCACAGCCCTGAGTTGAGTTAAGTGTATATTTCTCTGCGTACTCTCTTTGGAGACTAGTATGCTCTGTTTCTCTGTGGTGTTTCTCTTCAGGATCAGGATAGGGGTTACTATCCACTTAGAGGTTCAGACTCTGGACTGTACTGACTATAGACTATACTGTATCATAGCGGAGTTATGGAAAGGATACTATGATAAGTAAGTTACTGTGTAAAACACTGTTTAAACCTACAGTTGACCAAAATCACAAAACTTATTTTATAAATAAGTGTTGAAACATTTCATGTAATTTAGTGATTAATGGATTTAAAGTGAAAAGTAAAAGCAAAACACTATTGGTGAACTCAGGGTGCTAGCATATGATAAGATACCTAGCATGGATACTAAACTAACTGCAGCCTGAAAGCTAAGAGGATTCATTTATTTTTGGTTGGCTGACATTACTAACCCTTTTTAGAAGCCATGGATGATTATTTGCACCAAGAATACAGTAGTGTAGATGTAAAAAATGAATAAAAACTTGATATACAGTGGGGCAAAAAAGTATTTAGTCAGCCACTGACTGTGCAAGTTCTCCTACTTAGAAAGATGAGAGAGGTCTGTAATTTTCATCATAGGTACACTTCAACTATGAGAGACACAATGAGAAAAAAAATCCAGGAAATCATTTGTAAAGAATTTAATTGTAAATATTGGTGGAAAATAAGTATTTGGTCAATAACAAAAGTTCAACTCAATACTTTGTAACATAACCTTTGTTGGCAATGACAGAGGTCAAACGTTTCCTGTAAGTCTTCACCAGGTTGGCACACACTGTAGCTGGTATTTTGGCCCATTCCTCCATGCAGATCTCCTCTAGGGCAGTGATGTTTTAGGGCAATACGGACTTTCAACTCTTTCCACAAATTTTCTATGGGGTTGAGGCCTGGAGACTGGCTAGGCCACTCCAGGACCTTGAAATGCTTTTAACGTAGCCACTCCTTTGTTGCCCGAGCGGTGTGTTGCCCCACTGTAAATAGCGGAGATCTTCTTTGACGGCTATTGTGAACCTGAATCACTGTCTACTGAATTGTGACTCGTGAATCATGACTCGTGAAACGAGTCACACGTCTCGACTCATACAGGTTTAAGCAAGTGCGCCTAGTACTGAGCAAACGACGAGAACCGAGACAAATAATTCTAGTCAAAATGTGTCGAGAACCGAATTCGACAAGTTCCAAGGTGGTACCACTGTACTGTGATCCATTCGTAACTCATTAAATACTTCTTAACTAGACTTTCACATGCAGTTCTAAATCAAAAATGAGAGAGGTTACTATTTTCCTTTTAAAAAAACCCTACTGATCGCTGCTTCTATGCATGCGAAAAACAAAGAACCTGGGTCTGTCTGAAAGCACTAGCTGCTCAAGCTTTTGGAAAGATGCTGGGTCATTATGGGAAATGTAGTGCCTGTGCTGAAGTTTCGTGGCATATCCTATAGTTTTACTCAGCAACAGAATGAAGCAAAATAATAACTTACTTGCTTTCTAGAGCCTGATCTGTGTCAATTGATTACATCAGCTGAAGTTTTGATTCAAACTCGAAACAAAGTATTGAGCGTTTGCAAATTCCTGGCTACAGAACAACCACAATAGCCTACGGAGAGCTTATTGCCCCTTGTATTGATTCACGAACGACTTCTGCAGTGCTGTTCAGGTTGCACACAACCTCACTGATTTCTAGAAACTGAAACAAATGATTGTATATATACTTACAGCTGTTTACTACAGGAACATACAGCAAATCATGTGTGGTTATTCAAATAATTTAGACAACTAATTTCAAACTAGCACAAAGCAAAGCAAACCTCCTTTATTGCTGTGATCACGCCTTATTTTCCCTGCCTGCTGTTTCTTCGTTTGTTCTGATAACACTATGAATACATGTTTATACAATCCATGTTATTATTTTCTAACCTCTTACCTGTAGTCTAAACTCATCCGGTGGTATTGACCTCAATCTACAGCACAAAGCTCTTTTAACACTGAACAATTCACCTTCAGTTTCCTCTTGAATTAATGTGCTTTCTTTAGTATATAACCTACTCCAGAATTTGAAATCCTCGCCAAACGAAATAAGGAGCTGGTCTGTCCTATTTTCCTCACGTTTTCCTTTGCTAGAGCTCTACATGTTCTTATCAAGCGTAGACATAAGAGAACTGTAGTGTTCAGTAGTTGCTCTTTCATAACTCAGGAGACATAATCAAGAAGGTTGTCCTGGTCATTGGATTTAAGCTGGATTCCCTGGAAATTGTGGCTAAGCAAAGGACGTTTTGGCCAATGCTTGTGAAGGATCAGAGAAGTGTGTCCAGCAACCGACTGAAGCAGTTGTGCCGTGCCAAGGAGCAGCATGCAAGGTCCTTCTTACCCACTGCCATCAGACTCTACAGCGAGTCTCTCCCTACAGTTGAGGCAGCTCAGACCTCTTGTTGCTGGAATGATTAGGATTGGACTACAGTAATATGTGGCCCTACACACTAGGTGAATTCTTAGTGACGATGCTGCTATGTTCACACACTGGCAATAATGCTGTTTTTCCTAGAACTTATGCCACTTTAATTATCTAACTAATGCCACTAGTTTCAAGTCTAGTTTCAAGTTTTTCTTTCTTTATAATAATGATTATTTTTGTGATATACTTTATTATTATATTATGCTATAGTATTATACTGTTATAAGTATGTATATATTACTATATATTATATCGTATATATTTATATAGGATATAATACATAATTTATATTATATCCTCATTCATTCATTTTCTTATCCGCTTAATCCTAGTCAGGGTTGCAGGGAATGCCGGCGCTTTATAATTCTCAGCAAGACACGGCACAAGGCTGCCCAAGACAGGGTGCCAATCCATCATAGGGCACATACACTCACACACTCATACACTAAGGGCACTTTATCTATCTATCTGTCTGTCTGTCTGTCTGTCTGTTGATCTATCTACAGTGGGCAAAAAAAGTATTTAGTTCAGCCACTGATTGTGCAAGTTTCTCCTACTTAGAAAATGAGCGGGTCTGTAATTTCATCATAGGTACACTTCAACTATGAGAGACAAAATGAGAAAAAATCAGGAAATAACATTGTAGGAGTTTTTAAGCATTTAATTGTAATATGGTGGAAAATAAGTTTTGGTTAAACATTTGGTTCACACCAATCCTTGTAACATACTTTGTTGGCAATGACAGAGGTCAAACATTTCCTGTAAGACTTCACCAGGTTGGCACACACTGTAGCTGGTATTTTGGCTCATTCCTCCATGCAGATCTCCTCTAGAGCAGTGATGTTTTGGGGCTGTCAGGGGGCATCACGGACTTTCAACTCTTTCCACAAATTTTCTATGGGGTTGAGGTCTGGAGACTGGCTAGGCCACTCTAGGACCTTGAAATGCTTTTACGTACTCCTTCGTTGGCTAGGCCACTTCTTCGTTGCCCGAGCAGTGTATTTGGGATCATTGTCATGCTGGAAGACCCAGCCACGTTCCATCTTCAATGCTCTCACTGATGGAAAGAGGTTTTGGCTTAAAATCTCACGATACATGGCCCCGTTCATTCTTCCCTTAATACGGATCAGTCGTCCTGTCCCCTCTGCAGAAAAACAGCCCCAAAGCATGATGTTTCCACCCTCATGCTTCTCACTAGGTATGGTGCAACTCAGCATTCTTCTTCCTCCAAACACGATGAGTTGAGTTTTTCCCAAACGTTCTATTTTGGTTTCATCTGACAACATGATATTCTCCCAATCCTCTTCTGGATCATCCATATGCTCTCTGGCAAACTTCAGATGGGCCTGGACATGTACTGGCTTAAGCAGGAGGACTGTAGGATCTGAGTCCCTCTCGGCGTGGTGTGTTACTGACGGTAGCCTTGTTACTTTGGTCCCAACTCTCTGCAGGTCATTCATCAGGTCCCTCCGTGTAGTTCTGGGATTTCTGCTCATCGTTCTCATGATCATTTTGATCCCACGGGATGAGATCTTGCGTGGGGCTCCAGATCGAGGGAGATTATCAATGGTCTTGTATGTCTTACAATTGCTCCCACAGCTGATTTATTCACACCAACCTGCTTGCCTATTGTAGATTCACTCTCGCAGCCCGGTGCAGGTCTACAGTTTTCTTCCTGGTGTCCTTGGATAGCTCTTTGGTCTTGGCCATGGTTGAGTTTGGAGTCTGACTGTTTGAGGCTGTGGACAGGTTTCTATTATACAGATAATGAGGTCAAACAGGTTCCATTAATACAGGTAATGAGTGGAGGACAGAAGAGCTTCCTAAAGAAGACGTTACAGGTCTGTGAGAGCCAAAAATCTTGCTTGTTTGTGACTGACCAAATACTTATTTTCCACCATGATTTACGATTAAATTATTAAAAAATCCTACAATGTGATTGACTGGATTTTTTTTTCCATTTTGTCTCTCATAGTTGAAGTGTACCTATGATGAAAATGACAGACCTCTTTAATTTTTCTAAGTAAGATAACTTACACAATCAGTGGCTGACTAAATACTTTTTTCCCCACTGTATCTATCTATCAGTCTGTCTGTCTGTCTATTTTTCCATCTTAATGCTGATTCTCATTTACGTTTCCTTTTACACATGAACTTTGTCACAAATGTTTCTCCTAAAATTCCTTTGGAGAACTAGAATTACTCAGAAACCCTGTTCTTACACTTGTTCTTTACATGCATCTGTAAGATCTGAACCACATGAATTATGACCCTGTGAAAACTTAGTCATTCTAAAGTGTCTCCAGCCAGCAAGACTAAAAACCTCTGTAATTACTGCTGTTTCCCATGTAATATGTAATTCAGTTCATAACACACCGGACCACCCACTTCCTGTGTTGTTTAGAGTTTTGATTTGCAAAAAACACTTGCTATATGAAATGCCATGATATATGTGCTGACAATGATTGCAGCTGTAACAAGCACACAAATCAGTTTGGGCATGAGAGAGCAAACCTGTGGGAGCCAATTGTAGTACAGTTTACAGAGGTATCTGTCCAAATTACTTACCAAGATGAAAAAGTTTCTTGCTTTCACCAGCTCTGTGCATCCTCCATTATTGTTGATGTCATTGAAGATGTGTGCTCTTAAAGTATTGGGTGGGTTTTGGCAGTCAGTTGCGTCTTGGCAGAGATGGATGCATTTTCACTTTAAATATGCCACTACAATGCATCTCAAGCCTCCTTCTGAAGTACTTTATGCAATCAGACTCAAATCGAATATCGACACGTCTTGGGCTGCGTCAATGCGTCTACTCATCAAGCATGCAATGCCCTAGTTTAAACTGGGTCAAAAAGAAGACAATTATTTATTTAATGTTGCATCAGCAATCATTGGCTGTTCACAACAGGAGCAAGGTTACTCAATATTAGCCAGACGCTTTCCCTCTGGGCCAGTTAACAGCAACCAATTAACCTAACGCATGTCTTTGGAATGTGAGAGGAAATCAGAGAACCCAAGTGGACATGGTGAGAACATGCAAACTGCTCACAAACAGAGTCTGAGGTCAGGACTCCAGAGATCTCTGTAGGTGAGACATTAACAAATAAGCCAAAATTATTTATTTCCAGAAGTTCAATGGTTAAAAGTCTAGCCCGAGGCTGGGAACAAGGATCTAACAAACTGTTGTCTTACCTATGAGATATATGAGCAGCCTTAGATCCAATAAGCTTGAAGAGGTATAGGATTGTTATAATTATGGTTAAGATTATGGTTAAGTGAAGATTGACATATAAGCAATGAATTTAGATTCTCTTTGTGTTAAATGTGAAATGTCAACAAGTACAGTCATTGAAATTCCAAATAATTTCCCAATATAATGTTCATTTCCCATATATTTTCCAAATAATTCCAAATAATTTCTTTCAGTTTTTTCCTCATCAGAGCTGCGGGTGGGGGGCTCTGGCACGTATCACTGGAAAACACAGGGCATAGGTGTTAAATATTCTCTAGACAGGATGACAGGCTGGATAGGGGCTATGTTGCAGTGCTGGGAAATGATAAAACAAAAATTGACCTAAGGCATGTCTTTGGAATGTGTGAGGAACGTGAGGAAGACCCACACAGACACTGGGAAAACATGCAAGCTCTACATGGCCGGAGCATGGGCTGGGAATTTAATCGGTAGAGATGGAGGGAGTTGAGTCACGTAACTTGACTCAAGTCAAACTGAAGTCACAAATTCATGACTTGGAATTGTGACAGATGACTGGAAATGACTTGTTTTTGACGTATTGAGAAGTTTTTTAGGAATTTTTCAGTTGAAACATGATAGGGTGATTTTTGTGTCTATGCGTGCAAATCTGGCAACCTATCAGAACGTGGGAAACCAACAGAGACAAACATACAAAAAAGCTTGTAACATGGAAGTGGCTATTCCAAAAACGAAGTGAAGTTTGGATTCAAGGATTATGTTGTTGATGAAATGAGTAAAAAGACAACAGTGATATGCAGATAAAAAATCAGCAACATGACCACCATGACATCCAACTTCTAAACTACTAAACTGAAGATACGTGACTGTGTTTTTTAAGCTAACTTTTAGCTAGGCAAACTTTAGCAAGAGAGATGGTTAAATTTTCATTCATGTCATTTAGAAGACATCCAGAGCGACTTACTTTGGACACAAACTTACAACATAAGCAATTGTGGGTAAAGGGTCTTGCTCAAGGACCCACAGTGGCAGCTTGGCAGAGGTGGGATTTGAACTCTGGACTTTCTGGTCCATAGTCCAATACCTTAACTATCTCACAGCCACCACCTCAAAAAGACTCAAGTTTAAGATATGTTAGATTTGGCTATGAATCAATTGTGTATTTATTGAGAAGACAAAACGGCCAATATTCAGAAATTGGACTTTAGTATGTGAAATGGCAAATTCCATATGAGTTTGGGTTTCTGACATGCTGTGTATTTGGCATGATGAGTTTGACAGATGAGTTAAAAGTCCAAGAAGAAATGCACAGTATTTGTTTATGTTGAAATAAAATACAACCTTTTAGGACCACTGCCTTTAAACTGATTTACATATGGAAACTGAAGTAAGAGCATCATAATTCCGTATGACTTCACTTGGGACTTGCTTGACTTATAGCAGGGACTTGACATGAGTTACCTGAATATTATTAGTCCCAGTAACTTGAGACTTGTTTGTGACTTGCACGTGACCTACTCCCACTTCTACAAAAGGTGAGGTGAGGCACAACCACTCGTTGCCTTGATCTCATGCCTGTGTAACAGCAACTACAGAGATATTAAGGAGATCTCTTTTGTGACTTCCTTTTCCTGTGGGTAAGCCTGGGTTATGCTTCATCAGACGTTCTTCTAAGAAGCACCTGGAATAAACCTTAACAAACTTAAGAAGCATTAAAGAAGCACCTGGAACAAACCTGGAAAGATAATAGATTTACAGAAACGTGCCAGGCTTTATAATGCAGGGATTCCCAGGTCTGGTCCTGGAGTAGCACTGCTGTGCATATTTTATCTGCTCCAATCTGATCCTACTTATCAGCTAATTAATGGGCCTTTCATAAGTTGGCTAAGTGGGCCATACCTTCCATCCTAAGTGTTTTGGTGACGCAGAGCACATCAAGTTTCTCTGAGACCCCTAGCTGCCTCTCATTCCCAACTGTCAGGGGCTGATGTAGTGATGAAGTACATCATGTTTTCATACAGACCTCTCATTCCCTCTTCAGTGCACTTACACTGCTGCTCCTCCAGCATGTCCCCTGGATGCATCTCAAGTTCACCCTCTTATCAATCTGATCACTGCCTCTCTTTCTCCTGCCCTACATTCTCTCTCTTGGTGTCTCCTGCCAACTAATTCTGCTTTTTGTTTAACCAAACGTGTACTTACAGAGGTATGTCTGACAAAGTTTTCTTGTTAAAATACTCCATTCATCCAGGTGCACACGCCATTGACTTTGAACAATATCATAACTCTGCTGTGTGCAACTGGGTTTTGTTTGGGAAGATGAGAAAAAAACTAATTGCCATGATTCAATTTATACCATTTTAACCAGTTTCTGCCATGTATTACCATATTGGTACATCATTTTCTATAAACTGGTTTACAGTTACAGTATGTTCATAAAACATTCTGAACTTTCATAAATAGATCATAGATATGTGTGTAATATACAAAGCATCACTTTTTTAAACCTATTCTCCACAATAGGGCTTACCTGAATGAAAATGTAAGTGGCCATTGAAGTAGTGAATGATGAATTCAGAAAAAAAAATGCTTAGGTGCTTGACTGTGGATCTCCCGGATGTCCTTATATGTACACAGACGCACATCATAGCTTGTAGATACTTCTATACGGCTTCAGAGCATGAGATGATGTTACTTTTTATGCCATTCACCATGCTGACTTTCTTCCGCTTTCAAACAGCCACATGCACAGACAGACGCACATCATGAAAGAGAGACCTTGGGAATCTAAAATCCACTTTACACACACAGTCAGTGTCAGAGTCTGTTGCGTCATGCAGCTCATAGGTACGCTTGCCTGTGCAAGGTCAACAGCAGTAAAGGAGAATACAGTGAATATAGTCTGAATGGTCACTTCTTTAGAGACACTCATCTAGCAGCATGTTGGACAATCATTGGCCTTCAGAACTGCAGCAATTAGTCATGGCATGGATTCCATTCTTTCATTAACTTTCTTATCCACTCAATCCTAGACAGGGCGCCAATCCATTGTAGGGCACACACACTCACACACTAGTGCCACTGTAGAGACACTAATTAGCCTAACGAGCATGTGTTTGGACTGTGAGAGGAAGCCGGAGTACCCCGAGTAAACTCACGGGGACACAGGGAGGACCCAGACTGCTCCACCTGGGATCAAACCCAGGACCTTCTCTCTGTGAGGTGACAGTGCTACCCACTGAGCCACTGTGCCACCCAGTATGCATTTTCCTTACCATCCAAACTTTTTCTGATCTGAGGTTGTACTTGCAGCAGGATAATGACCTAACACACCTCATAGCTTTGCAACAACTACAGGAAAACCAAAGAAGATCAAGGTGTGCTAACTGTTATGGACTTTCCCCCACAGTCACCTGGTCCAAACCCCATCGAGCACACGAGCTTGAAGACAGAGAAAACCAAGCATTTAGTAACGTCAAAATATGCTGTTTGGAATATTGTGAGATCATGCTGGGATAACATGAATCATCACATTTTGCACAAACTTGTGGAGTCCATGCAAGTGCACACTGTCATTACAGCAAAAGGGGATACCACTCAAATTTTATGCCGATTACATGATTTATATGGAAAGACATACCATTAAATTATAGAAGAAAGCAAAATACAGATATGTGCTTTTTAATGGCTGCATTATGTACTGTGAAAAATGATGCTGACTGCAATGGATGTTGACCGGACATTACCACAGTCACATAGTCTTTTTAGGCTACTGTTACATAAATATAAAGGGTATTTTCAATAGGACAGACATACAATCTTACGAATGCCATTTACAGCTTGCTACAAACAAGTAGCCGAAAGTCATAAATACATGTAAATACATCAACGCAGTTAGAAAAGTCTCTAGTCCTTACATGAGCTAACATGCAAGAGAGCATACATAGTTAGGTAACGAGCTTTCGAGTGAATTAACTCCTGCCTCTGCTCGTGGATATGCAGTGTTGATTAGCTGTTGAACGCCGTCGACACTACCCATTGGTGGTTGACCTGCCAGAACTGTGATAGGAGATAGCAGTGATAGGAGGATGCCAGATGAAGCAAAACACACTGCACCATAATAAGACGCTGCCATATCGGGCGGTGTAACGGTACATAAATAAGCAATGAACATAGGAATCTATTATAAGGCACAGGTTCAGTACAGTACTGTAACATCACACATCAGGAAGCACTGCAAAGTGTTGTTGCTTTTATGAGTCGGTTTATGGCTGCAACCTTCGATGTTAAAGTCAGATTTTTATTTCCTATTATAATTTACTATTATTTTTAGAACCTTGGTTGTTACAGGGACTGTGGTAGCCTAACGTTTAAGGTACTGGACTATGGAGCAGAAGGTCCAGGGTTCAAATCCCACCTCTGCCAAGCTGCCACTGTTGGGTCCTTGAGCAAGGCCCTTAACCCACAATTGCTTGGATTGTAAGACTGTACCAATTGTAAGTCGCTCTGGATAAGGGCATCTGCTAAATGCTGTAAATGTAAATGTTACAGCAAACGGACGTTGATCGGAAGGACGTTAAATGAGGCGTACCTGTAGAAGAATTTTTAGAAATGGTCTCAGACTTGGTGCCTTCACTGAATTTAGCAGACTTGTTAATACTTACAAGACATTTTCAAGAACTGCATCGCATTTAGCTTTGTTGTGTAATGTTGCCTAACAGGGGTTTATATAAGGGTCATCTCCAGTTCCCAATGTGAACACAACCTATTAAATGCTTGCACATTCCTGAACACGAGTTGGACTGTCGGATACACTCTGAGCTGTGTAAGCAATATCCAAAACAATGACCACTGTGATTCCAAATATTTAAATACAACCAACCACAAAGCTTACAGTATTTTTCGGACCATAAAGCGCACCGGGTTATAAGGCGCGATATCAACGATCGGCTGCTAACGGGTATATTTTCATACATAACGCGCACCGGGTTATAAGGCGCATTAAATGAAACAAAACTCTTAAGTTCCGTCGGAAGCTCAGTTTGGTCTTTACCTGGCGCAGGGCGTCTTCTTGCTTCCTCCACTTCCGTATCATTGATTCGTTAATGTTGAATTCTCTCACAGCTGCTCTATGTCCATGTTGTACTGCGTGACTGATAGCGTTGAGTTTGAAATCCGCTTCGAAAATAATGAATGAATGCACGTACCCTAATGCTGAAGCACGTACCGTATTACTCCGCGATGCTGCGCACTACGGTGGCCGTAAGCTTCGTAACTTACCAAGGCCGTGCTAAAACATTTTGACAGATTTATGAGCGCCGTGTACCATCTACAATCGGTTCTAGGTCAGGAAGCACAACCAGAATTAATTCATACATTAGACGCACCGCATTTTAAGGCGCACTGTCGATTTTTGAGAAAGTTAAAGGATTTTAAGTGCGCCTTATGGTCCGAAAAATACGGTAAATAAGGGGTATTAATGAGTAAATCAGATTACATCAGCATTCTGCATGATTATTTTACTGAAATGACTAAGCACTTCTTGAAGATGAAGAATGAGTGAGTGAAATGAAATACAAAATACAGCTGATGTCTTTCTGCAGTTATACTGTCTGTGGGAAAAAAGCAGTTTGAAAAGAATCTGGCACTATGACTTATTATGAAATGTAGAGTCAAGCATTTTTTCCCCTTCCAACTAAAACATATGGCTGTCTTCCCAACTTAGCTAGATTTTCAGATTCAATTTAGTTTACTCTCTCCACTGTATCAGTTTGACCTCCCCATAATTAGCCGGAGACTCCAATCTTCCTGACTCACATCATAGCTCCTCCAGGCAGAAGTGCTTACTGCACACTTCACAGCAATTACAGCAATTTACAGGCACGTCAGAGTCAAAAGGCAAAAGATAGACAACCAAAACAGAGTGTCTACAAAATTTCAAGCAACTTATCTTGCTAGACAAGCATGCGAGACAAGGGGAATGACTTTGAAATAGGCATCTGGACATACGCTCTCCACACTCCAAGGTTTTCATTTGTACTGGTGCTTCAGGGGCCCAGAGGAAAACAACCACATAGTCGCTCGCAAACGCGCGCCGCGTAAACAAAGAGCTGTGTGGGATGTTCCCTTCAATTATGAAAATGAAAGGGAAAGAATAGTTAATAAGCATCGTGGTTTAGTCCCTCGTCTGCTGTACTATATTTATGCGTGACAAACTACTCTCTATGTAGTAAGACTGCGTGCGCGTCGACAGTTAAAGAGCGCGTTTAAGTACAGCTTACGTTCACAGCCTATGTCACCATGGTGATGCGGGTGTAAACAAAAAGCAAATGAGATACGGCATGTACCGAGCTAAATTTAAGGTTTATCTGTGTAAGGGTCAAAGATGAAAAGGATTTTCACTACAGCAAAATAACAGTAATCGCTAAAATATTACACAGCCAATTAACTCTGCCTTGTGACTTTTTAAACTGCGGTTATATTTCATATCGTTCTTACAGTGCTGACGATAGCCTGTTTTCACCTCTGAATAATCTCACATACTATGGCACTGCATGAAACTCCATGTTATGTGACAAGCCCCTTTCATCTAAACTGCCATAACTTTATACAGATAAGCTCCATTTAATGTTACTTCCATTAAAATGATAAGAAGTCCAGACGTTATGGCTGTAACCAACTGGTCACCTCAACAGTCAATCAACACTGCAGATCCACAAGCAGAGGCCGGAGTCAGAGTTTAAGAGCAAAAGTCTTTACAGTTAGTTCACGTTTGGATTAGAGACTGTTCTTACTCGGTTGATGTGTTTAGAGACTTTTTTGTGCAAGTTACTTGTGTTTGCATGTATACCCAGGCAAAAATGTACTGTGAATTTTCATAGGAAAACTGAATTACTTGACACTTTTAATGTGAACTTTCACAGTTTGACCATGAAGTTCACAGTGCTACTATGAATTATTGATGGTAATTTGGCCACTACTGTGATTCTACTGTGAAATTTCATAGTACAACTGTAAACTTGATGGACTATGAACGGACCATGAGTTATTTCATGGTTGTACTATGAATTTCGGAGGTAATTTGGCCACTTCATGGTTCTACTGTCAAATTTCACAGTACATTTTTTCCTGGGTCACTTTAATGCTACTTATTTGTAACAAGCTGTCCTATTGTAAGTAATACTTCTTTGCTTGCCCCTCACTACATTCACTCGTTGAATCTCTGGTTCATCTGGCTGATCTTCCATATTGTTTGTAATACTGCCTATCAATGCATTTTCGGTCTCCGTCAAACAAAAGTATCAGGCCATCATACCATTCTCTTAAGTGTTGCAGTCATAACAGGGGATTATTGTATTTTTTACTATTATTATGCATTTATATAAATGTTTGCATGCAGTTTTCTTGTGAAAATACCTTTTACATTTGCATTACAGTAGCCTAAAAAGACTATTTGACTATGGTCATGTCTGGTCAACGTCCATTTTGATCAATGATAAAAACTTTTATACAGTACTGAAAAATACATTCAACACAATGCAACACATGTAGACATCTTGCAAAAAAGATGTGTATGCAACAATATAATTCTACTATTTTGGTAACATGAACAGGCTCAAAATGATTTGGCTGATGCACTATTTATTAGAATCATTTATTAGAAGAAGTCGTTGCACTGTACTGAGGTATTCCACAAAAACCAAGTAAACAAAGATAACCGGTGACCACATGAGACCCAAACAAACTGTAACACCCATACTTATAAAAATACGTAACACACACCCTGCCATAGCAGCTCACTTTGATGTCTGTGAGGTCTGCAGAAACATCCGATGCCCCACCAGCGCTGTGTAGACTGCTGTCGTGTCTAACTGTGCAAACTAAACCATTTCTCAACACTCCTCAAGCATTTCTTGAGGGGTCACTTTTCGAAACAAACCTGTCTTTGTGCACAGCTGTAGGTCTTAAGTGAAAGTGAAAACAAGACAATGTCTTAAAGCCGTTGTACATTTCAAGGCAAGCGAGCACGGCTGAGTGTTTAAGGCCGACCAGGATAGTCTGGACAATGTCCGCACCTTGCCTTTCATGTCTCTGTTTGCTTTCTCGTGCAGTCATTTAGACAGGAGACTTCGTACAAGAGCACAGTCACACGCAGATGGAGTGGAACCCACCATGAAGACGTGAGTGCATGAAAACAGATGGCATGCCCAGACACCAAACCATATGAACAGCTGAAGCCTGTGATACCACACACACACACCCAAACAAATTTCTGAGCTGCGAGAAGATGCACACATACAGACGTTCTCCTATCCATGCACGACAGACTTACAACAGCTGAAATATGTTTCGTTAGAGATGCTGCTGCTGATACAACCACACACAGAAACAGCACTTTTGACCGAAACTGAAGATGTACAACACTTGTCTTTCGTTCTTTTTATTTTATACACACAGGCACACACACATTTACCCATAATGCACTAAATATAGTGGACAACCGATGTACACTACTTACGGACTAACGTACTACAATTCACAGCGGTTTCCTTCGGTTTTACAGTTGTATGAAAAAGTTTGGGCACCCCTGATAATTTTCATGATTTTTCTTTATAAATCATTGGTTGTCCAGCTCAGCAATTTCAGGTAAATATATCATATAGCAGATGAACACCGTGATATTTGAGAAGTGAAATTAAGTTTATAGGTTTTACAGAAAGTGTGCAGTAATTATTCAAACAAAATTAGGCAGGTGCATAAATTTGGGCACCCTTGTCATTTTGATACCTTTAGCACTAATTATTGGAACACAAAATTTGTTTTGTAAGCTCATTGACCCTTGATCTACATACACAAGTGAAATCCAACTATGAGAAAGTGTTAAGGTGGCCAGTTGGAAGTTTTTTCTCCTCTTTGCATCTTCTCTGAAGAGTGGCAACATGGGAGCCTCAAAACAACTCTCAAATGGCCTGAAAACAAAGGTTGTTCAACATCATGGTTCAGGGAAAGGGAAAAGCTCTTTCAGAGATTTCAGCTGTCAGTTTCCACTGTGAGGAACATAGTGAGGCAATGGAAGACCACAGGCACAGTTTCTAGTTAAGGAACTCCGAAGTGGCAGACCAAGAAATGGTGAGAACAGTCATAGTCAAGCCACAGACCACCCTCCAAAGACCTACAACCTCATCTTGCTGCAGATGGTGTCACTGTTCATCGTTCAACTATACAGCGCACTTTGCACAAGGAGAGGCTGTATGGGAGAGTAATGGCAGAAGAAGCCTTTTTCTGCAGACACGCCACAAACAGAGTCACTTGAGGTGTGCTACAGCACATTTGGACATCCAGCTTCATTTTGGAATAAAGTGCTGTGTACTGATGAAACTAAAATTAAGTTATTTGGACATAACAAGGAGCGGAAAAAGAACACAGCATCCCAAGACAAACACTTGCTACCCACAGTAAAATTTGGTGGTGGTTCCATCATGCTGTGGGACTGTGTGGCCAGTGCAGGTACTAGGAATCTTGTTAAAGTTGAGGGTCGCATGGATTGTAGTTAATATCTCCAGATTCTTGAGAACAATGTTCTAGAATCAGTGACAAAGTTGCTCCGAGGCCAACGGCCCCAAACCCTGCTCAAAATCTACTAAGGCATTCATGCAGAGGAACCAGTACAACGTTCTGGAATGGCCATATCAGTCCCCCAGACATGAATATTACTGAAAATGTGGGCTGTCCATGCTCGGAAACCATCAAACATGACTGAACTGGAGATGTTTCTAAAGAAGAATGGTCCAAAGCACCTTCAACCAGAATCCAGACTGGAAGCTGTAGGAAGCGTTTAGCGGCTGTTATTTCTACAAAAGGAGGATCTACTAAATATTGATGTCATTTTTCTGTTGGGGTGCCCAAATTTATGCACCTGCCTAATTTTGTTTGAATAATTACTGCACACTTTCCTGTAAATCCTATAAACTTCATTTCACTTCTCAAATATCACTGTGTTCATCTGCTATATGATATATTTACCTCAAGTTGCTGATCTGAACAACCAATGATTTATAAACTAAAATCATGAAAATTATCAGGGGTGCCCAAACTTTTTCATACCACTGTACTCGGTTAAGATGACAGACGAATCGGAAACGATCTGAGTGATAAATTTCGTGTACAAATATAAGTACAAAATATTATTGAATGACTATTAAATGACAAACAGTTGATAACAATGTATTTACTGGTGAAAATAGTGCATTTAATATTTATGTATTAGTCATGGTTTTAGTTCGTCGGACAAATGAGTGAAGTTTTAGCATTGTGAGCTAAATTAAAACATCGTTTAACTGTATTACTATAGAGTTTTGTGACAGTACTGGTATGGCTTGTTGATGTATCGGCTGGTTTATTCAACAAAAGGTCAAGATGATTCGTTTCTGGCATAACTAAGTGTCTGCTGTCTGAATTCCCTCATTTGTGTTGCCCACTGGTAGCCTATATAGTGTTCTACAGCGAACACATTATATAGTGGTTAGTGAATGAGTAACGTGGAATGAGTGGACCATTTCAGATATACCCAAGGATTTTCATCACGTAGGTGTTATTCAGCACATGTAAGCCCTTACAATTTTGTATTTTCTATGTCTGCATAAATCCAGACAGTGTTGTTTCTATCTTTGGACCAAAAGAGAGACAGCTTGAAGAAAAGTGCACAAATACTTATTAGTAAAGTGACTGAAGAGACTCAACAGCAGCCAGTAAGCTTGAAGTAATTGTGCTTACCACAGACCAACGAGAAAAACATGATGATGAGCCATGATGACAGTACAGTAGCTGCATTTCAAACTGCATTCTGAACGTGCCGCAGCTGAGACATGGAATATGACAGTTGTGGATATGAGTAGATGATGCAATTAAACATTTTTTAAACATTCTTTTTCATTTTCTTTCTTTTTCTTTCTTTTCTTTCTCAAAATTGCATTCTTGATATCAAAAATTACATTTGTAATAGAAAAAAAGATCAATTCTTGGTATCAAAAATGTAATTTGTGAGACAAAGAATGCAGTTTCTGATGTTAAGAATTGAATTTTAACTAGTAAAAATACCAACTTCGAATTAGTAATATTTTTTGTATCAGGGATTTTAATTTTTTGTACTGAGAATTAACTTTTTACAATGGTGCTTGCAAGTTTATGAACCCTTTAGAATTTTCTATATTTCTGCATAAATATGACCTAAAACTTCATCAGATTTTCACACAAGTCCTAAAAGTAGACCAACAAACCCCAGTTACACAAATGAGACAAAAATATTATGCTTGGTCTTTAATTTATTGAGGAAAATGATCCAATATTAGATATTAGTGAGTGGCAAAAGTATGTGAACCTTTGCTTTCAGTATCTGGTGTGACCCCCCTGTGCAGCAATAACTGCTACTAAGCGTTTCCTGTAACTGTTGATCAGTCCTGCACATCGGCTTGGAGGAATTTTAGCCCATTCCTTCATACAGAACAGCTACAGCTCTGGGATGCTTGAGCTGTTGGATGTTGATGCTTACATGTGTTGTGAAGAGCAGACTTTGATAGATCCCTGTTCTTTAAATAAAACAGGGTACCCACTCACACCTGATTGTCATCCCATTGATTGAAAACACCTTCAAATTAACTGTTAATTTTAGAGGTTCACATACTTTTGCCACTGACTAATATGTAATATTGGATTATTTTCCTCAATAAATAAATGACCAAGTATAATATTTTTGTTTCATTTGTTTAACTGGGTTCTCTTTATCTACTTTTAGGACTTGTGTGAAAATCTGATGATGTTTTAGGTCATATTTATGCAGAAATAGAAAATATTCTAAAGAGTTCACAAACTCTCAAGCACCACTGCATTTTTTGTATCAACATTTTTCTACAAGAAGTCTTTTTTTTCTTCCAAGAATTCAATTGGTATCAAGAATGTAAGTTTTGACCACAAGTAAGCACACTATTTGAGACACCCCTTCAAATGAGTGACCTCTGCTATTATTTCAGCTGTTAACAGGTTCATAACATGAAGCATACAGACACGGCATCTCTATAGACAAACAGTAGCAGTTCAATGGGCTGTACTGAACACCAGTGACTTTCAGTATTACACTTCATTAAACAACTTGGAATGCCAACTGTGTGCCAGGGCTTATTGTCCAGCATCTACATGCACGTAATCCGATAACTGCAGAAAATCAGATTTTGTCAGTAATCGGATCAATAAGTTTACACGCACTTGAGTAATCAGATAAATGGAAAGCAACCAGCCATTATTATCACATAAGGATGTGACGTAAATTTCAAATTTGAATAATTAAATAGTCAAATATTTACTTTTCTCAAGCAGTTTCAGAGTGTTTGGTAGCGGTTTCGCAGATGCTGCGTTTCAATCCAGGGTTGCCAGATTCCACGAGAGAAACAAGCAACCAGGTCTATGAAAACAAGCCTAAAATAATACCTGGCAACCATGTTTGCTTCTGCTAGCATCTTTTGGGAGTGCTCGGCACTCTCTCTGGTTACGTTTGCATGCATGTGCAGACTGAGAAAACTGATTGAAATCAGAGTAAGGATATACATGCGCTGAGAAATCTGATTACTGAAATCAAATCCAGCTCTCTTTATTGGGATCTCTTAATCCGATTTCTAGGCCCTAATCTGGCCTGATCTGAGAAATGTACGCTGTTTCCATGATCAACTGAATTAAGCCTTTTCAAAAGGGAGAAGGTTGTTTTAGCAGCAAATACCCATGTATTTGGATATAATGCTAACAAACGTTTGCTTTATTGTGTGGTTATACTGTCATATAAATAGTAAGTGACTGTGAAACTGTTATTCCCTGCAATGCTGTGTATCTACTGCATTATGAAGAAAGGCACACAGAACTGCTATATTGTCTATTACTACACAACGCGGTTTTATGATGGGAAAAATCCAGAGTGAAACGTATGTTTCTGCAGACCTTCTGGCTGGAAAGTTGAACATGAGCACCAAATAAAGTCTGATCATCAAGTCAGAAAGTTGGGATGTTTTACTAAGTAATATAATCCATAAATACATTTTTTATAGAAAATTCTGCTGCAGTCACCATGAGAACAAAACAACCACAACAATGACAAAAAAACCCACACTTAAAAAAGTGACAAGCAGTAGCTTGGAAATCATGACTCGGAGATGTTATTCTAAGCTCTAAAAGTTCAGAAATCAACGTGTGTGTGTAGCTGTGGGAGTAAGGACAAAGTGTGCTTCTACTGAGATAGGGTTGGGACAAAGCAGGCACAGTGACTAAAGTGTAAATATTGTGTGTTTGCAGTTAAGCAAAAGGTCTCGGTGCATGTACTAATTGTTATGAGTCTTACGTCATACAGGGGCAGCGTGGTGACTCTACCTCTACCTGTGTGGAGTTTGCATGGACTCCTCGCATGTCTGCATGGGTTTCCTCCGGGTACCCCAGGCTCCTCCTACATTCCAAAGATGTGCTAGACCTGTCCTGTTCCCCACGGCCCTGAAGCAGGTAAGAAACTGAATGAAATTGTCCGAATGGCATACAGTAGTTCTGCGATATAAAGATATGACTTATATTATTCTAACCATTGTACATCGGATTCTGTTACGAAGAAACAGGGCAAGAAGTTATGATGTCACACTGTAGAACGTGGAGGTTTAAAAGCATATGTGGCTGGCAATGCTAAACATCGATGAGATCTATGTCAACACATTTCTACCATCTTGGGCCAAGCTGATTCTCTTCTAATCAGTGTATTTTGCCATGCAGAATTGTGGTGCTTGAAAGTTTGTGAACCCTTTAGAATTTTCTATAGTTCTGCATAAATATGACTTAAAACATCATCAGATTTTCACACAAGTCCTAAAACTAGATAAAGAGAACCCAGTTAAACAAATGAGACAAAAATATTATACCCTGATCCATTTATTTTTGAGGAAAATGATCCAATATTACATATTAGTGAGTGGCAAAAAGTATGTGAACCTTTGCTTTCAGTATCTGGTGTGACCCCCCTGTGCAGCAAATAACCGCTACTAAACGTTTAGTTGTAACTGTTGATCAGTCCTGCACATCGGCTTTGGAGGAATTTTAGCCCATTCCTCCGTACAGAACAGCTTCAGCTCTGGGATGTTGGTGGGTTTCCTCACATTAACTGCTCACTTCAGGTCCTTCCACAACAATTTCCATTGGATTAGGTCAGGACTTTGACTTGGCCATTCCAAAACATTAACTTTTATTCTTCTTTAAAACCATTCTTTGGTAGAACGGCTTGTGTGCTTAGGGTCGTTGTCTTGCTGCATGACCACCTTCTCATGAGATTCAGTTCATGGACAGATGTCCTGACATTTTCCTTTAGAATTCTCTGATATAATTCAGAATTCATTGTTCCATCAGTGATGGCAAGCCGTTCTGGCCCAGATGCAGCAAAACAATTTTTGATATGAAGAATATATTACTTCTCACTCCCACTCTCATTTTCTTATCCAATTGATCCTGGACAGGGTCGAGGGAGAGCCTGTGCCTAGCCGGCGGCATAGAGCACAAGGCAGGAGCAACCATAGACAGGGCTTCAATCCATCATAGAATTCCTTACTTGATATCAATAATTCATTACTTGTTAGAAAGAATTCAAATTTTGTTGTCAAGAATGCAACTTTAATATCAGTAATTAAATTGTGATATTACGAATTCAAATTTTGATATCAAAATGTTTTTTTTTATATCAAGAATGCACTTTTGACACCAAGAAATTATTTTTTGATATCAATAATTCCATTTTTGAAATCAAGAATGCAATTGGGACACCAAGAACAAAATTGTATTTTATTTTTTATATCAAGAATTCACTGTTGATGTCAATAATGAAATTTTTGGTAACAGGAAATTCTTTTTGATATCAATAATTCCATTTTGATATTGAGTTCCAATATTCCAAAGAGCATGACAGTCAGCACTCCTTGATCTTATTTGGTTTTCAAGTTGTTGTTGCAAAGCTTTGAGGCGTGTTTAGGTTCATTATCCTGCTGGAAGCATGAATCCGTCTCCACAAATATTCAAACAAGGATCAGCCCATTAGTAGTGGTCTCAGACTTTTAGTACCCACTGTTTATAAGGGGACAATCAGTGATCCTGAACTCCTGCATTGGTCAAATATGCTTAATTACCATATAGATATACACTCGCTGACTGTAGTCCATCTGTTGTGATATACAATTGTAATTCCCCATCTGCTCTATCCATCAATAGAAAGGAAGCCCCATAGGAACGCCACTGACCAGACATTGTTGGGTGATGGAGCATTCTCAGCACAGCAGTGACACTGACATGGTAGTGCCATGGTAGTTTATCTTGGAAGGGCATCGGTCACAGGCGCATTCATGGATTTGAAATACATTGTAAATGTACTGGTAACATTGTTTTACACACCTAACTTATTAGGAAATCATTTTATTTCTAGCACAATTTGTATTGGCCATCATTTAGTCCTTTGTGAGTGTCAGTTTCTGACCACACTCTTGATTGGATATTGGCTTGATTAATGCATGACTGAGAAGTTATATACATCCCAAATGTATGATTTGCTAAGCTGCTAATAAAATGGCTGATCCAAACAATGGAACTGCATCCCAAATGCATCCTGAAACACCGTTTTATGCTCAGGTGTGGAAATGAGAAAGAGATTGTATTATTAGTATATATCTACAAAATAACCTCCAGAGATCCCCGGTTTGATTACCCGGCCTGGACTCAGTCTTTGTGGATTTTGAAAGTTTGAAATTTAAAATTAAAAGAATTAATTACCGTATTTTTCGGATCAAAGGCGCACTTAAAATCCTTTAACTTCCTCAAAAATCGACAGTGCGCCTTTAAATGCGGTGCGTCTAATGTATGAATTAATTCTGGTTGTGCTTTCTGACCTAGAACCGATTGTAGATGGTACACGGCGCTCATAAATCTGTCAAAATGTTTTAGCACGGCCTTGGTAAGTTACGAAGCTCACGGCCACCGTAGTGCGCAGCATAGTGGAGTAATACGGTATGTGCTTCAGCATTAGGGTACGTGCATTCATTCATTCATTTTCGAAGCGGATTTCAAACTCAACGCTATCGGTCACGCAGTACAACATGGACATAGAGCAGCTGCGGGAGAATTCATCATTAACGAATCAATGGTACGGAAGTGGAGGAAGCAAGAAGACCCCCTGCGCTAGGTAAAGACCAAACTGAGCTTCCGACGGAACTTAAGAGTTTTGTTTCATTTAATGCGCCTTATAACCCGGTGCGCGTTATGTATGAAAATATACCCGTTAGCAGCCGATCGTTGATATCGCGCCTTATAACCCGGTGCGATTTATGGTCCAAAAAATACGGTAATGCCATATATTTTCAGGTTCATGTAGAGGAAAAAGGGGTGGAATCACTTTCCATAATAATAATAATAATAATAATAATAATAATAATAAAAATAATAATAAAATACTTAAGAATTAACCAAAAGTCACAATCACTACTTTATTACTCCTCCTTGTGCTTTTATGATGGCCTTAATTCTTTGAGGCTTCTAATACTCTACATCAAGCTGCTTCCAGCTTTCTTGAATACTGGTTGATAGATCAGCTTTCCAGGATCGAGCCTTATCATGGAGAATTTTTCTTAAATTTCCAATTTAATATTCATTTGGATTGAGATCCAGACTGTTTTGTGCCATGTCAATGAGCGGATATGCCTTTCCCAAAGAAAAGCGTTAACACTTTTTCTTTTCCTCCGTGGCAAGATGCATAATCATCCTGAAAAATGACTTCATTGTCACTAAACTTATTTCCTATCGATGGAATGAGAAATGTGCCACTGTGCAACTGTGGTAGTGGTTAAGTGGCCTAGTGGGTAAGGTACTGGACTCTGGATCAGAATGTCGAGGGTTCAAATCCCACCTCTGTCAAGCTGCCACTGTTGGGTCCTTAAGCAAGGCCCTTAACCCACAATTGCTTGGACTGTAAGACTGTATCGATTGTAAGTCGCTCTGGATAAGGGCGTCTGCTAAATGCTGTAAATGTAACTTTGTGACTTAATGATTGCCATCTCCCGTTGTCCTTTCCCTGACATGCAACCCCATATCATAACTGAGTGGGGAAATTTTATTTATTCAGACAGCCATCTTTTTACGTTTCAGTAGAACGGCACCAGAAAAAGCTACAGCATCATCTCCTTGACCAGTGAAGATTTGAGACTCGTCACTAAATATCAGTTCCTCCACACTCCCTGCAACCTTGTTTTCTTCTGTTTAGATGTTAGTGCTGGTTTTTGGTTCAGTTTTCTCTATGTAAAGCCCATTTTAATCAGCAAATCTCTTACAGTTCTGTCACAACCATTTGCACATTTGCTAGTTTCCACTAATATTGCTTTGAATTTGCTATCCTGAAGCTTTGGCATCTTGCTTGGTGTAACTGTATATTTTCATTTTATAACCTACCCATGTTGTTTATGCTTGCAGCACATTTTATAGACAGCTGACTCGGAACAACCAACATCTTTTTCCACACTCCATGTTGGATTTCCCTCTTGAAGGAGTTTTATAATTATTTTCCTTTTGAGAGGGCCAAGTCCAAAAACGTAAGGTTTGTAAGCACTCTAACCACATTTTACACTTATACTTGTATTTATTTTAAAAATGCAAATCTCAAGGTGATGCCACAAATCATTCCTAAATATTTACTGATTCCGTATTTGTTGATCTGAAGAAATGTGGCATTAATTACAATAATTCTACTTAATTTGTTTGTAGTATAATTCACAAAGCCAGAATGTTCAGCTATTACACGAAAAATGTTTGGTGTCATGTCTGTGATTTCTTTATTTGCTACAAAGTAAAAACATGCTGGGTGAACATCTTCCAAGTCTTATAATTGCATAATATTTGCCAGGGGTCATATAAGTACACAACATAGATAGCCATGCCCAACGTAGAAACATAAACTTCTACCTTGTTTAGTTATACAAATGACCCCACATCACTTTTTCTTCCATATTATCCCATAAAAGAAAAAAAAAACACATGAACTTTGTGGCATTAGCTGACACAAATACAGGCAATCATAAAGACTATTGATAAGTCATGCCTATCTTTAACTGCAATGCAATTTCCAGCTAGACAGACCACCCATACCCACACTATAAAATGCAGAAGAGTATCTCCGTAATAGCCATCAACTGATATCTCCTTCTTTAGATCTCTGCAGTTTGTTATTCAGGACTACTGAGCATTCTACTTATCTTTAATACTGGAGTGGCCTCAGGCACATTCCACTTTCCCTGTGAGTGTGTGTGGTGTGGCATGGCATTGTAATTCCGATCCTAGCAACCCCCAACCTCCCCCTTTTGTCAACCCTACTCTCGGTGTGTTGACATGATGCAGAATGCGAATAGCCCGACGCGTTTGAATGTTAACATGTCAATGAGAAAAAACAATCTCTTATCCTTTGTCAGTGAAGAGGGGTAAAAGAGTTTCCATCGGCTGCAGGGAACGCTAACGGCCAGGCGATTGAAATAAAGCAGATTTAGAGAATAGTGCTCTCTGGTGCTCTTTGCATTCTTTAAGGAAGTTTTGTGGGAAAGGTAGGTGAATGGCTGAACAAAGCAGCAACTCTGAATGAGTTCTCATGTCAACAATTGATTGTTAGCTGGCAGGTCTAAAACAATCAGCCAATCAGGAAGAAATACTCAGACTGCTAATTGTTATAACTGATGATCATAAATGGGCCACAGTTTAAGATGCTGTTACTTTGAGGGCTAGTAATAAAGTGAAACTAATAACAGGAAAGCCACACAAGATTGGAGCTGTTCAAAGATAAAAAAGTGGTGATGGAGTCGTTGTCATGATGTTTTGTTGATATATCAGGTAGGATGAGAACTCGGCCTCTAAGAGTAATGTATTTACAGAGCATATCAGCACAAACATCTGGGGAACGTAAGATTTAGCACCTATAAACTGGATGGTGAATGCTTCACATGAGTTCACTTCATATTCACACACAGTGCTATGAATAAAACCCTCTGAAATAGTTTCTACAATACTGTACTAAAGTCTTAGGCCACCGTTAGGATTGTTGTTTAGCAATGGAATAGTGACCATATATAACTTACTGTCGATAACTTGGATTCGTCACTCCATAACACTCTTTTCCGCTGATCTTCATTCCAAGCTTTGTGAGCTTTAATATATCTTAGCCTTTTCCCCTTTTGAAAAAGTGCTTTCTTGACTTGCTACCCTTCCAAAAAGGATTCCTGATCAAGCTTATTCAGACTGCTCAAATGTAAGGGGAGGTCACACCAAATACTAGCCACTGTAGCCTACTGAAGCTGTTTTTTCTGATTTTGATTCAGTTTTTTAATTCTGCATACAAATGTCCTGTATTTTGTGGTTGTATTCTTATGAAGAGACTGAGAAATAATTATATATGTCATTATACCATTGCTTAACAATGGTATAGCTAATCTAATGGTGGCCTAAGACTTTTGCACAGTACTGTATATGTGCTACAAACACACAATATCATACATAATAAATAAAGTATAATATCATATATTATAGCACTTCATTCTTAGCACATGCTCAACCAAAGAAATAGTTTTTCGCAAATTGAGATGAAATTACGTTTAGCATATGCCAAGTTATCAAGTGATGTGGAACGGATTTTACTAAAAATTTTCATGCCTTTACATATTATAATACACTTAAAAGTGGTTAAATATGTGCACCGGGTTCTGTTTGAATACATTCACTGCTCAAATTTACACACCACTCAAATTCAGCATTCATTATCTATAATTTTGCAACACAAATCTGTTGAGTTGGACAAAACGTCTACAAAACGTTGTAATGACCTGGGTCTGTCTCATGCTGTTTCTATAGGATAAGTGCAAAATGTAAAAGAAGCAAACATACACGATCCCATTCCATAATTAACATATTGAAGTAATTACAGTCGATGGTGAAGTGGGATTTGTTGCTGAATCTTTTGATGTCTTTCTACTGCACAATTACTAATTATGACTGAGTCAGTGTTCTCGCTTTGGTATTGACTCGTCCCTCAATATGCTGAGATCTATGATTGATGCTCCACTAATTAGTAGCTCATACTATATTTAAGATATTCCACAAATGCACTGTTGAGTACCTAGAAAGACCAATCAAGACGTGTTTTATGGCTGAATTCCACCTAGGGTGATCACTATGCACCTGAAACTTAAATCAATAGAACCTGATGTTTGATGATAGACTAAGATTAGACATTTACATTGAATATTCTGTTCTTTCCATGCATCCTATGACTATGTCACTAGCTAACGGTGATAAGATAAGCAATACAGCTTTACAGACAGGGTGGCTTTGAAGAAGATATGGACTAAGGGATTTCTAACGTCTGCCAGCAGTTTTTAAGTTGGAAGCAATGTAAGCCTCATTCTATACTCAAATGAAACTTTACTTCTGTATCATGAAGGATAGCTGCAGATTCCCATTCCTAAGCCACTTTTATATTCCACACCTTACCCCCCCGATACCTGCTCCACCTCACCCGACGGCTTGGGGTAGCCCCCACCCCCAGTGTGTTAGTTCTATTGCCCAAGTAGTGATCTGCCCCCTCTGGTTACATTGTTAGCTGTGTGAGTAACACCTCTCAACTCATAACCCTGCAGTCTATCTTAATTTGGATTCTTTAGAATGTGTTCCTCTGTTCCGCCCTTCCAGTAGAGTGTAATATACAAACACCCACTCAATAGTCTCACTACAGACTTGGTACAGCATAGTGACACACACACCCATTAGTGCGACATCCAAGGGTTTTTTTAATTAAGGACTTTGGTCAAGACATTTAAACAAATAAAAAACAAATAAATAGGCACAAAACAATTAGTAATAAACAAGAAAATGAATAATAATAACAAATATCGTAGCTTACAAAATTCCTCAACATTTTTTATAGTATAAATATTACTACAGTGAAACCTCAGTTCTCTTCATTAATTTGTTCCAGAAGGCTTGTTGAGTACCGAAAATGAAATGCAAATTTTTTCCATAAGGAATATACATTGAATTAATCCATTCCAAACCCAAAGGCATTATATTCATTAATGGAGTGGTATTATTAGTTTGGAGAAAGGAAAGCACTGCATTCCAGCATAAGAACCTTATCCCATCTGTGAAGCATGGTGGTGGTAGTATCATGGTTTGGGCCTGTTTTGCTGCATCTGGGCCAGGACGGCTTGCCATCATTGATGGAACAATGAATTCTGATTGATATCAGAGAATTGCTAAAGGAAATGGTCAGGACATCTGTCCATAACTGAATCTCAAGAGAATGTGGTTCATTGTCAGCAAGACAACGACGCACATGCAGAATCATGCAGACATCAGACACACGTCGCGCGCTTCCCACTGTCCACCGGCGCACAAACGGGCACAGCGCCCAACGCGGAACATGAGAGCAACCAGGTTGCCGTTCTACAAAAGAATGGTTTTACAGAAGAATAAAGTTCATGTTTTGGGATGGCCAAGTCCAAGGTCCCTGACTTAACTCAGTCGAACTGTTGTTGGAAGGACCTGAAGTGAGCAGTTTCATGTGAGGAAACCCACCAACATCCACGAGCTGGAAGCTGTTCTGTACGGATGAATGGGCTAAAATTCCTCCAAGCCGGTTGTGCAGGACTGAGCAACAGTTTACAGGAAAACCGTTAGTTGCAGTTATTGCTGCACAGGGGGTCACAGCAGATACTGAAAGCAAAGGTTCACATACTTTTGCCACTCACTAATATGTAATATTGGATCATTTTCCTCAATAAATAAATGACCAAGTATAATATCTTGTCTCATTTGTTTAACTGAGTTCTCTTTATCTACTTTTAGGACTTGTAATGCTTGCATTAGCCATATGATGCTGGACTTATAAGACTTTATAACTCTATCTGTCTTCAGAATATTATCTAACAAAAACTGTACAGTTCTCAAAGAGCTAACGTCTAATAAAACCAGCTAATACACTTAAACCTACAGATGTGAGCCCAATTCACATTGGCACTGTACCATGTCTAGATGTCAACGCAGCACAAAGCCTGAAGGGATGCATCCACAACGAGATGTTAAACAAGTACGACCTCGCACCTCTGCTCGCTCCTCACCTCTGACGTGCCACTGACACTGCGTCACATAAAGCTTTTGTTAGCTACTAGCATTCAAACAATTAGCACTTGCACATTACTGCTTAAAGCAGTTTGCTAACTTCTGACTTGACAGAGTTGGCACTGAAGTTGAGGCATCATTTTTAGCACTGAACTTTGGTGTGTAAGCTTTAACTTAACTACTGAATAGCTTCAACAGCAATGCTGTAAGTTTGCACACGCTAAAACACAAAGTATTTACAAGCGTGATGTGTATTTACATTACAAGTGATGTGATAGCATCATTAGTTTTAAATGAACAAGGTTGACATTAGGTAATCCATATTGAGTCATGCTTTGTATTGAGTCAGGCAATATATTAACTTGTTTTATGGTGTTTATGTATGCACCGCTTAATGACCATGCCATCAATGTCCGTTCACTTTATCGACCGAGGTCTTAAAAAATAGAATAAACTATAATAGAAAAAAAAATCTGTCGTTTAACTCTGGACATTGAGGCGTAAACAGCTGGTCACCTCAACAGCCATTCAACGCTGCAGATCCACCAGGAGAGAGTCCATCATTTGTGTGTGTATGTGTGTGTAACTACCTTATCGGTTGTGTGCTCGCTTGCTCGGTTGGACTGTTCCAACTCTGTTGATGTGTTTAGTGACTTTTGTGTTTGTGACCCACTACCTGTATATTGTCTCTTCATAACTATATAAACTGGTTCACATTCACTCGTTGATTCTGTTTCATCTGGCTGATCTTCCGTGTTGTTCGTAATACAGTCTATCAATGCATTTTTGGCTTCGGTCAAACAAAAGTATCAGGTCCGTCATACCATCCTCTGAAGTGTTACAGCTTCCCCCCAGACAGGGTCATAACAGGACATTACTGTATTTTCTGTAATCATTGTGAATTTCCATAAATGAAAAATGAGGTGGCATTAGGGATGCTGTGTAGATGGTACCGTTCCACTCATGTTTTCAGCGGTATCTCTGACACATCTACGTATCGTTTGCATGTAGTTGATGTAGTAGATGGCTTGTGAAAATACCCTTTATATTAATAGTACAGTAGCCTAAAAAAACTATGTGACTACGGTAACGTCTGTTTCAGTCAGCATCCTGTTTCATACCTGTATTTATTTAGCATTTCAGTACAGATGGTGACAGACCTTTCTTTTCTGTCATTTCCTTCATTCCCATACACACGTGGACAAAATTGTTGGTACCCAGTACTCAGTTAATGAAAGAAAAACCCACAGTGGTAACAGAAATAACTTTAATCTGACAAAAGTCTATGAAAATGAACAAATGGCAGTCAGACATTGCTTTTCAACCATGCTTCAACAGAATTATTAAAAGAAATAAACTCATGAAACAGGCCTGGACAGAAATGATGGTACCCTTTGAGGCAATCACTGCAATCAAACGATTCCTGTATCTGTCAGTGAGACTTCTGCACCTCTCAGCAGGTACTTTGGCCCACTCCTCATGAGCAAACTGCTCCAGTTGTCTCAGGTTTGAAGGCTGCCTTTTCCAGACGGCATGTTTCAGCTCCTTCCAAAGATGCTCAATAGGATTAGGTTAGGGCTCATAGAAGGCCACTTCAGAATAGTCCAGTGTTTTCCTCTTAGTCATTCTTTGGTGTTTTTAGATGTGTGTTTTGGGTCATTATCCTGTTGCAAGACCCATGACCTGCGACTGAGACCAAGATTTCTGACACTGGGCAGCACATTTCTCTCTAGAATTCCTTGATAGTCTTGAGACTTCATTGTACCCTCCCAGATTCAAGACCCCCTGTGCCAGATGCAGCAAAGCAGCCCCAGAACATAACAGAGCCTCCTCCATGTTCCACCGTAGGGACAGTGTTCTTTTCTTGATATGCTTCATTTTTCCCTCTGTCAAATTAAAGTTATTTCTGTTACCATTGTGGGTTTTTCTTTCATTAAATGAGGGGTACCAACAATTTTATTCACGTGTCTATGTCTAGGACTCTCAGTCCTACTTCCTGCTCTTGCATTCTCTCTTCTCATTCACTTTTCTCCCCTTATTCTTCGTCCTTTCATTATACTCCCCCTACCCTCCATGTAATTTTCTTTCCCAATCTCTGGCACCCCTCTCTCACCATTAGGCTACTGTGTTAAAAAATCCTTGGCAAACAGCCAGGTATTCCAAAAGCTGTTCTGTAGTAACTGCTGGAACGAAATCAATGAAAAAGGTGCATGGTCTAAAACTGAATGATAGCAAAAGTACAAATCATCTATATTCCCTTTTTAACTTCCCATAGCATCTAGCTTTGCCATTTCTTTGTAAAGACTTTTCTTAATATTTCTATCAAATGGCTAATATAATGTTACAGCTTTACCTGGCAACCAAGGATTTTGAATTCTCCCTGTAGGCTACTATGCTAAAACAGAATGCTTATATGACTTATAACTAATTTAAGCACATGACAGTCAAAATATGAAATATGAAAGATAATTATTCATTCCAGACTCTTCCCCATGGGTGCGATTAAGATGGCTGGAAAAATCTGACTAACCCCAGATTACAGAAACAAGGACAAAACCACAAACTAATGGATTTAGGCGACAACTGATTTCTGTATACCGAAAGGCTGGGGGAAAAATCTGGCAGGATTTTCTTGCGTTCACAGTGGTCACTTTAAACAGGACAACATAGCATCATTTCAAACCATTTTCCCCATAACACAATAATCACTGAAAGTATTGAACAAATCAGTGAACAAATCAGGATAAATGTATATCAGGCAAAAATTGTACTTTAGATTAAAGAGTTTTTCTACAGCTGGAAATATTGATGAATATTAAATATGCAATATTTAAAGCATACAGTACTGTTCAAAAGTCTTAGGCCACTATTAGATTTGTTGTTTTAGCAATGGATAATGAACATATATCAAACTGTCGACAATTGGATACAAAAACGTCAAAATTGGATTCGTCACTCCATAATACATATTTCCACTTATCTTCATTCCAATCTTTGTGAGCTTTAGCCTATCTTAGCCTTTTCACCTTGTTCCCCTTTCGAAAAAGTGGTTTCTTGGCTGATACCCTTCCAAAAAGACTATTCCTGATCAAACTTGGTATCCCAATGAAGCTACCAGATGCCTACAGAAGCTGATTTGTTTTCCCAGTTTTTTCAATACTGCATGCAAATTTCCTTTATTTTCTGGTTGCATGCTAGTAAAGACACTGAGGAATAATTATACAAAGTCATTATACCGTTGGCAAAACAACGGTATATCTAATCTAATGGTGGCCTAAGATATTTGCATAGTACTCTTAAACCTATTGAATAAATAAATCTGTTTTGGCCTAACTGGGTAAGCTCAGGTCTGAAAATGTCTATTAACACAGTTAAAGAGGTGCAGTTTCAGGTGCAGGTGGGACCCAGCTGCCAGAATGATTTAATACAGGTGTGTAGTGTTAAGTGCTGGAATGTAGATACGAGGAATGCTGTTACCTTTCTAAAATAAAGTCCAACCTTTTATCACGTGCTGTGTACCCTCTACATGTTCACGTCTGGGAGACAAGTGTGGCACATATCCACTGAAAATACTCTGATGTGGTGAGCAGAGGTATGTAGCGTGCATGGGTTCGCATGGGTGTGTGCTGTAATGGCGTGATACTGACGTATCAGCCCCATTCATTTTGAATTTCACCAGGAGCCACCTGTCAGCATGCCTGTTATCAAATATACATACCAGTGTCTAATCATATGGGGCCCACTGCCAACATACCTGCACAGGCCGACGCATGAGGCACGGGTGTAAGATGAGAACGACGGGGAAAGCCAGGGAGAGAGAGTGAGAGAGAGTGAGAGTGAAAGACGACAAGTAAGACAAAGAAAGGGAGAAGCTGAAGCAAAAGGTTACTCGGGGCTAGTAAGTGCCACTGGTCCTCATCAACATCATAACTCACTATATGGGTGGCTGGGTTCATTTGATGCATCATTGTGAGAACCAGATAGATAGAAAGACCTGACATTTTTATGTTTACACTAGGAAAACTGTTTCCTTTTTTTATTTAGCAAAGGAGCTAAAAGATTTACTTTAGTGTACTAACCCTTAGGGTTAGATGTAAGTCAAGCAGCGTTGGAAGAAGTACACGAACCATGTACTTGAGTTAAAGCAGATATACCCAAGGTAAAATATTACTCCAGTAAAAGTAGCAATCCTCCCTATAGAGCTCCCCTTGAGTAAAAGTACAAAAGTATGTGCCCTTAAATGTACTAAAACTAAATGTACCAATATTTATTATGGCTCTAATAAAGAAAAATACAGTAAATGTCACTCATATGGGGCCTTAATCTTCTGCAGCGGAGCAACCACTGGCTTTAAACACAAACACACACCGAGCCCTGAAATACGAGTAAGACCTCAAAGGCAGAAAGGGCACTTGCATTGAAAAACCAAATCGAGTCTGACATAACCCTCATAAACAGACCACACGCGGCCATACACACAGTAAGGTGGCACACGGTGAAGTATCATGTCCAGACACTGGGGTGTTTTCCAGACTGAGATGACTGATTGCTCTAAACCATGTGATTTTAAAAAGGGGGAAATGGGTTCACAAACACAAATCTTTCAGTTATATTCACGGCTATATTTAGGAAAATTAGACTAGTGCTTGAAAGTCTGGAAGCACTAAGAAAAAAAGAAAAAAAAACCCTGCAGTCTGGGGTTATGATTCTTCAGTTTCTTGGCAGTCTGATGCATGAAATCACAAAAACAGTACGAAAAGGTTTCCTTTCAAAAAGCTGGGCCATTTTTGGTAACCCAGAACTGAACTTAAGGAAAGCAGACCAAGACAATGTACTTGCTTTCTTGAACAGAATAATGGATCACAAAGGTTTACAAGCACTGGATTAATGGTGGTTTAAAATGAGACTTAGCAGCAGTCATATGCAAATCAGTACTGTAACTAGGTGGCATCATGGGGTGGGTAATGGGATTTGTTTGGTGTGTAACTAGAAACAATATGAAAAAATGCCAGCAGCAACCCCACAGTTTGCCTTTACAGCGAACTTAATGTTATGACAAAAATTCTAGTGTCAGCTACATAGTAGAAAATGACTGCAGTGCATTTCTTTGTAGCAAACGGTAATGTTTTCCTTTGTGCCTCTTTTAATCCTAGGAGAGCAGGAATGTATACTACAGTGCTTGTAGTGTAATTAGCTGTCTAACTGTTGAGCCAAATACTGTTTCCTTGCTAGCAAGATAGTCAAGCACCTAGGCTCAAGTTACATAGCCACTGATTTAGCTAGGATGCCCAGCTTTGTTCAGACGTGTGCAGATTCAACTGCAGGTCCATAAGAAATATTACTAACGAGGCTATTGGTTTAATACATAAGACTAATATAAAAAATGAAGAAATAAAAGTTACATCAAGTCCGAGTCAAGACCAGGACTTTTGGTAGATGAATCAAGACCGAGACCGGAAGCGGCTGAGACCAACACATGACCATACAATAATAAATAGTATAAATGGGACTGTGGTAGCCTAGCGGTTAAGGTGCAGGACTATGAACCAGAAGGTCCAGGGTTCAAATCCCTTAGCAGACGCCCTTATCCAGAGTGACTTACAACTGATACAATCTTACAATCCAAGCAATTGTGGGTTAAGGGTCTTGCTCAAGGACCCAACAGTGGCAGCTTGGCAGATGTGGGATTTCAACCCTGGACCTTCTAGTCCAGAGTCCAGTACCTTAACCGCTAGGCTACCACAGTCAATAGCATATCAGTATAAATAGATAAAATATTGAGTATAATAGATTAAGGAATGATTGAGTTGAGACAGTCAGTCCAATAAAAAGAGTCACTGTAGGTTCTTGTGTCTTTGATAAGAAAGATTTGTTGGTAAAGCGTGCTCAATTAACCGGAGGAGGGGAGGGAAGGTATTACTCTCCGATAGGTACTGATTAAAGCTATGGGGAGGGCTTATCCTCAGGTCTATGGAGGCAGTCAGGAAAGACAGTTGTCCTTGCAACAGTGAAGCCACTTATGAAAGCAAATGACGATGATGAGTGTGTTTCCCTTCTTTAAAACATAATCAGAATTGACCACATGAAGGAAACTGAATATAGCCAACAAGACCCACTCTATCCAATTTATTATTAAATGTGAAAACATAAATGACACTTCAGTTTGCCCTCAGACAAAACGTATCCTAAACTGTATCGTCTAAAGCAAGAAGGCAAACCGCACCCTTGCAATCTTAATGTCAGACTATTCAAAATAAAACATGTTCATTGATTGGATACTGAACGAGTAGAGCAGTAACTTGTTTTTAACCCTCTTAGCCAATCAGAGTGCAGATTTTATTTAGACATGAAGAAAAAGAACTGAGTTCTTCTGTATGAACAGATTGCTGATATTCAATAAAGACTGGAAAAAAAAAAACAGACAGTTTTTTTTCTTCACAGACAGACGTATTGGACTCAGCTGGTCCTGATAACAATTTCCGAGTCCACCTTACCCCAAGACCTAGACAAGAATGAGTTCAAATGAGGTTGAGAGAAAGATGAGATCCAAGACTGTTCGTTTATGGTCTCGAGACCAAGATTGGACTCAAGTACTACAACACTAGCATAGCTATCTAAAGTCATTAATCAATTCAAGAACATTTTACATTTACATTTATAGCATTTAGCAGACGCCCTTATCCAGGGCGACTTACAATTGGTACGGTCTTACAATCCAAGTAATTGTGGGTTAAGGGCTCAAGGACCCAACAGTGGCAGCTTGGCAGAGGTGGGATTTGAACCCTGGACCTTCTGGTCCATAGTCCAGTATCTTATCCACTGGGCTACCACATTTGAGAAGTTAATTAACCAGTTTAAGCTAAAACCTTTAAAAATTTAATGGGGTGGGTAGAAAATGATTTGCTGGGGCACTTCTGACCTTTGCTATCCAGTCATCTCCACCTCCTTGAGATGAATAATGCAATTAATACAAATTAATAATATAAATCAGATCAGCCAGAACCATCTCTGCAATCCTGTGGGGTTGGTCGTCACCACAGTCATGAATGGGCTGTGCTTTATGGAGGGCACGCTGGATGTGTTACCCCGTTTAGGGTACATGCATCCCTGAGTTTTAAGGGTCTATATGAGAAACAACACCTTAAGAAATAACAAAATGTTTAGTTTAATTCTAAAATGATGGCCCACATAGGGATTGATGGTGCTCACAGCTGAGGTTGTAGTATATTGGGAGAATTAAAATCATCTGCCCATCCCCCACCTCGCACCTCTCCTGGGCATGTCACTACATGCCAAAACACAACAGGAGAACAAACAGACAGTAAAATAAACTGGGACTGCAAAACCTTATAGAGCAGCACTGTAAAAGCTCCTGGAAACAGCAACCTCATGCTGTGAACAGAATGACTTTTTACAACAAGCCGTCGACTCTCATTGTGTCAAGCAATTTTTCCGACCACACCTACTAAGACTGGCAGATGTAGACTATAAACAACGTCCTATTCTTAAGTTAAAACGAGCCACCAGTTTCATCCGTACAATTTTAGAAATACTGTTATATAAAAAGAAAAACACACATGTACAGTTTCCCACAGTTCGCCCTAAGCCCAGCCTTAATCCACGTCCAAGAAACAGACCCATGGCTTTCATAACAAGCTCTTGTATTCAAATGTTGTTAAACAAAAAGTTACTTCAGTGAATGAATATTATGAAGATAATTGAACATGATTGCACCAAAACACAGTCATAGTGAAACAGGAACGCAACTTTGTTCTGTTTTCAGCAGCTTCTTCTCTTTTTGGACACATGGACGATTGATCTATCTTAGCCAAGTGAACATGTATTGTTTTTGAGGAGGTTCTGGCAACCTTTCTCAGCTGTGTGGATTGATGGAAATCCCAGTTAAGAAGCATCATGCCTTCATAGCAGTCCTGATGCTCTGCCAGCATTCTTCATTTTCACAACCTGCACAAGGACTTTGGCTAAATACTGGGTTCTCCTTTGTCGTGCTGTTTCTTGAGACAGAGTTTATTTACATGTACGTAACGATTTTTGGGTTTACATGACCTAAAACAGAAAAATGGCTTACATAAGTCACTAAATAACAAAAAACATCAAGTTGTGTAGGTAGTTGGAAACAAAAAGATTCATTTAATGACTTCAATACTAGGAAACCTTTCCATTGAAGTTCACTAGTAGCACCACTAAGAAGAGTTTACAGTCAGTTACATTTTGATGAACATAATAGAAGCGCTGCTATAACGTCATTTCATCTTACAGCAGCTTACACAGTCCTATATTTTCAGTGTATTTTGTAGAATTCATCAGGTTGCGCATTACCATTTTTCTGGAAGCACTCAAGATCTGCTGTTAAATAATACTTATCTGGTTTTACATTTGTATATTGCTTATAATAAGGTCCTTCAACAAACTTTTCCTACTTTAATATAAAGATCGTTCTGCGGGTGTTAGGTGAGAGCATTTGTTCTTAAACACTGCAACAGGGGGCTCATAAATATAAGATGAAATTCCTGTAGTCCTTGATTAACATTACAAACTACACAAATACCATTGAAAAACAGTGTGACTACCTTCACAAATTAGAGCAGCTACCTGACTGATCGTTATGAGGGTGTTAGGTGAGAGCATTTATTCTTAAACACTGCAACAGAGGGCTCATAAATAAGACACAATTCCCTTAGTCCTTGATTAACATGACAAAATACACAAATGCAATGGAAGAGCAGTGTGACTACCTTCACAAGCTCCATGACTGAGATGCCCATATCCAATATTAGGTAAACAATAAAGAATTTGAAAACAGTTGACACGGGTGTATTTTGTTGGGGCTGGTTAGAGAGGGAAACATTTCTCCAAACATCGCAGTTGAAGATTTCCAGAAGATGGTAGCAGTTTGTGGTCACCAGGCCTCCAAATGTACAATCAGATCTACCTCAGTTATAACAATCTATTTGGAAGGTATGCCAGAAGAAAGCCTTTTCTTTCATCTAACCAAAATCGCCTGGATTCCGCTAAAAGCTATGACTGGTACCATGTTCTACGGTAAGATAAGACAAAAATAGAAGATTTTGGGAACAAACATGATGGAGTCAGTATAAAAATAAGTATGGCTATTCTTAAACTGTCCTGGGAAGCTTGTTTGCATATAACACACAAACTTCATGAGGTAATGGGAAATTTTGAAGGAAAACTGTGATCGCCAAATGCTAGAAACGGAGTCATGTATGGATCTGAAACAACAACAACAACAACAACAAAACCAAACTCTTGACAAAACCATCTTGTTCCCCTGACCTAAAATTTATTCAGAACCTGTGGATGAAGTTGAAGAGATTTGGCCTAGTGAAACAGGAGTTTTCAAACACTCTTATGGTAAGAACATTTTCCTTAGAATACATAATTACAAATATTTATTTCCATATATTTATCTCCAATGTAAAACTAAGCTAATTAGCCACATATAACCACACTTTCTAACAGAAATTTGAAATCTCGTAAAGGTATTACCAATAATTCTGGAGCTGATTATAGTTTGGCAACACTGGCTGTTTCCACACAGCTGTAGTTGAGAAATGGGAACGTATCTGATCAAGAGTATACGTTTGTTGATTAACCTTATCACTGTGCTAACACCCAGTTGCTATCTCTGCTTTCTTAAAAGGTAACTTCTTAAATCTGAGAATGAGTGATGTGTCAATTTAATGCAAACACTGACAAACAAGAATGTGAAGGAAATGAAAGGCTGATATCTAGTGGAGACCAAAAGTTGAGACCAAACTTCAGAGGATTCCAAGGTACGCTGCTCAGCTAATGGTTTGCCTGGTCGGGAAGATCAGGGTAAGGGAGATGACACATCAGCATCAGTTCAAATCCCTCATCAAAAGATGATTTTGTTTGAAGACACTACACGCCATACCCCATGTTGTAAATGCATCTTTGTGTGTGACTTCAAAGCTTATTTAGTATCACCTAGAGAAAAGCAAACCCACCATAGAAGGCAGAGTTCAAAAGTAGTAGGGGTGCAGGGAAGATTATAATGTTAGATACAAACAAAAGTCTCAACACCTTTAAAGTCTTCCAAAATGATTAGATATTTACACTTTCCTGACAGGGGGTATTTATTGGCCAGGCATGAGTATTACTCCCATTTACAAACGAGAATCACAAGCAAGGTTCACAAAGTACTTCACGTTTTAAAGGGTTCACTTTTTCTCTGTTGTGATATGTATTTTTATTCTAAAAAAATATACCTTATTGTCTAAAAACATGATACGAATCTCCATTAAACAGATCATATTTGCCACAGATTTACACACTGCTTGGCAGACCAATAGAATTAGTTCCATTTTATAAATACTTGGGTTTTATATGACATGATAACTTGTCTTTTAAACTGCATGCTGAGCAACTGACAAAGATTGCTTTACTCAACGGGGACGAAAAAAACTAATTAAAGCTACCTTTTTACCCATTTTAGATTATGGTGATATATTTCATAGGTACACCTCAAAGACAACATAACATTCATTGGACTCTGTTTATCATTCTGCATTAAGATTTATAAAAGGTACTAGATATTCAACTCATCACTGTGAAATTTATGATATGGTGAAGCGAAGACAAATTCATTGGATAAATTTTGTCTATGAAGTGATTATTGGTCAGCTTCCTTCTTATTTATCTGCATTCATATCAACAAAAGTCTTTGTACAACCTACGTTCTAATAGTTATTTTCAGCTGGACGGTCTGAATATGGCAAGGTAGCTTTTAGTTATAATGCTGCATTTGAATAAAAAACATAAAATTGGATAAATGTATTTCATGGAGTGGTTTTAAGATAATTGTTAAGCTATTGTATCATTCTGTTTGTTCTTGTTTTAATGTGGTTTTGATTTTGATTGGATTTTGTTGGTTGTGGTGATGTTGTTTCTTTGTTGATTGTTATTGTGTGCTGCCTTCTTGGCCAGGGCTGGTTAAGTAAAGGTAAAAACCCCCAAAGTACAGCTTCTCCATGTCATATTAACAGATATGGGAAAGCCATGTTTTTTGACCAGATAGGTGACAGAAATACAGGTGGAAGTGAAAAGAATGTCAAAAAGAAAGATATATAGATATAATATACATCATATATCATATAATCAGCTTAACAATTTGAGTGAAAAGTTTAATCTTTTGATAATTTTCATAGTTTTGTAGTATTTGGTATGTTCTCAGGCACTCAAGCTGGCATGGACTATGGATCTTGTTTGTGCAAAATCTGGTGTTCCATGGTATCTCAGCATCATTTCCCAATACTGCAAAGAGCATCTTGTGATGTCACTGAATGCTTGGCTGTCTCTGATATTTTTGATATCCTTGGTCAACAAGACCACTCTAATCCCCAATCCCAAGCCCCCCAATCTGGTGATATCTGCTAGATTTGTTCAGAAGATTTCTATATCAACACTAAAGTACTAACATACAGACAAATTTTTGTGGACACCCAAAAATTACATCCAAAATATGGGTATTAGTATGAAGTCTGCTCCCACATATGCTGCTACAACACCCTCTGTTCTTCTAAAAGGGCTTTCCAATAGATTGGAACATGACGGTGAGGTCGGCTTCTGATGTTAGACAGTAGACCTAAGCCCTGGCACACTTTTGGCATTCCAGAGCATTTTCAACGGGTCTGATGTAGTTGAGGTCAAATTTCTGTGCAAGCCGGAAACGTTCTCAATCAAAGCTGGCAATTGACAATCAAAGTTGATGAACTGACTCGTTGGAAGCAGAAACCTATAGATGTATCCTATGAACAGTCACTGGGGTATCAGAACAACCCATTCTACTGCCACTGTTTGTCTATGGAGAATTCAGAAATGTATGCTTTATATTATGAATGTGTTATAAATGTGAGTGTTGCTGAAATAGCAGAGCTCAAAAATATGAGGGGCTGTCCACAGACGTTTGTCTATATAGTAACAACCAGTGGCTAACACAAAAGATTACCATTCAACATCCAACACGTGGCCTGTTGTGGCCTAGCGGTTAAGGTACTGGACTCTGTACTAGAAGGTCCAGGGTTCAAATCCCACATCTGCCAAGCTGCCACTGTTGGGTCCTTGAGCAAGATCCTTAACCCACAATGTCTTGGACTGTAAGAATGTATCAATTGCAAGTCGCCCTGGATAAGGTATAGTTTAGGTCAGGTGTTTCCAGTAGTCCATGGCAGTTTATTTGAAGGATGAATGCTGAAAATAACTCCTGCATATCGAGTGGATATAAATAGACTCGATAACAAATATGTAAGCCCTATGGAAAGCACTAAATATGAGTACTGCTCTTTACAAAACCGCCATGAACCCACAGAAACCTGTGATGGATTCCACGCGGTATCATCAGTTACGCATAAAGCACGGTCGACTTCGGTGATATACACTAAAACATTATCAAACCATTCGAAATTGGAGTGTTAGATAAAGAAGAAAACATACACGCTGCTGCAACAGCGCGGTTTCTCCGTGTTTCTCGGTTACATGAAGCGTGTTTGTGCGAATTCGACAGAAACCCACCTGCCACTGCCTCAAAGACCGCAGACAAGCCACTCCACATGAAGCAGGAGGCGGGGACAAGAGGAGGAGCGACCGCTCTCACTGGCAGCCAATCAGAGGTGAGCGTTCTGGATCGCTATATAAGTAGTGCAGGCGCTGCTTTGGCTCAGATTTATGCCAGAACTTGTGTTTATGCGTTTGTGTGTGTTGTGTTGTGTGTATTTGCGCGGGTCCATCGGAATACAACAGCCGTGTTCAGCCGAGACGTGGATTTCTGTCCTAACACTCTGGAAATTATTGTTTTTAATCGTTTCCTAAGTAAGATTGAATGAAAATGCGCTTGATCCAGAACATGTCCACTATAGTGGAGTATCCAGGCTCGGAGTGTCTGTCCAACCGGATCATTAAGATAGCGGTGCTCGGGGGAAGCGGAGTGGGGAAAACTGGTGAGTTTCTATACTGTTGTTATCTGATGAAACAATTGATCTGTATCCATGTTCAGCTTAAGCTCATTCATGCTTGTTTCCCTACACAGCGCTCGTGGTTCGGTTCCTCACCAAGCGCTTTATCGGAGATTACGAGAGAAACGCAGGTAAGAAACACGGTCACAATCCTAATTTCGTACATTAACTATAACCACAAAGGAGCGCATGGATCTCATTTGAACTGTCTTCAACCTGTAGGTAGTCTCTACTCGAGAGAGGTTCAAATTGATGGAGAACAAGTGGCCATTCAAGTGCAGGATACTCCTGGAGTTCAGGTGAGTTCACACAGGATGGGTTTTAGATCGTGATTGAGTTCTTTGCCTGAAGCATTTTTCTTCTTTTCTGTTTTGTTTTGGCTTACCAAGACTTTACCCATTGTCCTTTTGCTCTTGTCCTTGTGGTTTATTAATTAGACCTTAAGAGCCATGTCAGTTAACCTCATATCCCACAGCCCTTAGAGCTGCAGAAGATACACACAACAGGGTTTTGACAAACGGTCCTCACATAAACCAGAGATATAAACATTAGAAATGCCTCTAAGTAACTTGATTTGCTTTCAGTCTGTTTCATGTCCATAGTTTCTTTAGTAGCCCAAAGTTTGGAATCTGAGCACAAAATTTGAAGCTGGCTTGCTGCTCTGGGCAGGGCTCCAAACCCACTGAATGTCTGCACTTCAGATTGCAAGTCTAGCCAACTCATTCGTCCTCAGTGTGTGTAGACTCCCTTGGCTAACCGCCGCTTTCCCTTTCTTGTCCTTTTTGTGGCCACCCCAGACAGTAACCACCACCCTAACACCGAAAATAATTCACATAGCTTTGGCGCTGGTTTAGCATCACCGTATGACTGTTAAGCAAAAAAGATCATATTATGATATGCCATATATGGAACGCCAAAAAGTGGTATGCAAGATGCCAGACAGTTCCTTGCATATGAATGTATGTTTACTGAGTATATTTTAAATGTAAATTATATTCAAGCCAGCAATGTCTCCCATTATTACAGATAGCAGGTTCAATTTACCTTGCTTTTACTTGTTGCAAAAGTGGGGCTAGTATGCTAAAGGGACACGGACTGCGTTCCCCATGCTCCAGACATGCGCTAGGACGTAAAGACGTGATGGAAAAACCAACCCCAGAGACATACATCAGTGCGAGTAAACTCAAAGGGCTTTATTTACACAGTGCACTAATCCCATCTGGACACTACTTTTTAATCTGTAAGTAAGACTCTTTAAAATGCGCTCTTACAGCTTTCACTCGTCCTTTGGCCAAATCTAACAGCCAGGAACACATCACACAGTTAAAAAACAAAATCATAACCATGCTGTGAGCAGGAATTATCGGCTGGGATATTTTACCCCCTCCAAAGTTTCGTACTGCAGTCGGTAATGTGTTATAACAACACTGACAGTTGATGATACTCAGAAAAGCGTATCATAATAAATGCCAGATTGTGTTCATATCGATGAAACTCTAGCTACTTCAAGTTACCTCCAACTTGGTTTTAAAGCTTAAAAACCAAAATATACATGAAATATACCATCATTCGTTCCCTGTACGACAGATACAACATGGTATTTTCCTGAACACTGATTTAATCATTAAAAATTTTCTCTTTCAGGTAAATGCAAATGGCTTGAGCTGTACGGAGCATGTGATCCGGTCGATCCAGTGGGCTGACGCCGTGGTCATGGTCTACTCTGTGACGGACAACCACAGCTTTGACCTCATCGGGCAGCTCCATCAGCTGGTGAGCCACACCCACGCCGACAGGTCGACGCCACCGGCGGTCATCGTCCTGGCCAACAAGTCGGACTTGATGCACGTGAAGCGGGTGGAGGCGCAGCAGGGAGCGGCCCTGGCCGTGGCGCTCGGGTGTTCCTTCTACGAGGTGTCGGCCAGCGAGGACTACAATCAGGTGCACGGAGCTTTCCACAGACTTTGCGCGGAGCTCGCCAAACGACAAATTCATTCACGGCCAACGCAAAACACAGCTTCATTTTTTAGGGGGCGCCATCGAGGAAAAGAAAGGTCGCCGCTCATCCCCAGGCCCAAATCGCCCAACATTTGCAGAGACCTGAAGAGGCGCTTCAAGCAGGCGTGTTGCCAAGGTGCGCACCGTGACATTCCGTTATGAGGAAGACTGTTAGCGCGGGCCAGACATTTTTAAATGGAGTGACTGAGAAAGAAAGGGTTCAGGCTCGTCGAGGGTGACGTTCGGTCTCGCTCCCCGAGCTCAGAACGGAGGAGAAAACGAAGCTGCTGGACTGTTGACCTCTGAGCACGGCGACCACAGTCGCCAAAATGGAGGTCTTGCACGGCGAGTGCTCTGACTGTGAATTTCGACATCTCGGGGTGGAGGGTAAGCCACTGCGCTGCTGTGATCGAGAGCAGCAGATGCAGTGAAGAAGCCCAAAGACTGGTCTTGAGAGAGGACCAGATTAAAAAAAAATCTCTTGGACTAAATAACGTTAACCGTACAACACGGTGTGGAGAACTGTAGACAGGGATTCCAACCGGCAAAACGAGCTTGTGAAGGTACAGAAGGCTGAGTATTTTTAACAAGCTCGTCTGACAAGGCGGGCTCGGTTTGTCTTTACGGTCGAGGTTTTCACTTTCGCAGCAGAGGCAGACTGAAAGTAAGCTTTTGTTAAGGAACGAGGCATAAAGTGAAGGGCACAAGCTCGTCGTTGGGTGTAGGTCCGAGTTTTGTAGTTTCGGGTTTATGTGTTAAACTCTTCAGTGCCAATTTGACGAGAGTCTTTTTTTTTGCACTTTAAATTTAAAAAACAAGCCCGTGGCTCAGGCTTGGTTTATTTATGATTTATGAGTCGAAAATAAATCTCGTTGGGACTTGAACCTTTCTGGCGTCTGGTTGTTTTAACTTGCCAGTGGACATGTTCGACTCGGCCAGAGCTTTAAGTGAATGCAAGGTGTTGTGTCATCAGATAAAACAGGCACTCGTTTGGCACGTAAGGCAGCGGTTATTAAAAGAGGCAGGAAACACGGCAAATTGCCACCACTGCGCTGTTGTTACGCCCTTTAAAATGCTTTGACCCAAGGTTGGAACGCTTGGTTATAGGTGCACGCGCCTATAAATGGTAAGGACGAAGGCGCGGCAGCCCCATTAAAGAGCAAACCTCTTCTGGGGGCACCACCACTGAGCTCGCACGCCACCATTAAAATGATGAACACGGCCGAGCGCTTTAAGATTGCACAGAAAAGGACGGCATCCTGCATGTCATTAAAATGCCGTAATGAAATGCATCAAAAAAGACAATATTTACCAGAATCAATTGATTATCTTACTGCAGTATTGTGATTGTTCGTTCAGTAAAATCATGATGAAGCCCGGAACAGAGTGCAAAATCTGCTTTGAGCCCCAGAGCAGAACTAATAGACACCAGGGGGGTGTGATATGACCAGAATGATATTCTCAAGATTTTCTGGGATTTTATCAATACGATAATTAGACTATATTTTGGCAGTGGATATCTTAGGGTCTAAACGTAGAGATAGGTCCGATCCTGTATCGGATCCAATATTGACGCCATTCACTCATCGGATATCGGACGGACAGAGCCGATTCACTTACCGATCCATATTCTATTCCACATTCTATTAGTTTCAGCTTTCAACAACTTATTGACCCCTAACTGATGCAGTGAGGAGCTTCTCATTTGTTAAACAACCATGTCAAAAGACATCCTGTGGTCGTGGAAAATATGATCATCTGTTTCAGAAGGGTCAGATTGTGACAGAGTGGTTCAGGGAGCATGAGACATAATTTTCACACATGGATTGGCCACCACAGAGTCCAGAGCTGAACTTCAATGGGAATCTTTGGGATGTGCTGGAGAAGACTTTGTGCAGTGGTCCAAATCTCCCATCATCAATACAAGATCTTGGGGAAAAATTAATACAACTCTAGACAGAAATAAATGTTGTGACATTGCAGAAGCTTGTGGAAACGATGCCACAGCGAATGCGTGCTGTAATCAAAGCTAAAGGCGGTCCAACCAAATATTAGTGTGTGTGACCTTTTTTTGGCCAGCCAGTGTAGTATTAGCTGTTGGTTTAATGTAAATGTCATTTCAATTCCAACAACCGGGTATCCCTTAAGAAAATATAATTTAGATTCAACTTATCGGTTCCTACTAATGCATTTTATGCTTTAAAAATACGTCCACGTCCAAAAATAAGTCTGCATTAAGGAAGCATCTATCTGCCAGGACTGGTGTGTCGTGATCACATACATCATCACGTGGTTTTGTTTTGCTAGAGCATTAGTGGAACATTGGAGGACAATTAACCTAATGCATGTCTATGGACCTGTAATTATTGTGAATTTCCATAAATTAAAAATGCAGTGGCATTAGGGATACTTTATACAGTGGTGCTTGAAAGTTTTTAAACCTATCCCTTCACCCTAATATTGTAATGATTTACATATATCATCATTACATTCATACATAGAGTGGTTGCTGGAAAGTTTGTAAACCCTTTAGAATTTTCTATATTTTTGCATAAATATGACCTAAAACATCATCAGATTTTCACACAAGTCCTAAAAGTAGATAAAGAGAACCCAGTTAAACAAATGAGACAAAAATATTATTCTTGGTCATTTATTTATTGAGGAAAATGATCCAATACGACATATTAGTGAGTGGTAAAAGTATGTGAACAATGATGGCAAGCCGTCCTGGTCAGATGCAGCAAAACAGGCCCAAACCATGATACTACCACCACCATGTTTCACAGATGGGATAAGGTTCTTATGCTGGAATGCAGTGTTTTCCTTTCTCCAAACATAACGCTTTTCTTTTCAACCAAAAAGTTCTACTTTGGTCTCATCCGTCCAAAAAACAGCCTTCCAGTAGCCTTCTGGCTTATCTGTGAGACCTTTAACAAACTGCAGACGAGCAGCAATGTTCTTTTTGGAGAGCAGTGGCTTTCTCCTTGCAACTCTGCCATGCACACCATTGTTGTTCAGTGTTCTTCTGATGGTGGACTCATGAATATTAACATTAGCCAATGTGAGAGAGGCCTTCAGTTGCTTAGAAGTTAGCCCGAGGTCCTTTGTGACCTCGCCAACTATTACACGCCTTGCTATTGGAGTGATCTTTGTTGGTCAACCACTCCTGGGGAGAGTAACAATGGTCTTGAATTCCTCCATTTGTACACAATCTGTCTGACTGTGGATTGGTGGAGTCCAAACTCTTTAGAGATGGTTTTGTAACCTTTTCCAGCCTGTTGAACATCAACAACTATTTTTCTGAGGTCCTCAAAAATCTCCTTTGTTCATGCCATGATACACTTCCACAACAGTGTTGTGAAGAGCAAGACTTTGATAGATCCCTGTTCTTTAAATAAAAAAGGTGCCCACTCACACCTGATTGTCATCCCATTGATTGAAAAACACCTGGGACTCTACTTTCACCTTCAAAATTACACGGCTAACCCTAGGAGGTTCACCCCCAGGAGTTCAATACTTTTTGCCATTCACTAATATGTAATATTGGAAATTTTCCTCAATAAAATAAATGGACCCAAGTATAATATTTTGTCTCATTTTGTTTTTAAGGGTTCTCTTCATCTACTTTTAGGACTTGCCGTTGTGAAAACATTGATGATTGTTGTAGGCATATTTATGAAGAAATATAGAAAAATTCTAAAGGGTTCACAAACTTTCAAGCACCACTGAGATAGTCGCGTTCCACTCATTTTCAGAGGTATCTCTGGCACATTTAGTATCGTTTTTTCACGCAGTTTGCTTGTGAAAACACCCTTTAGATTTAATTACGTAAGCCACAAGTAGATTATGTGACTATGGCAATATCTGGTCAACGTCCAATCCAGTTCAATCAACATCGGTTTCACAGAACATAACGCGGGTCATTTACATGGCGCACAAAAAAACCCCAGTTCGACCGCCGAACAGCGGAAACATGCGAAAACACCACCACAGGCAGCAGCTGGGTCGGGAATTGAACCAGGGTCAGCACTGCAGCTCCATGTCGCAACCATTACCTATATTCACTACCAAAATAACACAGAAGCTTCAGAATGGCTTTGTTATCATTACTTTATTTGGCAGTCTCCAAATATTTTGGAAAAGCATGTTTTTGGGGAAAAAAAAAAAAAGCCATGAATCAGGATTATACTTTACCCCCCCACCTGACACCCTCATGACACACGACTGAATGCTATTTGTAAACGGCAGGAGAGAGGAGTGAGAAAAGTGAAACCTAGAGCAAAGAAGGCAGTGAAAGGAGTGTGAACACTAAACACTTCCCCGGCCGTGAGCAACGTTTGAAATCGGCTTCTGCTCACACTCTTTTTTTACCTTTTTACGGGCACGGAAAAAGGTCATCCCTTTTCCTAATTTTCTTTCCAAACACAACAACGGACCCCCCCTGTTGCGTTGACAGTTAGACTTACTGTTATCACAGATGATCATCGGGTACGCATTACACTGAAGGCGTTACGTTAAATGCCACTAAAACAATCCGAACAACTGCAGAAAATATATATACGCGTTTAGAGTCTCCACAAAGTTTGGATAGCCATTTAGGGGTGTTTGCATTTTAATTCCAAAAGTTGCCCAAATCCACAACAGACTCCCCACCTGGGCGGTGTGTAAATAAGCCCAAAAGAGCGAACTCTATGAAGAACGGACCTGGCAACCACGTTTTTGGATGCTAGCAACTCTGCGCCCATGTGCAGACTGCCAAATCCGATTGAAATTGGGTAACTGGTATACATGCTATTAGTACTCCGATTACTGGGTTAAAATCCAGCTCTCTTTAACGGATTACTTAATCTGATTTCTAGATCCGAGTATGCTGTATACATGATCACTTGAATAATATAATAATACCAGCAGATCTATGATCGAATTCCGGGTTTACGTGACATAAACTGAAGCATTTAATATTAAATAATCAAATTCTTCGTTTTCTTGACTACACACTGCGTTTCCGAGTCTTCACAAAGTGTTCGATAGTCGTTTCTCTGCCTTTAATTCCATGGCGCATTTAATTCTGGGGTTGCCAGATCTCACGAGGAAAAAATGCTACAGTCAATGGAAAAAGAGCCTAATAAATAAAGCCAAGTCTTTAGAATAAGTGGACCTGGCAACTGCGCCGGTTTGGCCGCGAGCATATGCGGATTGAGAAAACCGACTGAAATCAAGTAACTGGTATACATGCTACGAGAAACCCGATTACTCTGATAAAATCCAGCTCTTTTTATCGGTTTCTTAATCTGATTTCTATATCGGCGTATGCTGTATACACGACCACGTGAATAATCATATATCTGTAGAAATCCGACTATGAGCGGACTGTTAAGTGCATGTAAACGCACTCAAAAAGACCTTGTAGTTCACGCCTTGCAAAGATCTACTCTTTCACCAAGCACTGTAAGCATCAGTGTCTCTGGTAAGGCGAAAAGAAGGACATGCCTGTATTCCTCAGAGTCTGCCTGAATGAGTATCAACTGCTTCAGTGTGTGTGGTCTGCATCCTCCTCTCACACGCCTATATCAGGTGAGAGTCTGTCAGTGTTGAACAGCAGGTGTGGAATATCAGCCGGCCTCAGCAGCCTGGTCGAGATCACCAAAACCTGTGAGAGACAGAGACACAACACATGATCTCACACCCCACCCCATCTGCAGAACAAACACCACACTCAATCTAAAAATATACAGCCTTGCTCGATTTGACTGTGCGAATGTTACACTAATTCAGATCTGAATGTCTTCTAATGCAATTCCAGTCCTGTACTGGGAGCGCAACTTAACTAGAGGTTCAAAATGGCAAACTCACTGACGCAGTGCATAGTCCAGGGACAGCTACACTATAATACTGTAACACAGTTAGATTTCGAGCCCCCCCACTCTGAGACACACGTACACGCTGTGCCAATAGCTCCGTACCACCCATAGGGGGTGCTCCCCCCACTTTGACAACCACTGCTATAATAACACTATCCTCAGCATGGTATGTACAGTAATACCATGAAAGTAAGGAAACAAATGATTCCTGGTATTTATATGTATACACAATATTTTATTTACAGTGGTGCGTTTGTGAACCCTTTAGAATTTTCTGTATTTCTCCATAAATATGACCTTAAACATCATCAGATTTTCACACAAGTCCTAAGGCAGATAAAGAGAACCAAGTTAAACAAAAGAGACAAAAATATTATACTTGGTCATTTATTTATTGAGGAAAATGATCCAACATTACATATTAGTGAGTGGCAAAAGTATGTGAACCTCTAGGATTAGCAGAATTTGAAGGTGGAATTAGAGTCAGGTGTTTTCAATCAATGGGATGACAATCAGGTGTGAGTGGGCACCCAGAATCTATCAAAGTCTGCTCTTCACAACACATGTTTGTGGAAGGGTATCATGGCACGAACAAAGGAGATTTCTGAGGACCTCAGAAAAAGAGTTGTTGATGCTCATCAGGCTGGAAAAGGTTACAAAACCATCTCTAAAGAGTTTGGACTCCACCAATCCACAGTCAGATAGATTGTCTACAGGTGCAAAAAAATTCAAGACCATTGTTACCCTCCCCAGGAGTGGTCGACCAACAAAGATCACTCCAAGAGCAAGACATGTAATAGTTGGCAAGGTCACAATGCACCCAAGGGTAACTTTTAAGCACTGAAGGCCTCTCTTACATTGGCAATTTTAATTTCATGAGTCACCGTCAGAAGGAAGAACACTGGAAAAACAATGGTGTGCATGGGCCACAGAGTTTACAAGAGAAAGCCACTGCCTCTCCAAAAAGTTGCAGTTTGCTAAAGATCACGTGGACAAGCCAGAAGGATATTGGAAGAATGTTTTTTGGAAAGATGAGACCAAATCAGAAGCTTTGGATTGAAAGAAAAGCGTTATGTTTGGAGAAAGGGAAAAACACTGGCATTCCAGCATAAGATCCTATCCTCTGTGAAACATTGGTGGGGTGGTAGGGGTGGTAGTATCATGTTTGGGCCTGTTTTGCTGCATCTGGGCCGGGACAGTTTGCCATCATGATGGTGGAAACAATGAATTATGAATTATATCAGAGAATTCTAACGGAAAAATCAGGACATCTGTCCATGAACTTTCGAATTCTCAAGAGAAGGTGGGATCATGCAGCAAGAAAAACACGACCTAAGCAACACAAAGTCATCTACCAAAGAATGGTACAGAAGAATAAAGTTTCATGCTTTGAATGGCCAAGTAAAAAGTTTCTGACATTAATCCAATGGAAAGTTGTGGAATGGAAGGACCTGAAGGAGCAGCTAATGTGAGGAGGAAACCCACCAACATCCCAGAGATGAAGCTGTCCTGTTCGAGGAATGGGATAAATTCCTCCAAGGCCGGTGTGCCAGGACGAGCAAAGTTACAGGAAAACGTTTAGTGCCAGTGTGCTGCTGCCCAGGGGGGCACAACAGCTACTGAAGCAGGAGGTTCAATTACTTTGCAATCACTTAATAGTAATATTGGAATGTAATGTACAATATTTTTTGTCTCATTTGTTTTTAACTAGGTTTCTCTTTATCATGTTAGGGACTGTTTGATTGAAAATCTGATGATGTTTGTAGGTTCATATTATGCAGGAAATATAGGAAGAACAAGCACTACTTGCAAAAAGTCTTAGGCCACCATTAGATTTGTTTCTTTTAGCAATGGTAGAAATGACATTATGTAATTATATTTCTCAATCTCTTTATTAGAAAAACAACTAGAAAATATAGGAAATTGTTATGCAGTATAATAATAATAATATAAAAAAAAGATAAATCCACCAGTTTCAGATGGAATATTATAGAGGGCTTATGGGATTCACCTGAAGCAGAGAAAAAAATAAAAAACAGATTTAAATCTAAAGAAGAACTCTGGAAAGTGATTGAAAGGCATAGTGGTATCACATAAACAACCGATACCTTCCCAAGACAGTTTCCCAAGGACTAAATATTGACTTTAACCATTTTGAGCTGAACCTTGAGCTGTTTTTTTATTGTACAAATTGCTAACTTTCTGTTAGCATCTAATAAGAGGGACTGAGAAATAATATGTTATGGCATTATACCACTGCTTAAAACAACACACTTAATGGTGGCCTAAGACTTTTACACGTTACTGTATCGGTTTGAACGTTCTAGGTCAAAAAGACAAAAAACTTTAGGTGGGGTACGTCTGACAAAGTCAAAAAAGATACATTAATAGTATTAAAAAAGTTATACACAGGTTATACTAATTAATGCCAATTAATAATAGTAGATTGAAAAATACAAAAACGAACTTGATGACAATCACCTGCTACCCGAAGGTATTCTGTTATAGCACAATGGCTCACAAAAACAAATACTACAAATAAACTGGAGCCCAATTCCTATGAGGAAATTTGTATTAGCGGGAGCCAATGGTGTGTGGGGTAGGTTAGGGGATTTTACAGGGAAAAGTCAGTAATGAGATCTGAGCTATCGGGGTTCCACTGTGTTGAACTAAGCAGTCCATTACATCTTCATCATTCAGATACACTCGCAGCTACTACTGTATACAACTGTTGTGTTTAAACACAAGTGTTTTATCAGTAAGATAACAAATGTCGATGATTCAGAATTTTGTACAGTTCTGGGAAACAAGGAACTAGATTTACAGGACACTGTGCTTGGTGTTTGATCTTAGTCATTGTCCTTTATATTCATCACCGATTTCTTACTGAGGCGATGCAGAAACACACACACACACACACACACACACACACACACACACACACACACACAGGCCGAGTTGCATGTGGGCTGCACTTTGTGGGCTTCTCTGTTTTCTGATGTTATAATTTCAGATTTATTCATGGAATACGCCTTTGATCCACAATGACTCTTTTATTCACACTGGACACAATTACTGCTCTATTCAGTAGGAAGCAGACACACACACACACACACACACACATTTTCATTTTCAGCTTTGATATGTTGAGACAATAAGCAGTGTGAATAATACTGATACAGGACCTCTGGTGTCCTAATGAATGCAGATCAGCTTTGCTTACGTGTATACAAACACACCTGTGGTTAGCGTCAGGCACCCACACACTGTAACAACTGTAAACAGCAAAGGCACTTGACACACATGTTGATCAAATGATTGAAACGCAATGGTGCTTCACAACGTATTATTACATTTTCAAAACATTTAAATGTTATATTTATAAAATACAGCCCCAAATCAGAAAAAGTTGGGGCAGAATGGAAAATGCATATAAAAACACACAGTGTTTCACATTGACTTTGATTTCATTGCAGACAGTATGAACCTGAGATATTTCATGTTTTGTCTGGTCAACTTCATTTCATTTGTTAATAAACATCCAGTCCTGCATTTCATCGGTGCAAGACATTCCAAAAAAAGTTGGGATGGTGGCTAGTAATTAATTAAAAACTAAATAATGATGTGATTTCCAACAGGTGATTGTAATCATGATTTGGTACAAAAGCAGCATCCATGAAAGGATCCAGGAGTCTGTGATGAGCAAAGATGGTCAGAGGATCTCCGGTTTATCAACAAATGAATGAAAAAATGATTGAGCTGTTTAAACACAATGTTCCTCAAAGAAAGACGAGAAGGGATTTGCACATTTCCTCCTCTCCAGTGCATAATATCAGTAACGATTCAAGGAATCTGGAGGAATTTCAGGGCGTAAAGGCCAAGGGTGCAAGCTTAACCTGAACTCCCATGATCTTCGATCCCTCTGACGTAACTCCATCAACCATCATTCATCAATAGCTGATATAACCACATGGGCAAGGGATTACTTAGGCAAACCTTTATCACGCACTACAATCCAGAGTTACATTCACAAATGCCACTTAAAACTTTACTGTGCAAAAAAAAAAGCCTCATATAAACCATGTCCAGAAGCGGCGTCAACTATTCTGGGCTTGGCGGCATCTAGATTGGACCATCACACAGTGGAAACGTGCATTGTGGTCAGATGAATGAGTATTCCAGAACTTTTTGGAAAAATGGATGCCATGTGCTCCGGACCAAAGACAAAATGGACCATCCAGACTGTTATCAGCAACAAGTCCAAAAGCCAGGCTCTGCCATGGTATGGAGTTGTGTCAGTGCCCTTGGTAAAGGTCATTTACAGTCCTGTGATGGCAGCATCAATGCAGAAAAGTACCTTGAGATATTATAGCAACATATGCCACCTTAATCTTTTTCAGTGAGGTCCATGCATTTTGTAACAAGACAATGCAAAACCACATGCTGCACACATTACAAAGGCAAGGTGGTGGAAGAGGAGGTACAGGTACTGGACTGGCCTGCCTGCAGTCCTGACCTGTCCCCAATAGCGAATGTGTGGAGAATTTTGAAAGGAAAATGAGACAACGACGAACTCTGTACTGTTGCACATCTTAAGACATGTTTACAGAAAGAATGGGAAAAAATAATCTTGCGAAAATTGCCATCGTCTGTGCCAGAACGTCTTTAAGTGTGGTGAAAAGGAATGGCAACATTACAAAGTGGTTAATGCTTTACCGTCCCAACTTTTTCGGAATGTGTTTCAGGCCTGAAGTGCAGGACTGCCTGTTTATGAACAAATGAAATAAAGTTGACCAGGCAAAACATGAAATATCTCAGGTTCATACTGTCTGCAATGAAACAAAACTCAAAGTAAATGTATGAAACGCATATATTGGCTCCAAGTGGGGGAATCACTGGTCTATACACTCACCTGTGTCCCTGCTTTATGGGAGGAGACAGCCTCACGGACAAGGCGAAGCTCAGAAGGGGTGACGCCACCCACCAAGACGAGAAACAGCAACGGATGATCGCTTGGGTGGGGTCGATTGACCTGCAGAGAATGAGAGGGTTCTTACAGCGGTTTCTTTTTTTCTTGTTGTTCTTTTTCTCCCACACACTTTCCATTTCTTTGTAATGACTCAGCCCTTGGTTGGAGGGCTGTGGTGAGGTTGGACAGAAACACGTGCAATGCTCTTAAAACATGCATCGCACACTAACAGCATGCGCCTTAAAGCCTCACGTGTACAAAGGAACAAATTAAAGCCAATCATCAGACAGAGATGAAAGCCTGCTTTCTAAATGGTATGGCTGTATTTACATACCTAATCAAAGATCCCAGGAAAACAGATGCACATGGAAGTGCATAAGCCTACGTTGTGCAGACGGGACACCCCAGGGCTTATCCAGTCCTACTGGGAGTGAATGGCTGGGCGAACTTAGGCCTAGCATGTGATTGGCTGAGTGGAGCGGCAAGTGTCTGACTAATAATGAGGCAATCAGAGTAACAGCAGGGAACACAAAGGGGAGGTCACACTGGACAGTAACCAAGAATGGAGAATGGTGTGTGTGAGAGAGAGGGAAGAGAAAGTGAGACAGAGATAGAGTTGCATAGCAAATTTATGACTAATAATTGCTCCCGGTGTGCCATGATACCACAAATAAGTCATTTCACTGGGACGACACTACATGTGTGTAATAATTGGTTTCTTCCTTAAGCAAGCATGTACGTGAGCCTTTGTGACTGAGAGCCTAGTACGATACCACCATAAAGATCACACGCATGTACATGTGCATCTACATCAGCATGCTCTTCACATGAAACCTGATGTCAGGTCCATGTGATCTAAACAGAAATAGTCAAGCATGGGCGGTGAGATGGAGGGTGGTGTAGAAACATATAGCAGCCTTTGCTGAAGAATAGGAGCATATAAGAGACCATAAGAACAACAGGGACTACTACAATACACACCTAAACTCTGGTAAAGTCAAACCCATATTCCTCCAGTACAATCTAAAGAACTCAGAAGGGAGCTGTGAAATCATGGCATCATATACAGTGGGGCAAAAAAGTATTTAGTCAGCCACTGATTGTGCAAGTTTTCCTACTTAGAAAGATGAGAGAGGTCTGTAATTTTCATCATAGCTACACTTCAACTATGAGAGACAAAATGAGAAAAAAAATCCAAGAAATCACATTGTAGGATTTGTAAAGAATTTAATTGTCAATTTGTCAGTGTGCCCAACCCAAATGACCCTCTTTCCATGCTCCAAAATCCAGATCTAATACACTGTAGGCAGATTTGATGGTGGACAGGGGTAAGCATGGTTAGCACTCTGACCGGTCTGCGGCTACACAACCCTGTACTTGTCAGGGCAGGGTGTGATACGTTGTTGTGACAAACTGCACCTGTAACCAGCATTAAAAGCTTCTGGGATAGTCTGGGTTGACATTCTGCAATAATAAGCCTTGGGCGCTCAGCACTCTGTCACCAATTAGTGGTTTGTCTGTCCTCAGAAGGCAAGCCTTGCTGTTTCAGAGATGCTGCAACCCGGTTGTCTGGCGATCATGATTTTGTCAGTCGCTCAGGCCATTACAGCTTCTCATTTCTTGCTAAATAACTGATCAAAGTCTTTTAATATAATACTATGGGTACTATATAGTAATATTAGGTGCTTGATGGAGCCCTCTACCATGATCACCTGGGTATTCCTCCACGCTAAACACTAGTTTCTACCTCACCCATTCTTATACACACACGCAAAGACAGAACTGTGCTGTTTTATTACTGGTATGGATGCAAAATGACTGTACGTGTATGCATGCTACCTTCATAAACATGCTGAAGCCAGTCTTTAGAAGATCACCAAGTCCTCCAGAAGCATGCTCCACATCTGGGCACTCAGAGCGGTTTGGGTTGAAGATCTCCTCCAGAACCTGCTTCAAGAATGGACGGTATTGTGCCTGTATGAATAAGAAACAATGTTGCAAATCACTGTGTGCAAGAATAGCAATTTTTTTGGTTCGGAGGAGATAACATTGTTTTTGGTACAACTCATTAAATCCCACAGCTGTGGCTCCTCAGGGTATTACTCAGTTTTGGCTGATTCCTGAATTAGTATTCATGAATAGATTCTTGGCTCTGAAAGTAACTACCTAAGCGCTTCAAGCTTTTTGTCGGTGGTATGTGTGGAATTATTTGTGCTCTCATCAAACTGTGTGACCTCATCATAAGCTCAGCACACATAGGCAGAGAGTCAGCAAATGCGCATTATGCTACCTTTGTAATATAAATACAGGTATGGGCCGTTTAACGCAAGTTTCATCAACATCTTAAAAGTTATAATAAATTATAATAGGAAATATAAATCTGTCTTAACTCTGGATGTTGCAGAGGTAAACAGTCTTGTAATGAGTTAATTAAAGCACTGTACTGAACTCTAATGACCATATTTGGATTAATAATTGTTACAGATTCCTATTGCTTATTTACGTACTAGCAATGTATTATTATTGTTTTTTGTACTCTAGGACTGCACAGCTGGTCACACAAGCCAATCAACACTGCAGATCCACGAGCAGAGGCGGGAGTTAAAGAAATCAGTCATTCACTCGAAAGTTGACTACCTTACTGGTCGAGCTTGTTCGCTTACGCTTGGACTAGAGACTGTTCTAACTCGGTGATGTGCTTAGAGACTATTTTTGTGCAAGTTACTTGTGTTTGTGTGGATGACTTTTCGCTACTTATTTGTAACAAGCTGTAAATGGTGTTCGTAATTGTATGTGCCTGTCCTATTGTAAGTAGTACTCCTTTGTTTGTCCCCGCACTACCTGTATATTCTCTCTCACCTATAACTATATAAACTGGTCTGCATTTCAACTGGCTGATGTTCCGTGTTGTTCCTAATACTGTCTACCAGTGCATTTTTGGCTTGCTGCAAACAAAAGTATTAGTGGTTTCAATCACTACTGTCATCAGCAGTGTCACTGATGCATTTATGTATCGTTTGCACACAATTTTCTTGTGAAAATAGCCTTTATATTTACTCTAGAGTAGCCTAAGAAGACTATGTTACTATAGTAATGTCTGGTCAACGTCCATTTTGGAAATGCGGACGTTAAACGGCACATATCTATGTTAGATCTCCATTTAAGGTGCAATACAGAATCAAGAGACAAAGTCTGCCAGTGCTAAGCTGGTTAATATGTTCATATATATGTATATATTAACCAGCATAGCACTGGCAGACTTTGTCTCTTGATTCTGTATTTTACATTATAGATATATATATATATAAATATATATGCTGGCACTATATATATATATAGCACTGGCAGACTTTCTGTCTTGATTCTGTATTGTACCTTAAATGGAGCAATACAGCACCACTGGATTCTGGATTGATCAGAAAGTGTTGACTGATCTCTGTAACAGCACAGTTCTGACAGAGAACCTCATGTTGAAAATGTATGGTTTCCAAAGTAACAGCGAATGAACTGTGTCTTCATTGGCTGGGTGTGAGACTCACACTACTGGATGTTTTTGTCATATTGGCACCATTAACCATGGTGTACGTGCTTTATGATCATGTTGGTAAAGGGCTGCATTTCTGCTCATCCACATGTAATGCTGCAGGCAGCTCTGGAGCTTCACAACATGCCTATTACAGCAGTGCTGCTGCTGAGCGGCTAAGGGTATAACCAGTAAAACTGTATGATATGAAGTCGTCATGTATACAGCATACTCAGATCTGGAAATCACATTTAAAAATCCTATAGAGAGAGCTGGATTTAATTCCAGTAATCGGATTACTCATAGCATGTATACCAGTTACCGGATTTCGTAGGGCGACACAGTTGCCAGATCCACCTATTCTAAAGACACAGCTTTATTTTCCCTCTTTTTTTTATCATTGACTGTGGCGAGTTTTTTCCTGACGAATCTGGCCACCCCGGAATTAAACATGCGACGGAATTAAAGGCAGTGAAACGGCTATTGAATACTTTGTGGATACTTGAGAAGATGAAATTTGGAAGTCACATATTTCTGTGAGATTATTGGCTGGTTGCAAAGAGGTTCCCCATTATCTGATTACTCAAGTAAGTGCATGTTCATAGGACTACTGACGAAATCTGATTTTCTGCAGTTATGGCATTATTAAGTGCATGTAGACACACTCAGTAAAATCAAGTCAGATTTATTTCTACCTCACTTTTGACAACAGAGCATTGTCTCAAAGCAGCTTTACAAGTCTGTAGACACACAGCCCTGACTGAGCAAGCCTACAGCCACTGTGGCAAAGGAAAAACTCCCTACATAAGATGAGGAACAAACCTTCATGCTTAATCAATTTAAGGTGGATGTTGTTTGGTAAACATTTAGAACCTGAGCCCTGAAATTCTGCTTCAAGTAACACCCCTGCCCCAACGCACATTTTCTGTGAGCAGACGCAGGATAACTCCACACACATCGGTAATACAGAGAGCGCTGGCATTACTGATTGGCTCACTATTATAATTATAGGCAATAAGTGAATTTTGTCATTATGCAATTCCACCCACTCTTCAAATAACCCCCAAATATGGGCAGATCAACAGGAACCCCATTACATTAGTACGGGATTGAAGCTGAAATGGAGGTAAGCATTTAATAGCTTTTAAACCTGCACTTAGCAGCAAGAGCCAGCCACAGAAACAAAAACATTGCTGCCAATTAACTCCTTTTCAAACAAAACTGAATAACAACAACAAATGAAGCATTAACAGCAAAGCCCAAATGATGAGACGCAATCTTCAACCACCTAAATCACACACATAGGTTTGTCTACCTATCATTGTGGGGACTCTCCATTGATATAATAGCCTCTTTTGGCTGCTCCCATTAGGGGTCACCACAGCGACTTACTGCATATTAAATTTGCCATGGGTTTTACACCAGATCATATTTTCCCATAGACACAAAACGCCATCTTCATGTTGCAAGTTCCGCTCGGGATGAACTCAGGAACTGGTCCTACCCACTAAGGCCTCTCCACTGACATAATACTATTGTAGCTAAATGAATTTACACCTAACCATAACCTCAACGTCAGTAGGGGTGTGCGACATGCATCATCTTCAATAATATCTTAACTGTTGTTTTAACAATGTGTGAACTGACATTATGGAGAATATCACTCACTTGGTCAAAAACATGCCTTAAAAAGCCCATGACTAAAGTTAAAAGAGTGAACAAACTGCACCAGGAGACAAAACACAGATAGAACCAGGCGGTTTGGCTTTGAAAAGATGGATGTTGCTCAAAAGACAGCAATCTGCATACTATCGGTACTGGAAATGGTACTGGTTGCCATTAAAGACAGCTCGCCAACTAACTTCTTTCCCCATCTGCGAACTAAGCACTGTGCAGAATACGAAGATTTTGATAAACTTCAGGAGTCGGCTGTCCATGACAGGCTTAAACAAGCAAAAGTACCAGCACAAAAACACACTCAGCAAACTTTATCGGAATCATACCGCAAAAAAAGTGTCTTACAACAATAGCAAAAGATGGCAAGGCATAACAAATGCTGCCACCAGCTACATTGCTAAAGATACAGTGCCAATTCAGGCGGTAGAAAGAGAAATGTTCGGGCAACTTTTGAATTCTTTAGACCCATATACACTGCCACAGTATCATCATCGACTAAATCCCAGAAAATATTGCGATAAAATATTTCTCCAATATCGCGCACACCTAAACCTAACGAACCTAAAGCACATGTGCTGAAAGTTCTAACAAAAGATGCAGAGTTTGCATCAGACTAAGCAGCGAGGATGGTTATCTATAATGGTATCAATAAATAACATCTGTGAAGATATTATTTATTGATACCATTATAGGTAACTATACAAGGCCATTTTTGTATCTTAATTCATTTAAGTATTCAGGGAAATTACATATGTTTATTTTGTCCACTGGATTCCAGGAACTGACAATCCAGTCACATTCTGTAGATGTGGCAACCTGGTAAAACTAATTAACTGGGGAAATGAGAGACCATTTATCCAGTATGTATTCATTAAAGGACATTTAATTGACACACAGTACTTAGCAAGTCCTAGGCCACCATTAGGTTTGATATACCATTGTTTTAGCAACGGTATAATGACAGTCTCATTAGAATTCAAGCAAAAAATACTGGAACTTTGTAGGCAGTATTTAAAAAAAACAACTATGGAAATGGCTACATTGGCAAGTATTTAGTGTGACCTCCACATTCACCCCTCATATAACTATATTTACATTTACATTTGCAGCATTTAGCAGACGCCCTTATCCAGAGCGACTTACAATTGGTACAATCTTACAATCCAAGCAATTGTGGGTTAAGGGCCTTGCTCAAGGACGCAGCAGTGGCAGCTTGGCAGAGGTGGGATTTGAACCCTGGACCTGCTGGTCCATAGTCCAGTGCCTTACCTGCTAGGCTACCACTGTTTCATCTGGCTGATCTTCTGTGTTGATCCTAATGCTGTCTATCAGTGCATTTTTGGCTTCTGGCAAACAAAAGTATCAGGTCCATCATACCATCCTCTTAGGTCTTACAGTTTTCCCTTAGACAGGGTTGTAACAAACCATTACTGTATTTTCTAAAATTAATTGGATGAAGTGGCATTAGGGATGTTGGTAGGGTTCCACTCGTGTTTTTCAGCGGAATCTCGGACACATTTATGTATCGTTTGCACGCAGTGAAAATACCCTTTATATTTCTTACATACTAAAGTAGTCTAATTGAAAGACTACGCGACTATGGTAATGTCTAGTCGACATCCATTAGTTTCACGGAACAAAACACGAACGTTTAATAATACATGTATGAATGCTGTTTTCCCTTCAGAGGCTGTAAGAACATCAACAAATCAGAGAATGCCAGTACAAAACAATAGAGAACATGCATTCTGTTATATTCTACACAACAACAGACCTGTGAATAAGTCAGGCCATGTCATTATATAACACTAACTCACTTAATACTAGAAAAGAATACATATTGGGTCAGATACTGATGTTAGTATGCATAATGTCAAGGAAAAATGTATAAGCTCACTTGAGCATTAACTGCATATAAGTGCTTATATAAAATTGGAGAAAATGGAATATTTACTGCAATAGTTAAGAGTTATGTTAATAGTCATAACGGATAACTCTGTACGTACATAACATGCATTTCTTACACAAAAACATTTGTAAAAGGATATTTTCCGTAAACCAGTTGAGATTGCTACAGTAAGTTCAAAACGGATACATCTGGCTTACAGTGTTCAAAGTCATTTCTAATTCATCAGATCAGAGATTTTCCTAATGATGCCAACGCATATAATCTTTCCAGCTTAGTTTTCCCGCAATCATGATGCCAAGGAATTTGTCTGTAGAAGTCATTATGTTACAGTGGTTTGGGGAAAATGGATCTAGAACAAAAAGTATGTGTGTGTACGCATATAAATAACATTATGCCGTTCATTCGTCGTTGAGTACATTCCTGTTCTCTGAGTGTGGAGCCAAAGTCACGCTATGTTTCCAACCTTTCAAGCTCGGTACACCTGTTTTGCATCCAGCCATCTGCACTTCCACAGACAAGAAGTAGTAGTTCTGTTTGATATGCAGAAGAAATGTTCATTTGGCCTGTTATGGTAAAAACTGTTTTGAGCTTTTGCCCTAGAGCAGAAAGTGGCGTTATATATTTACATAGGAAGGAATCTGTAAGACTATGGGTCTGTCTGATAGATATGTCTGATGTGTGATCAAAGACATAAGTCTAGGCTAAAGACATACTTATTTACACAGGCTTTTGACTAGATTTAGACGCAGGTTGCAGCATGGCTTGGGTTGCTGGGCCGGAGTCTGGAGTCATGTACCTGGCCTGCCTGCCTTGTCCGCTGGCCGGGAGTGTCGAGTGGGCGGTCTGGCTGAACTGGGCTTCGGTCCTCGTGATCTTGACTCTCGTGCATCCTTGCCCCTTAGAATAAGGGCAGAGCTGGGGGTTCATAGTCAAAGAGTCTTATGGTGATCAGAGACGTTGGGTTGCTGTCTTCTGTGGCCGCTCGTGGGGTTGCCATGTCTCATGTGATCCCTCGTGGCTGTGTCCCACCTACCAGTTCTGCCTCTTTCTAGCTGATGCTGCTATAGCTATGCTGCCCGGGGTCTCATCCTACACTTGGCATCAGTGATTGTTAATAAAACACTGTGCTCTTAATCAATAACTAATAATTACATTTTCTGTTTTCTCTCCGAGCTGTGTTCCGCAGGCATGTTCTGCCCCCACAAATGATGTTCCATCTGATGAGCTCCACTCAAGCTGCTTCCGTCATCAGCTTCCAGCCCCATCATACCCGGGTCACTTAATGTCGATGTGAATACTTCACATTTTATTCGAAACTTGACTCCGCCATGACTTTAGTTTCGCTTCTTAGATTTCCTCATCTACGGCCGCCCCAAGGAGGTTTGGGTCCCTTTTTGGTCGTTGGTCCTCTCCCAAGGTTTCTTCCTAGAACTAGGGAGTTTTTCCTTGCCACTGTCGCTCTAAGGCTTGCTCAATTTGGGATTGGATGTAGTTATTAGGAGATAATCTAAAGCTTGTAAAGTTGCTTTGAGACAATGCTCCATCGTAAAAAGCGCTATATCAATAAATCTGACTTGACTTGACAAAAAACATTAGCTGCAAAATGAGGACATGCATAAACATGTTTTATTATGTACACCTCCTTGTTTCTACCCTCATTTGTCCACTTAAATATAGAATGCAACTCTCTAGATCTACAATTACAAACTCTGGTCCATCTGTTTCCCTATATGAATTTAATATATCTCTTCTCTAATGGTCAGGACCCCTACAGACGGGGCACTACAGATCAGGTACTGATTTGTGGTAGTGAATCATTTTTCAGCACCGTAGTGATACTTTTGTTCACTCACTGAACACTCTGTTGGTCTACTTGTAGATGTAAAGTCAGAGTAATAGTAGCTTCATCTGTTGTTTTGCAAGTTGTTAGTCATCCTCAAATCGTTCATCAGTGCTCAAGTATGCTGGTGGCTGGACATTTTGGTGTGGTGGACTAGTCTAGAAGACACAGCAGAGGAGTTTTAAAACTCCCCGCATGCACTGCTGTGTCTGATCCACTTGTATCAGCACACACACCCTAACTAAAACACACCACTACCACATCGGTGAGTGCGTTTAGATGCATTTTCATAATTTTCTGTCGGATTTCTTGCAGTTTATACTGATTATATTGTTATTAAGTGGTCATGCGCATACAGCATAATCCATTAAAGAGAGCTGGATTTATTTCAGTCATCTGATTTCACAATTGGATTTGGATAAGTGTTTATAGACTATACAGAACTGAAAGGGAACACAATACTATGTGAAAAGTATTTCCACCCATTTTTTTCAGTATTGAAGAGGTCTGGTGAATTATACAGATCTGTCAAAGCACAACATACTACAGAGACAGGCGAATTATTTACCAGCCAAGACTGGTGCAGCCAGACCTTTCAAATTCACACTCCAGCACATGGGAAGCACACTTGACTTCAACAACACGCTTCGCCCCTGCGCCTTCAGGATATTGAAAAGTAAAAGAAAAACACAGGAGCAGACAGTGATGTCATCACAGCAGACCAGGTTCAGCCTATCCCTCTCACGCGAACGTACACACACATGCACAGAGAAAACAAAGAACAAAGAACGGCCACTAAAAGCAGCAACTGACTTTCCATGCCAGTACTTAAAGCTTTTTCCAAAAACCCTCACATGTCTCTCCAACGTCAACATAGCATTTTCCGGCACCAATTTTACATTTCCTCCCTCGGTTGGCTGGAGTTAAGCATCTAATAAGGTCTTACTTTAAGGTCTCACCAGGGAAAGTCTTCTTATTAAGGCTTTTCACAGATTTTTAAGGACGAAAAAGAACGCACGTAGCCTATATTAATGCCGTCCTTCACATCGAGTCGGACTGAAATGCTGTGTAAAATTTTGAATGGGAATCTATTCTAATTTCTGCATCAAATCAGGCTGACCAATCAGAGCTCGGTTGTCAGGCAGAACAGCTCATCCTTCTAGCGGCAGAGCACAAGACTATAAAAACATAAGTGGGGATGTAGCTCAGTGGTAGAGCATGTGCTTCACATGTATGAGGTCCTGGGTTCAATCCCCAGTGTCTCCAAAATTGTTTGGGACTGTGGTAGCCTAGTGGATAAGGTACTAGACTATCGACCAGAAGGTAAAGGGTTCAAATCCCACCTCTGCCAAGCTGCCACGGTTGGGTCCTTGAGCCCTTAACCCACAATTGCTTGGATTGTAAGACTGTATCAATTGTAAGTCGCTCTGGATAAGGGCATCTGCTAAATGCTGTGAATGTAAATGTAAGTATTAAAGAAAATACCTGGTGGAATATGACCCTGAAAGGAGGGGAATGATGGAGAAAACCTCACAGTGACTGTATGGAACTGTTTTCTTGTTTATCTAAGTGCATTCTTCTCTGGTCATGAGACACAATGTCTTCCTGCACTGCACAAAACCTTGCGTTCTGTTGTTGTTTCTTTAAGTTGACGATGTGAAAAAGACACGGCGAAATCTCGGTGACACGTCTCTCATTTTTCTCAGCTATTCTTCCGTTCTGTTCGTAGCTCCTCTAATTAATTTTACAGGTACACAGTGAGAGACATTAGTTTATATAACAGCTGCTTCTCTTTTCACTTTCTCCATCCCTCTTGTTCGCTCAGCATTCACAGTCACAAATGAGTACGTGTCCCTAGGTAGGTACAGTTCCTCAAACCCACAATGCAGTTAAAAAGCTGTGACGCACAAGGACAGATGCACTGGCTAATGAGACGCTTTGTAAGTGTGTAGATATTCAGCTCTTTGTGATGGACATTTGTGACTATTACGAGATGATCATTTTGAGAGGGTGGAAAAAAGTGATTTTTAAAAACCTTTTAAAAAGGAAAGGAACTGAGAAGGTTTATCCTTTCCATGTGGGTAACTGAAGACGTCTGCAATGAACAGGCTTATTGACAAAAAAAATAACTCACCAAGATGGAATTGGTATTGAATGAAACTTTATACAGTGGTGCTTGAGAATTTTACCCTTAGAATTTTCTATATTTCTGCATAAATATGATCTAAAACATCATCAGATTTTCACACAAGTCCTAAAAGTAGATAAAGAGAACCCAGTTAAACATATGAGACAAAAATATTATACTTGGTCATTTATTCATTGAGGAAAATGATCCAATATTACTATTAGTGAGTGGCAAAAGTCTTTGTAAAAGTTATGGAACCTCTAGGATTAGCAGTTAATTTGAAGGTGAAATTAAAGTCAGGTGTTTTCAATCAATGGGATGATAAATCAGGTGTGAGTGGGCACCCTGTTTTATTTAAAGAACAGGGATCTATTCAAAGTCTGCTCTTCACAACACATGTTTGTGAAAGTGTATCATGGCACGAACAAAGGAGATTTCTGAGGACCTGTTCATCAGGCTGGAAAAGGTCACAAAACCATCTCTAAAGAGTTTGGACTCCACCAATCCACGGTCAGACAGATTGTGTACAAAATGGAGGAAATTCAAGACCATTGTTTACCTCCCCAGGAGTGGTCGACCAACAAAGATCACTCCCTAAGAGCAAGGCGTGTAATAGTTTGGTGAGGTCACAAAAGACCGCAGGGTAACTTCTAAGCCAACTGCAGGCCTCTCTCACACTAATGTTTAATGTTCATGAGTCCACCATCAGAAGAACACTGAACAACAACGGTGTGCATGGAAGGGTTGGCAAGGAGGAAAGCCACTGCTCTCCAAAAAGAAACATTTGCTGCTCGTCTGCAGTTGCTAAAGGCGTGGACAAGCAGAAGGTTATTGGAAGAATGTTTTTGTGGACAGATGGAGACTCAAAGTAGAACTTTTTTGGTTGAAAGAAAAGCGTTATGTTTGGAGAAAGGAAACACTGCATTCCAGCATAAGAAACCTTATCCCATCTGTGAAACATGGTGGTGGTAGTATCATGGTTTGGGCCTGTTTTGCTGCATCTGGGCCAGGATGACTTGCCATCATTGATGTAACAATGAATTCTGAATGATATCAGAGAATTCTAATGGAAAATGTCAGGACATCTGTCCATGAACTGAAGCTCAAGAGAAGGTGGGTCATGCAGCAAGACAACGACCCTAAGCACACAAGTCGTTCTACCAAAGAATGGTTACAGAAGAATAAAGTTACTGTTTTGGAATGGCCAAGTCAAAGTCCTGACCTTAATCCAATAGAAATGTTGTGGAAGAATCTGATGTGAGCAGCTAATGTGAGGAAACCCACCAACATCCCAGAGCTGAAGCTGTTCTGTACGGAGGAATGGGCTAAAAGTTCTCCAAGCCTAATCCTAGAGGTTCACATACTTTTGCCACTCACTAATATGTAATATTGGATCATTTTCCTCAATAAATAAATGACCAAGTATAATATTTTTGTCTCATTAGTTTAACTGGGTTCTCTTTATCTATTTTTAGGACTTGTGTAAAATCTGATGATATTTTAGGTCATATTTATGCAGAAATATAGAAAATTCTAAAGGGTTCACAAACTTTCCAGCAACCACTGTATGTATGAATGTAATGATGATATATGTAAATCATTACAATATTAGAGTGAAGGGATAGGTTTATTGGAGAAAACTGTGCAATTGAAAGGAGACCCTAGTTACCCTGTTGGGCTGCCTCTTGCCTCGAAAGGTTCACAGATCGGTCAGGTATACAAAGCAAATCCCTTACATTACTCATTAGGATGTGCAGAAAGCCTTGCCTGGTACCTACGTTAGATCCCAAAGTCTGACTTATGAAATATTGTGGAAGATGAGCTGTGGTTTGAAGCTTGATCTATTTTACTACAATCCAAAAAGACATGTTTGGAGAAAAAAGAGTGATGTCTTTAGGAAAAATAACACTTTGGCAACTGTTAAACAAAGGCTTTGTTCTATTGTGCTCTGGGACTGCATGTGGATAGAGGAAAAAATCAATTCTATGAAATTTAAACAGCACTCAGGAACCAATGTCCTACAGGGTTCAACGTTTACTTTTTTCCCCCCAACTTGCCCAGTCTGGCAAACAACCGGAAAGTTAACCGTCCTGAACCAAATTTCTACTGTCTCGAACAAGTCTTTGTATTTCCAAGTGTTATTCATATACAAATAAGCTAATATATTTAATTATGTATTCTAAAATAAGTGTACATTCTCACAAAAACTTTCACTTAACTTTTTTTTCTGTCGATTGTAAATAAACTCCTAACTTAAAAATATTAAATATTCAAGTGAATTGACTGATTGATTGTTCTGCTACGACACTGTGCACCTCCCCACATGAACTTGCCCAACTGGGGGAGGTATTTTTGTGCCGCTGCCCCAACTCTGCATTTTACTTGCCCCGGACATTATTTATTGTTGAACCCTGTCCTACATTCAGTGAAGAGACTGCAGCTGAAACGATGATGGAAGTGACAAGAAAATGCTCGAAAGAATTGTCCAAGTCAACCTTGAACTACTTTCAAGAAATGAAAAACGTTTAGGAACATTCCCCAGACATGTGTATTACTGAAAATCTGTGGAGGCTGCAATCAACCTGTGTATAGAAGGTGACTAAATACTTCATAACCAAAAGCATTCACCAAACTAGAGTGGGAAACATTCTAAAGCAAGTACACAAAGGTTGCTACAAGAATGTTTGGAGGCTGGGACAGGATACTTTTACTTTGTACAAGCCAAATTTTGTTTATTTTTCCCAATATGCTGGGCGACACACTGGACCATGTGGTTTGTACTGTTGCATTTACATTTACATTCACAGCATTTAGCAGACGCCCTTATCCAGAGCGACTTACAATTGGTACAATTGTATCTTACAATCCAAGCAATTATGGGTTAAGGGCCCAAGGACCCAACAGTGGCAGCTTGGTAGAGGTGGGATTTGAACCCTGGACCTTGTGGTCCATCGTCCAGTACCATAGTCCAGTACCTTACCCACTAGTAAGGTTGTGATGTTGTGATGGGTAATGTTTCCCCCCTTGTCCTTTTACACTTTTTCTGTTCTGCCATCGCAACCCTAAACTGTGCTGTACTAGTTAGTTTTTTATTTATTTACATCAATGGCTATTCACGACAGGAGCAAAGTTATATTGATACTAGTCAGATACACTCACATTGGGCCAATTTAGAGCAACCAATTAACCTAATGCAACCAATGCAAACATATTTGGAATGCGGGAAAAAAAACTAAACTGGACTACCTGGAGTAAACCTGGGTGGACATGAGGAGGACATGCAAATTCCATACAGGTGGAGTCTGAGGTCGGGAATGAACCAGGGATCTCTGGAGCTGTGAAGCGACCACGCTAACCACTTGTGCCACCTTGCTTCTGTGACAAAACCGATTTGAAAACTGCGACCCTCAAGTGGTGACAGCAGCAGCTCACAACACAACCACAAGTGAAACAAATAGTCAGTGTACCGTATTCTCCGGGCTATAAAGCGCACCGG